>JBCFYV010000003.1:37882228-38442756 GCA_039000515.1 Timema cristinae | reverse complement strand
TTTATTCCTAAATATTCATAAGTAGGTTGGTGAGGGTCTCTCTCGCCCTCTGATCACATCTATAAAGCTGTACACTAAGAAGGCGTTAAAAAACTCAGCTATTTGATGGTCAAATTTATCAGCATCCTTACATTTTTATATATGGAGGGAGTGTTTTATAAATGGTTTTACATTCTCTTTCCACGTAAATGTGGGAACATTTAATTTAAATTCTCCCTTCTTCGTTCCTAAATCACAAGCGTGTAACCCGAGTTGGCTGCTATTTACGTGGCGGACATATCAACCGCGTAACTAATAACCAGCCTTACAACATACATTCAAACTTAACTAAATATACCTCTTTACTGCTACGTATGATAATTAACAGCTTAAATTAATATGTTTTTTGATAGCGACTATCACATTTTGAACGACCCCCGAACTAAAACAATATCCGATAAAAAAATAAATGTCAGGAGCGTGTGGAGGAGACGAGGGAAGGGACCATAGTTCTCTGGCATATACTTGTGGCCACACGGGCATAGGTGATGGTCTCGTATCGTTTAATTTGCCGGTAACAGTTTGGCTGGTGTTTGAATCCCGACTTGGTGTCCTGAGGTGTTATATACCCCTTCTTAAATAGTTGGTCTTACTCTCCTTCGACGTGAATGTGGGGAACACTTCCCATAAATTATACCCTCCTCATCCCTATCCCATCAGTGCAAATATGTCGATAGACCGGACGGGTAGTAAGACGTGGAGAGCTAGAATTAAAAAACACACCAAAAACCTGTCTAATTAAGGTTCTAATTTTGGCAGTCTTACTTTGGTATCCACTACCCCTAAAACGCAACCAGGCTGGACTTTTTTATATTCGTTTGTTCTGTCTGCCTCCTGTCCTTTATCCCTCTCTCTCCTTTTATTCCTTCTCTTAGCTTCGCATCGTTCGCACACGACCCGCCTATCTTCTCCCCCTCTCTCCCTTACAACCCCGAATTACAGCGCTCAGTGGTAGCACTTAAGGAAGACGTTCCTGGAAAAGCCCGCTCGTTACATATGGGTTCACATAAAATGCGTATATAACCTCAATTTGCATGCAAGGGGGCGCTATATGTAAATATTTTATCCTGAATTATATATGTATTTAAAAAAAAGAAGAGGAGTCCTGGAATGTCAAAATCCCTAGAAAAAGGAGAAAACTCCCTCTCCCCCTAAAGAGAGTGAAACTGCGCTAAATCTTTAAGTCAAGCTACCTTTTGCACTCGTTTATGATGTTTTTTAAAAACGTTTTTAATTAGTCCAGGTATTAAAACAAATGACATGAGACAATCATACATCTCTATCTCAAATAGTTTTAGTACAGTGTGGAACAAATTTTCAAAAATTGGCTGTCAGTTAATCACCCTTAAATAAATTTTTCTTAGAAAAACCAAAATATGTTGTTTTTGTATGAAAAAAATTGCTACCCACCCAAAGGATAATTTGTTGTAGCACCGTGTCTTACTATCTGATCGGCTTACACGCCTATTTACTAATTACGCTAATGTGCTAGGGACGAGGAAGGTTGAATTGAGGAAATGCACCAGAATTTGCGTGGAGAGTCTAAAACAGTTTAGAAAAAAAAACACCCCAGTACATTCGACTGGGATTTGAACCCTGTCATTGGCAGTCCAGTACATTGCAAAAGTGACGCCTTAAATCACACAGCCACTGAAGTGGGGCTAAAGATAATAAAATATACCAATTGATCTTTAAGTAATACAATTTATAATACAATCAAAACAGAGATATTTTTACTTATTTATTTTATTTTAGTCAATTTTTAAACAGTATAGAGGAGTATGTATGCCTTCACATGACCAAACCAAAACCATAAATTCACAACTCAAAAACAAAATAGAAATCTTGCTAATATCAAATTTAAACAACAGTATAAAAATATAAATCATATGTTAGCCTACGTTTAACATTAAGGTTAAATTTTAAATTAAACTTCTTTTAAAAATTTTTTTTTACCCATACTGCTAATATCAATGAGGGCCTGTAAATATGCGTTAATTATAGACTTTTCTCCTTACACATTTTGCTGACTCCAACGAGGCTCTCTGTAAATATGCATTCACTATATACTTTTTTTTTTTTTTACATTTTGCTGACTCCAACGAGGCTCTCTGTAAATATGCGTTCACTATATACTTTTTTTTTTTTTTTACATTTTGCTGACTCCAACGCGGCTCTCTGTAAATATTCGTTCACTATATACTTTTTTTTTTTTTTACATTTTGCTGACTCCAACGAGGCTCTCTGTAAATATTCGTTCATTAGAGACTTTTTGTAAAACACATTTTGCTGACTTCAACGAGGCTTTCTGTTAATATCGTTCACTAGAGATTTTTTTAAACACATTTTGCTGACTTCAACGAGGTACTCTGTAAATATGCGTTCACCAGAGACTATTTTTTACCCATTGTGCTGACTTCAATGAGCCTCTTTGTAAATAGGCGTTGATTAGAGACTTTTTTTATACACTATGCTGGCATCAATGAAACTCTGTAAATATGTGTTAATTAGAGAGATGCTTTTTTTTTTATTCACTGTGGCTGACATCGATCAGTGTCTACAAAATTCACCCTTTGCGAAATATCATTGATTTGGCGTCTACGTCCAGCGAAATATGCGACAAAATATGTTGGCCGGCTTGGTTCCAGTATTTATTCTCGTGAATAATTACCATACGGCGCCAACACGGGGACGGTACAGTGCATCGACAATCGGACGCGCGTTTTTAATTAGTTGTACACGCGAGGAAGCGTCATTTTTGGCTCCACATGTAACTTCCGCTTCAAAATTGGTGCGCACATTTTGTGAACTGCTCCGTAGGGTGAGTGGTTGATTGAAAATTGTTTCTATACTTTTATTTTTAACGTAGATTTCGTGTTCATTTCCCATGTAGTTTCGCACAGGACAGAAATTACATTCGAAAGTCCGTCGTTGGTGTTAACCAATTTAATTTTCTGTCGCTCTAGTGCAAACCTCCTCAAAAGGACACCTCCGAAAGACGTGGTTTTCGCCGAATCCAAGTATATTTTTAGTTGGAATCCATGAGTCCCTATGGACGCCAATTTGTGTTAATTCCTTGCCAGTGATTCACCTGATTTATCTCCGACCGCAATGAGAAGTCCCTTGGCAAACCGTGTTCGTGGGTGTTTGAGTGTGTGTGTGTGCGCGCAACTACTAGGTTCTAATCTTGTAATTGGTTTAAGCCCTCCTCTCTAAACCAATTGCCAGCGTTGTATTGATGAGCGGGTCAAACCAGTATTTGCTTTATACTGAAACAGTTGGAAGAAGAACAAATAACAAATTAGGATGTATTTACGAGTTTTTTATCTCAAGGTTTTTTTTTTGTTACTATTAGTCCTCCTGAATATCCACCTCTTTGCTTTTTCTTCTGCTTTACTTTATATTTTAAGGGTCCCGGGCTTGATTTATGGCCTGAACGAAAAATTTATCATTGGTGAAATGAGGGTTCTCCCCCCCCCCTCCCCCCTCTTTCTAGTTCACAGTGATAAATTAATGGGTGGGGGCTGGATGTTGTGTCGGTTCTAGATATGTTATTTCATTAGTCGTGTGCTGATATAATCAATCGTTTCAGAAAGTGGACGTTAAATACCTCAAAAACATGAAAATAAAATACTTTATATTTAATACTTGGATACTTTTAATTGAATTCTTAGTTGTGTTTCGATTATCCTGACTTTTATGTGTAGAGTATCTGATAAAAAAAAAGAGTGGGTCTTGCAATTTCCTGGCCCCATGTTGGTTTGTCTTTATGTTTGTCTGAGGAAAAATTACTCAAGTGTCGCTACCAGCCCCCCCCCCCTTCCTTTCCCTTTCCCGTGGGGGCAAATCTGCCAGGATGGCTTAGTGGGTAGGTGTTGTAGTGATAATAATTGAAACCTTCACCAATGGCAATTTATTGTAAATTAGATGATTTACAATAATTATAATGTGCTTTTGGTTGACAAATTTAGTTTGAGAGATGTTTAAGGGTCACTAGTTATTATCAGTGTACTATCAATCTTAACACATGCATTGACCTAGCTTCAATTTTCCGGCTATAACACTCGTGAGAGTTTGCATTGCGCTGACTATATATCGACTTGAAAACTTGAGTTTTTTTGGAACCTCCCCCCCCGCTCAGTGCTCCACCTACACCCAGGATATTCTCCCAGACTGGCCATTGGTTAGGTACAGTAGCCCCATGGCTTCTTTGGTACTGACTGACAGCTCACAGCTGACTTCTGACAGTCGATATTTAGGTATATATCTAAATGTTGACCATCAGAAAGGACAGCTGCTAAACACATGTTCTTGCAGATCATATGGTTTGGCGTAGGGATATATAATTTGGTCTGGTAAATTTTCAAAACCGTCAGCTGTCAGTCAGCACCAAATAAGCTATGAGGCTACTGTAGTAAAGAGAGGTGTAGAAAATAGTTTTGCAATCAATCCAGTGTAAAGTTAAACTCTCATTATTCTACACTTCACCCTCCCCCGATATATAATCCAAGTGAGGAGACAGTTGCGCGTCAGTTGTCGGAAGTGGTTTTGCATCCAATAAATTAAAGATACAACTAAAATATAAGAACTTTATTTTTCTATACTTTTTTCCAAGTGATGACGACCACAAGAAGTGGAAAATATTTTGCAGTCATTCCAATGAAGAGTAAACTATCAGAATTTGTTTTTTATTTTTTCCTTGATACTTGGTCCAAGCGAAACGACTGCCATGGCCATTACGCACTCATTGAGGCGTCGTTTCCCCCCCCCCCCCCTTTTAAATCGAATACGAATCGATAAACCTCTTAACTTCCGCTTGGCAGATCTTAATGCCAATATGTGCCTTACAAAGTGATAGGGTTTGGGGGGGGAAGGGTAGGGAAGTTACCTTGTCGGGAACACATCGGGCTGATACTAGTTCCCCTGTACTCATTTTTTTTTTTTCCCTATCGGCGAAACGTTTGTAAGCCACGTGATCATCCATCCCACCTTGTGGGGGAGCTCTCGTCTGTGTTCATTTCACACGCTACATTGAAGCGAAGGAATCCTTTTAGAGGCTTTACTGCGGTACAGATAAGAGGTTTCGTTTCCTCTAGAGCCATTTATTGAAGATGTGAAGGGAAAATAGATTCCCCTTCCTCGACAAAAAGAAAAAAAATATATATATGGTCGAAAGGGGGGTTGATGCTAGCAAAAATCCATCGTAGTTTTTGGGAACGAGGGGTAAGCGTACTACTACTTCGCAAGATTTCCTCTTGCCGCCTCGTTCCTGTTTTATATTTGGAGATATTGCTTCCGGTCAGTTTATGGTAATGTCTTACGTTTTGTAATACAAAGAAATATTTTTGTTGCGATTTATTCGTGTTGTAATATACCCTATAATAGAATGCCCCCTACATTCGAGGGATATTCTTGTACGTTCCGATTACCGCTCACCTTTCATTATTCCACTATGACATAGCTTATAAGATAGGGTCATAGTATAATCGGTCAAGGAAAGACTGCTACCTTTGTGGGCAAATTAAATGTACATGGCTCAGTACATAATATATAATACAAGTCAACTACCGTGTGGATGACAGACTAGACTATAATGGTGACTATCATAGGAACTTGTGTGTAATTTGGTGGTAGCGCATGTAATAGTTGGTAATGTTTTACATGTCTTACATCGGCAAAATGAACGGTGAACTCTCTTTTTAAACCAAAGTAAAATTAAATATCTTTTGTTTTGGAAAAAAAAAGATAATAATTTTATCCAAGTATATTTTATAGATGTGATTAAAACTTAAAAATATATACTGGTTCGTTTCAAACTAATATACATTTAACTTTTAATGAATATACACACAAACTATGTTTTGAAAATAATTGTATTTTTGTTGGTAACCTTAACTAATTGTTATATTCATTAGTGTGTGTAAGAAAAATAAGCATTTCATACAAATAGATAATAAATCTTTAAATAAAGCGATTAGGGCGGTCCAATATGTAAGTCAGAGGTCATCTTGGTATTCCCCCATGGGAAGACCGGAAGTCACCGCAGGCAGGGGTGCTCTTAAGGTTGTGAAAACTGTGCGGCCGCACAAAGCCCCACTTTTTAGGGGGCCCCGCGCTTGCTTTGGTGACAGAGGGGGGAAAACAAGTTGGGGTGCGAAATTATTTACTTGCGTGCTTGTACCTCCCTGTATAGGCAATCTAGCAAATATTGTCCCTAGTGTATAAACAAATAAAAACATAGTCATGGTGTTTAATTTATTGAACGAGAGAAGTGAGCTCTCCATTTTAACTCCACCGATCTGCATTTGTCAAAGAGGGATGGATATGTCTCACGATAACTTTTGAACGCATTGACGATTTAATCAAAACTTGGCACGGCTTGTCTCTGTAGTCTGACCATTTGGCTCGGTTGTTATCGTGTCTACCTGCTGATATCAGTCCTATATTCAATTCTTGGCATGGAGGGGGGAAAAAAATTAGTGAAATGTGGGTTTCCCTTTCCACGGCGATGAACTAAGGGTAGGGACTGGATGTTGTGTCTTTTCTAGAAGTTATTTTATAAGTCGTATGCATATATAACATGTTGGTTCAGAAAGTACACGTTAAATACCTCAAATAATAAGGTTTGTGTACCTTTATACCGATTAAGTTCGTTGGGGAAGCAAATCGAACGAAGGGTAGGGGGGGGGGGCGGTGGCGGGGGTGAATCAACCCTTATGTGTATATAAAAACACGGCCTCTAGTATTAATTATTACAGTTATTTACCTTCTAGAACAATTCCTGGTACCTTATACGTCTAGCAATCGGTGTGTAGGTGCAAGCTACAGTAATAATACTAAACAATTTTTTTTGGGTGGGCGGGGGAGGGGAAGGGGGCTGATTAGCCAGATAACTGGTGGTCCCACAAACGAGGTTTGTCCAGTACCCGACGTCTGCTAGGGGTGGCCCTAACCGTGGGTGCTATGAAATGATAGGCCGTGTAAAATGGAAAGGGTCAAAAGGGTTTTGTGTTAACTGGACAAAAATTAGCAATAATGAAGATCACTCTGAAGGACTGTTCGGTATGAACGTGGGATTGTTGGGATACCAAAATAGCGTTCGTTATCTAAGGGTGTATTTCTGTTCTCTGTACTCTTCTAAGAAGGGCAGGTGCTATATCAGTGTCGTGTGACCTTTTCATTCTATTATAATCAATACGGAAACATCCAGTCTCCTTAATAATATGACGATAAATTGTAATGTTCATTTTAAATATAAATAATATTATTAAGTTAAAGCTAAACTGTAATTATTTTCGCACAGCGCAATTACAAAACATTGTACGTTCTAAATTAATTTCATGTGTCTTTAATGTGTTAATAATTATAAAGTGAGACAAGTTCTGTGGGTGGTATGTGATTGACACAGATACCTACTTGCGGATAGTAATAAAAGTAGCCATTATTTGAATGTAAAGCTATCAACTGAACTAAATACCAAAGCATGGCCCGTGTTAATTGGACATTACTTTGAAATAATTTTGGCAGCCTACAACGCACGTGGCATTGAGATCGGAGTTCGAATTCCGGTCAGGTGTTCTGAGGCGGGATTTCCTAAATGTTCCTCCACTCTCCCTCCACGTAAATTTGGGTACATTTCCTTTAAATTTAACCTTCCTCATCCCTAACTCACTAGCGTAAGTAGTACGTAAAAGACACAGTGCTAAAAAAAAAAGATATATAATTTATTTACCAAAAAAATTATTTTTAAACATAAATTTACCAACATTGATGGGTGAAAACAATATTTATTGGCGTATGAGTACATGAAAGTAGTCTAGATTTGATAACATGTTGAGTTGTCGGACAAGGTTCCTTCTTTGGCTTAATCACCTTAAGTAAATTTAATTGGGTTATATTAATGCATAAACAGGAGCTGGTTCTTTTTTTTCTAATAATATACTATTTGAGGGTGTATATTCTTCATTTTAATTTTTACATGATCTAAAGGATGCATTCACAACTTTCACTTCACCTACCAATATATTTTATATTATATTTTAACCAAACTTTGGCGGTAAAGGGCATAGTTGAAAAGTAGATTAAACCTAGAATCAATTATTATATTTTCTAATACTGGCATAAATGTATTATTACTATTATTTATTTATTCATGTTTTCTGTTTTAATCGCGTTCGTAGTAACTCGAAATTGTATTTTAGCTTCATTGGTGTTGTGAAGAATGGCTAGATTATTGGTATTGTGGTACAGTGTTTGCCAGGTAACCAAGAGGCTCTAGATTGTAAACCTGGTTAACTCTACTAAGGGAACGTTAAACAAAACACTCGCTGGTCCCTTTGTTGTTGTTGTTGTTGTTGTTGGTCACGTAGGGAACTCCTAAAATAGTGTAGTGCATGGATGATAATGCTGTAGCGATTTTCCGATGCGAGGCGCTGTGTGTTTTGTTTGAGAATGCACTCTTAAGTTTAAAGTTCTCAAAATAACTCACAACGATCCACAAGCGTTCACTCTTAGCCTAGAAACTTTAGAGCTTATCTACTCCGCGAATAGAATAAAACTTAAAAATGTTTATTCACCTAGAAATAGGCTTAAGGGGGCCGCCTTCCAGAGCATTGGAATGCGTTACAGACGTTCAGGAAATAGGCCATGGTTAGGTAGTGTTTTATTTTTACCAAACTTAACCTAAGCCAAAATGAATAGAAAAGGTGGGAACATGCTTATCTAGTACTCTCAACCTTACATCTTGATAATCTATATATATAAAAAATGAATGAAATATCGTAATTTGCTCATTTTCAATGGCCATTTAAATATATTGTCACAGTTCTGAGACGAGGGTAACTACTAGATAATCCTAGATACAACCTTTCAGAAACAAATTAAGTCATTTTTTGATAAGGTCACAACAGAAAATGTAAAGATAATTGCTAATTCCTTTTGCTGTTTTGACGCGTCAAAGCTAATGCTTTTCGGCCATCATGTGGCGCAGCCATATCCCCCATCTACGCTTTGGAAGTAAAGAATAGCCGGAGAAAAAGGAAAGGTAGTTGACACCATGCGCATGCGCTCTTTTAGTTGGATGTCTGCCTTCGCCTTGTTGAGAGTTGAGACAACGCACAGTGAGCCGGCACATGTTTAAATAATAGGTGTTTAAAATGGTTTCAAATAATAATATCTGTTATAGCTTTTTTTTGTAAATGTATGAATAAATGTGTTTACAAACTAGTCCTGTGTTTCCGAACAGTTGTGTATGCTTGCCTTCTTATGATAGCTATTATAATTATATATTAATAACATAGAATTATATTTTTTTCCGATAAACTAAAACTTCTGACTTTGAACAATAACACAATCAAAAAGGGCTATCTTAAAGGGAAAAAAACTAGTCTTCGACTATATGCTCACCGCAAAAAATTAGGATGGAAGAAGCGTTTTATTGATGGATCAAAGTAAGTACATACTAATTTATTAGTATAAAAATAGGCTAGTTCACTGTTCAACAGTTACGTGTTAGTTTAATTTTACCTTGTTGCTCCTATATTCAGGAGGACGTGGTTAAAATCCCGTCCGGAAGTTTAATTAAGCTAGTCCCGTGAAGTAAAAAACCATCATTTGAATTCTGTTTCTAAGATTTAAAACATTTATTTGTTTGGCCATGCCTTGGATTGTAAAAATAAACATTACATGATGAGAAATGAGAGGGGAAAGTATATATTTACTGTACGTATACTAATTACCAACAAAGTGATAATGGACAATTTAATTTCTTAAAATATGTATAACTATATATTAAAACAAAATTTTTATTACACGCAAGATAACATTTAATTTTAATAAAGATTAATTCAGTTCTGATACGTGAAGGTTAAATCTAAAGCAATTATTATAATGCTTAGTGCCTGATTGGTTGTCTCAACTGAAAAAGTTCCAAAATCAGCTTTACAATATAAAAATATTGAGCAACATATTTAATTTATGAGTAAGTGTGAATTTGCCTTTTCAATATTAAACAAAGCCCGTATTATTTGACCGTAAATATGGCAACAATTAGGGTCGTATCAAGATATAAAAGTTAGTGATATACTGTAAATTCAAGCAACTTTTTGGATGTAAACCTAAAATTTCTAATCATTACTGAGCACTATTGATTGAAAGCAAGGATTATATACTAAGTATTGACACGTGTTTCTGAATTATTGCTTTACATGGTGGGGTTGTGTGAAGCTAGTCTCCTTCAGCCAGTAGTGTACGCCTCTTAGTACGTTGTATATAAAGAACTAATTTTGAGACAGCAGGATTTAAAGCACTAATCATGCAATAAATATTGACAAATGTTTCAGGATTGGTGCCTTACATTATTATTAACACCGTGTCTTAGTACTCATTCGGGTTATACGCACTTACGCTAATGTGTAATGGTAGGGTGATTGTGGGATGAAATGGAGGACCTACAGTTTAACGTAGAATCCGAACCACGGTGGAGGCCTGGCATTCCTTACATTCACAAGTTGTGATTAATACACGTCTTGTCAGAGGAGAAGGAAGGGTTTGGCAATCAGATAAATCTGTGCCGGGACCGAGGATTGAACCCCGGACTCCCAACACAGAAGTCTGACACCTTATCCCTAGACCACCAGGTCACCTAGTGCCTTAAATGTTGAGATAATCTTCACGAATCTCCACCAAGGTGCATTAGCGGTAGTTTTTTAAATGTGAAATTTACTTTGGTTTTATACACGCTAATGTGAGAGCACTTTTTCGTATCAAATACTTCCTCGTCCCTAGTAAATTATATTTTTTTTCTGTACTGTTGTTTTAATATCTAATTTATAGTTTTGTTTTCAAAAAGTAACAAAGGATTATTTTAAAACCAAAAGTGTGTTATTAAGAATGCATAAGAAATTAAATTTAAGTATAATATTTTTTCACATGAGTACATAATAATAAAAATAGGGTACTGGAATATTTGTTTAAAATTTTTAAAATTAAATTGTTAGATTTTTTCAAAATTACAAGTTTTATGTTACAATAATTAATATTTGAACACGCTTGACAAAATTAGATCCTGTATTATTTTGCATGCATATAATATGTCCTAGCAATAAAATGCTCAGGTAACTACACTTTTTGTCTGAGATTTTTGAGCTACTAGCTGAAATACAAATTATGCATATATATATAAATATATATATATATATTTAAATAAAAATTCATCACTACTGTATCAAAAAAATTCTAGTCTATGCCTTATTTATGAAAATCTAGCTATAAAATTCAATTTCTCAACTTTCACCCTTGTAAACCTCTACGCCCTAGCTTCTCTGGTTGGCAATAGTAGGTCAATTAAAAAAAAGTTCAGGGCTGCACGCACCATCATTTTGTACCAGTTGCCAGGATTGTCTGCTACCAGTGGCGGCGTAACGTTATTTGTGAAGAAACGGGGTGATGGGGGGCCGTAAGCAAAAAAGGAGTTTTTTGAGAAGTTGCCTTCCCCCCTTCACCTCCTACCTTACTCTACCCCTCTTAAAGATAAATTTTTGAAACTTGGATGTCCCTAAAAGTTATCTGTAAATATCCTCCTCCCCAAATTTGGAAAATCAAATTATTTTTATGCTATTTGGAGAAGTCATCTCCATTTTTTTTTATTTTATTTAGATTCTTCTAAAAGCCATTTGGAGTGGTCCTCGCCTTTAGTTGAAAAGTTAATTTATGTGTTTAAATGCTATTTGAAATTATCCTCACCTGGACATTTTTGGTAATCGGATGTTTTTAGAATCAATTTGGAGTCATCACCTGGATTTTTTTAAATTATTTGTATCTGAAATAAAGTTGGAGTGACCCTCTTCTAGCAAATTTTAAAAATAAGATCCCTATAGAGCATAGGCGTACACACAAGGGGATCCAGTTGGTCCAAGCCTTCGCCCCCCCTCCCCTCTCCTGAAGAACATGAATGATAAATAAAAGATTAAATAAAAAGCAATTATTTATCAATGTTAAATCACCTTAAAGCAATGGTTGAAAATAACCCAACATATCAATACAATTAGATATGTGGTGGATCCAGGATTTTTCAAGGGGGGAAGGGGGGGCTACACAACAAAAGCAATACCTTTAGGAACCAATAAAGTGTTGGTCCGTGCCCCAGTAGTATTTTTACTTCCGGAAAAAAAAATATTTCCAAAGCTCAAAATGGTGCTCTTTATGTATATTTTGTACCTAATAGTTGCTGATTAAACTTATACTGGTTATAAATATCTGTTATCTTGGATTTGGTTGCCATCTTTAATTTCTAGATATAGCCACTGTTTCCTTTGTGATTATAATTTTTAAATTAATATAAAAAATAACTGTCAAAAATAAATATGCCTAATTCAGGTGACTATATTTTAGTAAAAATACGAAAATAAATCAATAGTAAATAACACGCTGTTTATTACACAAAGGAGTGGTGAACTAGGAGGGGAGTGTGCGAGAAAGCCAGGGTTCAGGTTAAACAAGGTGAAGCATGTTATGTTCGAACACATTGGACGTATTTCTGGAGAGAAGCACAGCACCCTTCAATCCGTCAATTAAATTTTTGAAAAATAGCTGAAAGGGGAGGGGGGATTATAGCCCCTTATTCCCAATACCCTTGAATCCATACCTGAGTGTGAGACATACCCAACTGGATTTAACGCTGTCTAGTCTGTATAGCCTCATGAAGTATTTTGTTCAAAGTATGAATCTTATATAAGTAATAGATTGGATTGACTATTAACTTGTAACTTCTGTACTTTGGATCCCCCGTCTAGAAGATATTTGAAGTGTGCTTCCACTGTCATATTTTTGTAAATTGGATGCTTTCAGAAACTATTTGGAGTTACGATTTTATTTTTAATTTGCCAAATAATGTAACTCTATCTTGTTTACTGTTTAAACAATAGTAAACTCAAGTAAAGATCTCTAACTACCCCCACTTTGTTGATGAAGAAATACATCTTAATTGTTTTTGGGCTCTAAAACAACCACACTCAACCCCCCTCAACCAACACCCCTATCCCCGCCCTCTTTCTATATATTCTTATTTCTATGAGCACTCACTTCGATATATCCGTATTACCCGTATGTATTAAAGATCGAATTGAAGTCTCCCCTAAAATAAACCAAGTAGAACGCAAAATAGTTTGCTAAGGTATCCAATATTAATAAATATTTTGTCCTCCTGCGTGGGAAAGTTTATAGTTTATATACTAAGATAGTTTATCCACAGCCCTTTATCTAAACAAATACGGGTGCATTTAATCAAAAACTTTCCTTCCTCTTTTCCTGTCAGCTAGAATAATCAGAGGAAATTACTGATAGCTTGAATAGGCACCTAAAATTAAAATTAATTAAGAGTGTAAAATAGGTTACACATGACCAATTAACCGATTATCTATGTATACTATACCTTATTTATAATTATTTACTAAACCTTTTTCTCCGATAGAATAAATCTAAGAGGGGTTGGGTGTATAGGGCCGTGTGATGGAACTCCTTATACTCCTCGGTTCCGACGCCACTGTTATCAACTAAATGAGGTAAAATATAAATTTGGTCTACACGTGATTAATTATTGTATAGTTAATATTCACATTTCCCTAAATAAAGTGACATGTATAATAGTGTGTGTTCAAGACAATTGGTTTTTTTAAAGCATCGCGTCCTACTACCCGTTCGGTTTATACAGTTTCAAGACAAGTTAAACCATCTAATCAAGAATTGATTGTGCTTGTTTGTGAACCCTTCACGAGAATCTCAAGCTAGCAAAATACCACAAAATAAACATACAGCCTGACGGCTGGACTCTGTAGGGCGATCAGCCGCGCATTCTTCCTTTTGACCTTGAGATAGGTTTCCTTTCCGTTGCTTCTCTTCTCCTGACATGGGGTGGTAGATATGGGGTGGTGGGGAAAGTGTAAAGAGGATAAGATTAGACAGAGACAGACGCTGTAGTTCAAGAAAACAGCACATAGCATTTCATTTTAAGACGAGGCCTCCTCACACGATTGATACTATTTCACTTACCGAGGCGGCCCCCTTAACATTAAATTGTTTCTTCATATTGGGTTTAAAGATAGCGGAACTAATATATAAGATTTATCTGGATCACTTATTTACCTAAAATGGTGGTATCCATGGATTTATAAACTACACTGGAGTTGTGTATGGCAACCGTGGTCATGCTTTACTTTAGTGGTGTTGTCAAAATCAGAAGGCATGTGCGAAAAATGTAAGTCGTAGACATCGGTATATGCAACCTTCGTCTTAGGTTAATTATGTTTGGTGAATAATTAATAAACCTGCACGTTATACAATGTCTGGTTAGAGCTTAATCGTGTGCTCAAGTTAACAGATCGTGACACAGGCTTTTAACCAGATCTTGATAAAATACTGGACAAAATGCGAGTGGTTCAGAGTTCACGTGTAAATTATAATATCCCAGGTGGCTTAAGGTGGATTGGAAGGGACGTGAGGAAAAGCCAGTAAAATATTTCTTCAATACAAACATATAATTTAATTTTCTTCACATGGTGACCTCAAAATTTCTTAAATATCTGTCAAGGGTGTTATGGAATTTAACGACAGCGTTTCTCTTAATTTAATAAAAAGTTTGTTAGATAATGCCACCATACTGTTGAAAGATATTCATGAACTTTTGATATCACCATGTGAAGAAAATTAAATTCTGTGTTTGTACTGAAGCAATGTTTTATTTATTTTGGCCATTACATTTATTGCCCTAAAAACTCCAAAACACACTGTCCTTTTCTCGTATCCCCTTCCATTCCACCTTACGTTTCTGAGAATAAAGAAAAAAATTCATCCTAACATCATACATAATAAGATAAAACAATGTTGGCCTTTTAATTCCTCTTAGGTCGAGGAAGGATACTCATTGTCTTACCTTGATGCGAAATGTGGAACTTGGTGTGGTAATGGAAGGTGATAAAGTCGCCATTTTGTCCATCTAATGGAGTCAGTAAAATAAATCACATTGTTATAAATACGGGCGGGGAAACAAAAAATCCTGATTCAACGTGTCGGAACAGAGTTTTTGGCATGACAGATGTGTTTTTGAGACTTTCAAACTAAACATTCCCTTTTTAAAGGTTTCACAATGATTTTTCGGTTATCTTCTATGCATTAATAAAACATAGCTATGATGACGGGTAAAGAATGGGGGAGGAGAGATGGACGGAAATAATAGAGAACGCGCGTGCGTGCAAAAATTAAAGTTTGATTAGCAAAGCATGTATCTGTGATGCGATGCTCATTTATAACCGCTAGAATGTGTGTTTGAATGTTGCTCCTGCAAGGGAGGGTAAGGGGTGATGTTGGTTATGGATTCAGGGGGGAGGGGTTATGGTAGGAGGATAAGGTAGGGCTAGTGAGCCTAGAACACAAAGTTAAAACGCGTCACACTCTACAAACATTTTAATTGAAGCCTGTAAAAACACAAGTGCAGTTGGGCGAGCCTTGCTGCTTCCCCCCTCTCTATAGGTATGTGGGATTGAGTTTTTTTTAATATAGAATCTACCTCCCCCGCCTCCCTTTTATTATTTGCCAATATGATAGTAAAAGATAAAAAGGAATTTCCTCTCCAAATAGATTTTTTTTAAATAACCACCGCAATGGACTTGCTGGTACATATTCATAGTTTGTAACTTTTCTGTAACTGTGGGGGCTTGTAACTCTAGTATTTCTTTGATTCTTCGTAACACACACATACACTGTCGTCGTATTAGTCGTTTACTCCTATTGCTTGTCAAAACAAGTTATAAAAAAATAACATGTAATATTAATAAAACAACTTCAGACAGAAAAGAATCATATTTCTGACAGCCTCGCAGTACAATTTTATCGAAACATTGCAATGATGTTCAATTAGGAGTTTGGGGTATTAGTTTGTTTATTTATTCATTAATCATTCAATTAAAAATTCTGCTCTGAAAACGTCAATAATCTCCTCAATTCAAAAACAAATTATTAAATCGTTCCATTACAAATACGAATACATGGGTCACGCGATCCCATATCACACATGATGGAATTACCTACGCAGGATGGCCGTGTACCATTGCTAAGTTTCCTCCACGACGGGGAGTAAAGATATCATGTCTAATTAATAATAAATTCCCGACGCGGGCTTAACGTCTTAACAGCGCGAAGTCACATCGAGGACTGGGGTGTGAATTAGAATGATAAAATACTATTGAAATGCCCGACGCGGATTAAGCATGTTTTATTCCCAACATCTCCGCAGAGACTGGGACTGGGGTACTGTTTGAGAAAACGCGCCTTCCATCATTCTGAAAGTACTAAAATATTTGAAACTCCACCCTCCTTCTCGATGCTCCTGTCTAGGTATGTGAAAAAATTATCGATACTTTACTAATATTGATATTTTCTCTTTCGATACTAGTATTTATTTTACTCGATATCTTTTTTCCGATATTTTTACTGACATTAGTACTCAAACTCCGGTATCTGATCGGTATCGAAAGTTAAACAACTTTGTTGTTGTTGTTAATTTCACTCATGCTGGGACTAAATGTTTACTAGGGTGGACTGTGGAGGAACTTGAAGAACAAACGACACTACGATTGGCGACAAGTCTACTACCCCTTCCTTTATCAATGAGCACGGTTATCACAAACTAAACAAAATAAACTTTTGAAATACATGGTGGAAGTTGTAATAAGGAAGCAGTTTAAACTATGATTGTAGAATTAAATACGATGCCTGTAAAAAAAGGAGCATGGGAATTCAGATAAGAAATATAATTCAATAACTTTCATTTATCCAACATTTTGTCAACTTTACAGTTTTAACTATTTTTTTCTTATTACTCCTATAATATATGACAACCAAGTATTGTTCTTCTAGTCATTGATATTCTGTCTATATGTTAATTTAATTTCATTGTTTATAATTTTACTTGTTATTGTTAGTGTGACCTGACTCACATTTTTAATGTGTTTTTTAATTATATTTTATATCTAATCATATATGTAAATTCAACAATCATCCACTCGAACTAATCTTTACAGATATATTTAATAAAAGTATTAACAATTCTTAAAATTTATTTCTCAATATCTTTATCACAAATAATATTTCATATTGAATTCTACAATCATAAAATAATCTTTAGTAGAGCTCAATAAACTGTCACCTCAAGGGTGTCCCAAGCAGTCGAAGCATAAAAGGGCGTCCGTTATTCTATTGTTTGTCAATAGTTAATAATCTATCTTGATAGAGTATATAAACGAGTCTAGTTAATAAATGGCACCTCCCAGAAGTGAATTGTGGAACTTTTTTTTAAAGAAATTGGTTAGTGAAAAGCATCTTGTAAAATTTGTTTTGTATTAAAAACTATTATAATTTTCAGTGTTTAACTAAATATGGAAATGGAAATTATGTAAAGTTGAAATTACTAATAATAAAAAAAAACATTTTTTCAGATTAAAATCTTGATACCGACACTTATTGTTATCGAAACTTTTCTTTCGATACTTGTATGGTATCGATATTTTTCTTTCGATACTTTTAATCATCAGTACAATATCGATACTGTTCTTTCGCTACCACATTCCTACTGATTCCTGCCTGTCTAGGTAAGAAAAGGACATAAAGAGTGTTGCAATTGTTTGAAATCTCATAGATAGAGAGAAAAGTAATGTATTATTTAATTTTGGATATCATAACTTACGTAAATTTACTATATCTGAATTTAAGGGGCAGATACAATCATATCATTACAATATATAATTTACTTTCCGCAAAAGATATTAAAAAGATTTGTGATGACTGAGATTCGATTCTTGACCTCAATTCTATTTCGATTTTTTTAAATTGAAACTAAAATATGCCGATGGCTAGAACTAAACTATAATTATTAATGTGATTAATGATTATAACATTTTTTTCATGTCAACTTAGAATGTTAAAAAGAAGAACTTTAATGTGTGTCTTGTCCGGCCTACATATTAACATGTTACAGATAAACAAGTGACTAAAACGTCAACAATATTTGTATATAACTAAACTAAACAATAAAATCTTACTTTCTGACTGACGTCATTATTTCTTATCCTTAAGAGCCCGTATTATTAAGCGCAATTTTAAGATGTTATATATCTCAGACCAAGCGTCGCATAACGTGAATGTTTGTATACCCTAATTTTGGTAGTAATTCCGTCCTGTAAGGCCTTACTTCCTACGAGAATCATTATAATATATTAGTATTTTGGTGGGATAAAAGGCCTTCCAGAAAGGACTTCCTACTACCGTTCTTGAAGGCCCTTTATCCTACCAAAATACTACTACTTCTTCTATCACCGCGTTTTACTACCCGTCGTTCGGGTTATACGCTCAAAATACTACTATGCAGTAGGTTTCTGGTACGAAAAAGGGCCTTGCTAGAACGGGCCTCTTACCAAAATTAGGCTTTGGTCGTCATTTAGAAAACAGGGGAATTGAAACCAGTAAAATATATTTTCCATACTTTAAAAACAACCCCATAGATGGTCGCGTGAACTAAATGTTAGGCCTTTCTAGTATAGTTCACTTGTTTGAACCCGGCCAGGTGTAATTTTTTTACGTAGGTTTTCCAATAGTGGTTTATATACCCCTTTCACACGCAAATGAGGGTATATTTTCTTTCACTTCTACATTTCACATCCTTACCCCACAAGCGTAATTAAATTTCGTATGGAAAAGATGGGTAGTAAGATGCGGTGGAAAAAAACGCAATTATTTTGTTGGTGGCAATGTTTCTGCAGTCTGGTTAACATTGAAGAATTAACTTTTTTTTATTCTATTCTAATTCGAGCTTAATCGTGTGTCTAATTTCCCGATTGTTTGCTTTTAAGTATTTCAGTGTCTTGTGGTTGGTAGTGTCTTGTTGTTCCAAAGGACTTCACAGAGCTAGCTAGAGCTGACAAATGGCCAACAGGCCTCAAGTAATGAGCTCCTCTTCAGCCTGAACAGCTCGTCCGTCCCGATACAAGCCGCTGTCTGCGCCACTTTTTGTATAAAAGTCTCGGCCAAGGTTCACTCACTCCAGACACAACGTCTTTTAATGGTTCTCCAGGGGCCATAAATTTTCTTCTCCTCTATAAGTACAATAGGACACCACCTTGTGTATTTTTACTCGCATGCCTATTTGCGGGTCTGTGACGCCGAATCTGGATTTTTTTTTTGGGGGGGGGGGGGGGGGATCAAATGAAAAAAAAAAAAAGTTGGAGGAGGGGATTTGACGGAATAACTCATGGTCCGTTTGTCCCGCAAGTAAGACAGATTTCTTGTGACCTAGTGAACAGAGTCTGAATGCTCCTTGTGTGTATTTCCGGTTGTTTTTTCAAATACGAGTTATCATTCATGTGACCATAATGAGCAAGGCTAGGATGAGGTTTCTGTTCTATCTATTTTTAATTTTAATGTTGTTTTAAAAAAAATAAAAATACCCTAATTTGAGGGTTTAGTCATGTCTGATGATCCCTATAAATATGTACTTAGCAGTAGTTTGGATCCCATGATAGGCCAAACCTCGCATAAAAAATATAAAGGTTTTCTTGTATTCTTTTTAATGTAAAAATACTTTATAGGATACCTAAAATGTACAATTGTTTATGTGTCAATAAACTCACAGGGATTGACGTATTTCACAACTAAACATATTATAAAATCGATAAAAACATGTCCTAATAGGCCTACACGATATTAATAAATTATTAATAAAGTAATAATTAATACTGACAGTTTGACTGATTTTTTGGGAGCAGTACTGATGGATGGACTTACGAAAATACTGATGTGATCCAAAACTTCTGATCGCATCAGTCTAGTCCATCAGTCTTGCAGGTGGTGGAGATACTGACATATACTGACCGTGTGTTGGCTCGTCAGTATTTCCATCAGTCTCAGTAGCAAACATAAACTGCCCACGTCTTTTTTTATCACCATGTTGTTGCACGTTGCATGCAGGAGCTGAGACTGATAAAAATAATGATACGAAGACTGACCGTGTACGATCTCGTAAATACTGATGCGATACGTCAATGCACTGGGTGACGTGTGACTGATCGTGTAGGTGCCCTTTAAGAAACTAACATTCCCTTTAGAGTTTTGATCCCTTCTTAAACATGCTATGTGTCATAATGAAATGGATATCTGTAACAGCATTAGAAGCTGTTGGTTGGAAACTTTTAATTAATATTGATAGTTCTAAACCAACCGTGACCTTCGCCCATCGGATGACGTTAGATGAGATTTGAACTAATGCTCCGAAAGAGACGAGAGGATAGTTTATTTGATAATAAACTTGTACACAGAACCAGGCCACCACCGTGGTTCGGATTCCACGTTAAACTGTAGGTCCTTATTTCATTCTCACAATCACCCTATCATTACACATTAGCGTAATGCGTATAACCCGAACGGGTAGTAAGACGCGGTGCTAATAATAATAATAATTGTACACAGAAAGGCCACACGAACGTTATAAACTATTATTGTAAAATAAATGGGCGTAGCTTCATCTAACATGAACAAAAACTGTATATACGTAATATGGCTTATAAAGCTAGTTACTCCATTTGAATGTACTCTGGCTGAGACAAATTGGCGTTTCTGAGTGTTTCCAGGGCAAGTGTGCTTTTCAGGTTCTGGGGGCGAAAGCGATTAACTCTTCGTGCAACGTGATTAGGCTAACAAAGTAATTTTTTTAAGTGATGGAATCTAAAACCACGTTGAGTAAAATCTCATCTCGGGTTAGAATTGAACCTCAACCTCCCGAGTCAAGGTTTTGTGAATCGATACACTATCCTGCTGGGGCTTTATTTAAATTGCAAAGATAAATACCCAACTCAGTTGGATCTGAATATTATTTACTTGTGTTTCACTATCAATTCTTTTTTCCGTTCTTCTATACATTAATATTAGGTTGTTTTTTTTTTGTGATAGTGAGTTAAATAGGGTCGCCTCTGTGGTATTGTGGTCATAATTTCTGGCTACAGATCCAGAGGCCCCACGTTCGATTCCTGGCGCTTCCAAAATTTATCTTACTGATTCGGTGGCCGCGTGGTCTTTAGTGGAAGGTTAACTATTGTGTTGAACTAGACCAGAGGTTCCCAACCTTTTCGTACCTTAGAGCACATTCAAAACTAACGGTAGTGCGGCGGGCACCGATTACTTTTTCAAGGCAAATTTACTAACTCCCGCCAGGCTCAGAGGTCAGCCTCAACGCTATAACAGGCCGGTCAGCTGTCATGCTAACTTTCCAAGAACCCGCCTCGGTGCGTAGTTGGCTAACGCGCCTGTCGCTTTGAGCTCGACTGCTGAGGACGGGGAGATCGGGGTTCGAATCTCTGTCGGGTGAAGTGGGGGTGTTTTTCCTAAATGGTTTTCCACTCTCTCTCTCCACGCAAATGCGGGTTCACTTCCTCTAATTCAACCTTCCAATTCCTAATCCATTGCGTAATTAGTACTTAAAGCGTATAACCGAACGGGTAGTAAGACGCGGTGCTAAATAAAAACTTTCCAAGAGTGATTGTGACGTTACATGTGGTTGTGGGTAATACTCAAGGCCGTAAGCACGGGGGAAAAGGGGGGTTCGTCCCCTTTCCAAGTTGGCAAAAATTAAATTTAAAAAATTGCTTTTTTACGGTTTCAACAAGACCAAAATAAAGACACAAGGAACTATTTAACTACTCACCACCATTTTGGTGCTTGGGTACATTTTTAAAATATATATTTATTCTGTGTTTATTCAGGCAATAAGCTCGGTAGACCCATACAGAAGAAGTCACTCTGGCTTAGAAAACTGAGATTAATGGTGGAGGGCTCGTTGTGTTGACCACATGACACCATCTATCCGCAAAGGTTGGCATTATAATTGCTACAGGCGGCAGCCGCTCGGTCGGTATAGCTCGCTATGGAGTGAGTAGAATAGAGTAGGCGAAAGACAGAAAGTGCGCAAACTAAACCTTCTCACGTTTTCAATAAATCAGTCAGATGTAAGCTGCTTTGCGAGGAGGGAAAACAAATCCCTTCTCGGGAACCATGGAACCTTTATTCCCCCTTAAATAAATATTAGTACAGTTCAATATTTTAGATCTTATCCTTGGTCTTGATAATATGGGCCGAAGTAACAACATTTTCTGATACAAAAAAACTAATGATGCCCTTAGGAACTTTTTGTATAGGTCTACTAAATTTGGTTGGAATCAAATATTTTTACCCTCGATAATATGAGCAGTACTGACATAAGCATAAAACATTTATAGTGCCCTAAGGAATTGTGTACCAAACTTCCTTTAAAATAGGTTATAAAAAATCCCCGAACTTTCGAAACCTCGGGCATTCTTAGGCCGGTTCATACGAGCTGCAGAAACAAATGCATATGTATGCTGTTTTAATAGGTAGCCATACAAAATTTGGTTGAAATCATTTTATCCTTTGGCCCGCTAATAGGCCAAGTAGACCACATAAAAAATACATGTACTAATACTATTTTAAGGAAAACTTCTAAATGTTTACCTACTTTTTATAAAGTACGATTAAAAATACTTATTTTCATTATTGTGGGCACGCTTTATCTAGTTAGTACGGGTTGCAATACTAAAATTTTCACTATAATGATAACTATCAAAGGCCTAATAAAGGCTAGGTTTGCAAGACATCACGTCCAGGAAGGACAGGGGGGAGGGGGGGCTACGTGACGCGTGTTGTGTGGCTTTGCGGTACCGGATAAGTTTTCTTTTTAGCATCGCGTTTGGGTTATACGCTTATTTATTAATTACGCTAAGGATTTTTTTAAGTAATTATGAAGTTTATACTTATAGGAAATGTACCCGAATTTACGTGGAGGAAGGGTGGAAAACAATTTTGGAACCCCGCCCCCTTCTCAATACACCCACCTGAGATTCGAACCTTGATTTTCCCGTCATTGGCCTCATAGTTCACTCTGCAAGAGTAGCGCGTTAGACCACACTCACCGACCCCGCAACCTTGTCGCGTTCAAGTTCAGTGCGTCACGCAGTGTAGTTAAATTTGTTATCAAAGCGATAATAATTATACCATGGAGACAACTAATATAACTATATAGATATATTTATAGATACTAACAACATCTATAAAATAACATTAATAATATAGTAAATTACTCTCAATGTTAACAGCAAAAAAAAAAGTGTTTTTATTTACTTAAAGTTCCTTCCTATTAAAACACTATTATACGTATATATTGCCTTGCTTCCAGGTAAACAGCCGATTAAAACAACGGTTAGCGCTGTCTTGTATTGGTAACCAACCTTTCTTTAGAGTCCAGCAAACGCAACAAGGCCACGCATCCCCTGACTATCTATCTTTCAAACCAAACCTTTAGAGTTCAACTTTGTTTTTAAATTGGACTAGATAAAATATACGCGTTTTCTTCTTCTTCATATTTCAGACGCCTTTTATCCAGTCAATGTGGTTTGTGATTACAAAGTAATGGGTTAATCTTGTTGGTACATTGAATTTCGTTAAAATCAGATGAAACTTATTTTACTTTTTAAAAAAATCTAAATTTTGACAACTTGGGTCTAGTTACTTGTTACTATCTTTACAATTCCTTTAATTTGTAAATACATTGTGTCTATATAGCGATGTTTAAATCTTATCAAATCGGTGAGAAAAAAAAAGTTGATTTAATTTTTAAATCTCAGAAACGCTTGGATACCCTTTTTAAAAAATATTAATTGGAAGGACGATAAGAAAAACTCTAGTTTGTTGGTGAGTACCAGTATTCCCGAGTTTGTTTGAAATCTGCCAATTCGTTTAAAAGTAGACATTTGTCACTTTAGTTTCTTGGCCCCCACCCCCTCCCACCCTACTATATAGGATAGAGGCAAACAAAAAATAAAAAGGCTTCCCTGCGACTCGGCGTTGCATGTAGGCATCTCGCTTTACAATATTGCTAGGCGGGTTAGCAGGCTGCAGGTTTGCAGGCGAATATAGCACAGTGAAAAATCTCACAAAAAAGTCATGTTTTTGAAGTTTGTTTCCCCGCCAATGGGTTGGCAACAAGCGATTCATCCCCAATTCGTTCTCTCTCGACACTACATACCTTTGGCCATTAATTCAGTGAACGGGAACAATTCCAAACCCACAGTGGAAAATGTCCTGCCATTTTTGACTCAAACCCGAATCAGCGCTCACATCAATTTGGCAGATGCACTAAAGACTACAATAAGATGTCAAATTATTTTAAATGCTTCCTAAATTATAAAGAAAATGTAGAAATATAAATTCTTTTGTGATGAAAAAAATGCTACGATGCACCACCTACCGGCTCGTAAAATAAGTGAAACGAAATAATATTTGTTATAGAAATAAAATGGTAAAGAAAATACATTATTGCATTTTACCAACGAGCATGGATGAAATAATAATATATACTTGTACAGAAACATAATATTTGTTCTGGATGTTGTTAACTTCTCATTTCCCAAAGCTCTATTTAAAACAATGTTTGCATAAAGCTCGTAAAATATTAATTTTATAAACTACTCTTTCAAATAAAAGCTGTTTATTTCTAATAGCTCAATATCTTTCCAGCGATAAGCTATTTTCTAACTCAAAATGTAGTGGCTACAAGATACAAACTGTAAATTTCCGATGATGTAATGTACCTTTAAAAGTAAATTTAATGGGAAAATGATATGCCTCATTTTGTTTGTAATGTTATAAGGTTATGAGACACGAATTTTAATCAAAATTGTTAGAGTCGATTTTTTGAAAAGAGATTTTTTCTTTTCTTTTCTATACTTTAAGTAAGCTATCCTTAATTTAAATATTTGATGGATGGTTTCAAGAACCCTTTGAGGAACTTTATGAAACCCATAGATACAATTTTTCAACCTTATCGGTTAAATAGTTTCAGCTCTAGTCCTGGTAACAGACAAACAGAATGGCAAAAAAACATTTTTTAGGAATCGCCAACATCCATCAAAATCGCGAATTTGACTTTTTTTTAAATCGCAATACTTTCTTTCTCTGAGGGTCGAGAGATAGTACAAACCATAGAATTAACCAGCCCGAGCTACAGCCCTAATATGTTCTTAAAAAGGACCTTTTAGAGAATGTTGTCGGCGGTGAAGGTTGGTAACATTTAATTTTATTATTACCCACTCCGGTGACCGCAAGGTCTAACTTGCTACTCTCGCAGTAGACCAGACTCCCAATGACCGTGAGATCAAGGTTTGAATCTTGATCGCATGATCCGAGTTTTTTTCCGTGATGGTTTTCCACTCTCCACGCAAATGCGGATACACTTCCTAAAATGTAATCTTCCTAATCCATAAAGCCATTAGCGTAATTAGTACAGAAGTGTAGTCTACAACTCAAACTATTAGTAAGGCGCAGTGCTAAAATAACTTTAATATTAGTTTTTTAATAGCTATAACATCTATAAAAAGCTACTACTGCAGTTAACATGGCATTACCTATAAATACGTGAAAATAGATTAAGTAATTTTTCTAGCTGTCAGCTATTTCTATGAAAATTGAACTGTAAATGATTCTTCACAAAGTAATTTGACAAAAGTAATTATTATATGAAAGTTAAAAATATATGTTGGGATGCTAGGTGTGACACTTTTTCTAAAATTAAGTTAATTAAGTCACTAGTAACAAACACACTGGCAGTAAAATGCTCTAATAATAAAACAGAAACAATAATAGATTTAAACTTAAAATTTTTTGTTTAAATAGCTTTTTTTTTCACTAATCGATTTTTACCCATCCTGTATATTCTCATTCACACTAAAAGGGCAAAGATGATGAAGGTTGAATTTGGAGCCAATGAGCTTGCATTTACGTAGAGGATGAGTAGGTTAATCATTGGGTGGGAGGGGGGGAGGGGCGGACCTGACGTGACCCGGCCAATATCTAAATCCATCTCAGCACCGACAAATCATACCTGACGAAGCTAGTATCTAATTTCTTGTTCTCACGGGTGCGTCTGGTATTAGTTGATTTAAAAAAAGCTACTATAGTTATTGAACAAATTGAATTGTTCTCTAAACTAAGATGACACAAACATTTTTTCAAAAGGTAAATTGATCTAGTGATTCTTATTTGAATATACTTTTGGTTTCCTTCTCTCTTTTCTTTCGAGCAATCTCCCCAATTTGGCATCCTACTATGCGGGTCTACTAATGTATTTGTCAATATGGAGAAAGAATCTTCCCTTCCCCCAATTTCCTCCATCTACCCCAATCTAGAATCTTTCCCCCATGATCTTGCTTCCTTCTTCTCAACTCGTTGTCGTCGTTTGGTATCGACTCTATCGGGGCTGTCTGCATCTTCTCCTTTTCCCGCTTAACGGCGTCATTTGTTTTTACGAAAAAGAAAGGAAAATCTTGGGACAGACGAGGTGGGTGGTGGGGGAAAAAATATATTTTTTGGGTCACTTATTGTCAGCAGATACTTCTGATCGGTTATACACTCTCGCCGTACAAAGTATGTCTTCTACATTTTGGTCTTGATGATCATTTATAAACTAAAATTTCATAACAATTTGGTCGTATTTCCAATCCATTATACGTACTATTTGACTTTGTAAGCTCTCACTTTATACCATCAAGTTGTTTGGCTAGTTTTTTGACACTATTATCGGCTATTTTAATTTTATTTCCTTTCTAAAGGAGGCGTCTTTCATACTATATAATAAACCTGGGGAAAAATGTTAGGGAATTTAAAATAGGATTTTATAGCTACCCTTAATTTTTTTAAATATTCCTCTCGAAAAAAGAAACGTAGGCTACTTATAGGAAGATTACTGTAAAATGTTCGTATAGTCAAACTTTCACACAGTGAGTATGAAGAACCTTATAAAGTCAATTTGACTATTTTATACGGTAATTTGGTATATACGACAAATTGTATGTAGACTAAGACTAAAGGGTATACAAGTTAAATGTTTAACTTTGTGTGAATATAAGAGAATATTATTTGAAAGAACTTGTTTATTCTCAATACGATTTGCCTTTTTCTTTAACCCTGGTAAAAATTAGTTATTTTTAATTCTCATATAACCACTTTCCTTAAATTGCAATTTAATTGTATTCCTATGTACGTTTAAATTCCGCGTTCTCAGAAAAGTTCTGCAGCTAAGGGGGATCAAAATGTTACTCTCGCCACACTTTTAGAAAATCCAATAAATTTAGAGTAACCAATTATAAAAAATGTCACCACCATTTAATATTACATTTTTCATACTTGTCACAATTTAATCGTAGACCACAAAACACCGGCTTTTATCAGATAAAGGTGTGGGTCAACTATAGTCAAATTTACATATAAAAGGACTTCAATAAGACACATTCTATTTGCAATAAAAATTGGCAATATTTTACTAAACTATTAATGTTATTTTGTTGGTGTTAATAATATAAATCAAAAGTGAAGGCTGCAGATATCATAACATAACTTGACATATGAACACGTGAAAGTAGGTCTGGTCACTTTCCTAACTGTCAAATAAGGTCCTTCCTATGAAAATTGGGCCATACCATAGTTATAAAACTCTTAGGTGATACATAACATATGGTACACCACCAGCAGGACTGGCAGAAAAATATGGCATATTCCAGCTGGTGTTCGATTCATACAAATGATGGGGGAGATAAGGGTTCGAATTCTGGTCGGGTGTACTAAGGGTGATTTTTAATAAATGATTTCCCACTCTCTTCTAAAACGAAAGTGCACTTCTTCTAAATACGACCTTCTCCTTCCCTAGCACTATACCGTATTCAGACGGATAGGCCGATTGTGTAGAAAGGCATGGTGATAAAACAAGCACAAGACTTAGACCTAGTGATAATTATTTTTTTTCCCGACATTTTTATTTACCCTCGTACGACCCCTTATCTCGGTTAACAGCGACTCTTTTCTACTGAACTTAGAGTTTCAGGTTAGATCCTTGGAATAGCCGAAAAATGTATCGCTGATTAAATGTGGTATTTCCCCTTTCACCGTGAGGAATTAACGACCGGGGATTGGATTTTGTTACTGTTCTGGTTTTAAGTTAGTTAATAAGTTGTATTCCCTTACATCCCACCTTGAGGACTAATGGCAATATAGTTGGTAATAGCACAAAAAATCATTTATATTGTAAATTCTCTTGTATTTAAAATGTAATTATATTTTTCTGCACTTATTGAATTTAATCTAGGAAAATAATTGCCATAATTGATAATTAAATTTTTAATATTTATCAAGAATTTTTAAATGTCAATGGTTTCTGTGTAACTATTCAAAGACGATATTTTAATTTATTCATACAATACCCTGATTCGCTCAAATTGATTAAATTAAACTCATACTCTATCTACTAATATAAATAATTATTGCCAGGACAGTATTATAGCCGAAATCTCATTATATTGAATAGTCGGAAGTGCTTTTGGTCGGTTTTGAGTTGTTTTGCTGAATAATGTCGATATGTTTCATATGGTGTGTAATGCGCGCAAACATTTTAATCTTGTGTTTTAATAACATTATCTAAAAGTGTACAAGCTAAAAGGGCTTCCTTGTATTTAAACAAACATATATTATAATATATATATGAATTTCAAGGGTAACTCAAAGGAAATGCACCCGCATTATCGTGAAGTGGGAATAGGTAAATCAAATGTGGGAAACTACCTGCCATTACACCCACCCGAGAGCCAAACCTAGACTTTCTAGCTCTATCGTGAGGCACGCAAACTTAGATGCCATTCTCTTCTTGTCTGATTTGTCGATGACGGGGAGATCGCATTTCTAATCCCGACTGAGTGTGCTGGAGTATTTTTTTCACTAAATAGCCTCCCATTCTTTTTCATGTAAATGCGGGTACATTAAAAGCTCTCCCTTCCTCAGCCCCACCTTGTTAGTGTAATTAAATGTGGATAGTCCAGATGGGTGGTAAGGTGCGCCATAAATAAAAGAAGCTAGGCTGATGCCTCAAACCTTGTGATCACAGGTGCGGGTACTTTGTTCAGTTAGATACAGATAGGAAGAAACGTTTTGTCGGTCACAAAAATTACAAAAACAATTTTCACGTATTTATTTATTTGTGACAGTATTATTATTATTATTATTATTATTATTATTATTATTAAGCACCGCGTCTTACTACCCGTTCGGGTTATACGCACTTACGCTAATGTGTAATGGTAGGGTGATTGTGAGATGAAATGAAGGACCTACAGTTTAATGTGGAATCCGAACCACGGTGGAGGCCTGGCATTCCCCACATTCACAAGATATTTGTGACAGTAACAATTTTTTAGATAATACCTATAAACTAACACTAATAATATACCTTATAATTATATACTAGCAGTGCGTCCTACTACCGGTTCAGGTTATATGCATATATACTAATTACGATAGTGAGTTAGAGATTAGAAAAATATAGTTTAAAGGAAGTGTCCGCATTTGCGTGGAGGGAGAGTGGAAAATCATTTTGGAAAAACCCCTCAGTACACCCAAGCTGGATTTGAGCTACAATCTCCCTGTCCTCGTGAGCTCAGTCTTCTGCGAGAGTATCGTGTTAGACCACGCGGCCACCTAAGCAGGTTATAGACGCGGTCAGATGATATTGATGTTGACCGCAAATAAAGTTTTTTTTTTTTTTCCAAAAATTCTTTCTACCAGAATATCACTATGGTGTCGGTCAACTATAATATTACAATTTTTTCGTAGGCATAATATTTTAATAATATACTTTTAAAAACTGTGGTACAGCTTTCAAACATTATGAATAATAATAAAAACCGATGGGCATGCGGTCTAAATGTCAAACTCATTTCGTCTAGTTTGCCGATGAAGGAAAGGTCGGGGGGCTCGACTCTCACTGGGATTTACTGATGTCGTTTTCCCCTTAACTATTTCCCACTGTCCCTCCATACAAATGAGGGTACGTTGTCGTTCCTTGGACTGGTTTTTCATGCTTCGGGGAGCTGGACGGGGCGTCTTCTAAACCTAGGTCGCGAAGTTTCAGCTGCACCTTTTTATTGGTTAGGCATTTTATATGAGTTCTTCTGGGGTCTGAGAGGAGCAGGGGGTGATAGTAGACTAGATAGTAAGGAGGAGGAAGAGAGAGGGGTCGTAATCGGTAGGTGGATTGCGTGGGAACAGGTTTCGGGGAGGATGACGCAGATGGATATAGGAAAGGTGTCAGTGTGATGAGGGCCTTGAAAATACGATTGTTCTCCCCTGACCTTACGGCAGATACCTCCCTTGCTGCGACGGTACAGGAATGGTGTTGGAGGAGGGGTCATGAGGTGTGGCAGCCCGAATGGTTCTGAGCGCATAAAAAGATTGTAAGAAAAAAGGAGGTGGGGATGGGTGAAGGATAAGTGGCAGCCCGAATGGATCTGAGCGCAAAGAATTATAAGAAAAAAGGGGGGGGGTGAAGGATAATGGCAGCCCGAATGGTTCTGAGCGCAGAGGAGTGTTTGTTGTAAAGAAATGAAACTAAATCATTAGGTAGGAGACAGGTGCTGTTTATTATTTATTTTTTTCTTATGTCTATACATGTACAATCTCTATCATCGAGAGGAGGGTGGGCCCAACCCTCCTCCTCGGTCTTATTCTCTAACTTATTCTATCATGTCTATTATAACCTTCTTATTCTTAATCTAAAACTAAAACTACTGCATCATATTACATGTTTTTACCTTTGAATAGGGTTTTTTCCCGTTTATAGTTTATGGTCTTTAGCTTGATCGAGCCCTTCGTCCTGGCGCGATCTCTTAGAGTGTTTGGAACTTAGTGGACGGGCCTTGGGGAGGACGGTGGCCCGTTTGGCAGACCGCGCAGGGGAGGGCTCGAGGAAGAAGGGGTTAAGGGCGACGTGGTCTCGGAACGGTCACTAGAGTCGCACAACAACGTTTCCTTTAAATAATACCTTCCACATCCCTATATAATTATCAGAATGCGAATAAGCCGAGAGAGTATAGTAAGATGCAGATATGTAGGGAGAATTGGATAGGCTACCTTGTTGTTTATGAACATTAATTAAGTATTGCTTTGACTAATCTAATTCATTTCATAAAGTTCCATTATAATAATAATTTGTTTTACAACTTCACTTGGCTACTGAATCCTACTCAAATGCATCATTGAATTACTGGTATTACTTCTGTGAATGCCATGTCCATGCTACGATTGACACATACAATAGCCCCACGGCTTCTTTGGTGCTGACTGACAGCTCACAGCTGAATTCTCACAGTCAACATTTAGCTATATACAAAAATTTTGACTGTGAGCAGTGACAGCTGCTAAACACATGTTTTTGCAGATCATATGGCTCTGCGTAGGGATACATAATTTGGTCTGGTAACTTTTCAAAGCTGTTAGTTGTCAGCTGTGAGCTGTCAGTCAGCACCAAAGAAGCCATGGGGTTACTGTACCAACCTAATCAACATGTGTGTATGAAACAAGCAGGCTTATTCATATTAAAGTGAATAAAGAAAAATATATATTTTTATATTAGAATGCGGAAACATTATGTTGTGACTTTGAACAACTTAGTTGCAAAAAAATGGCCGCACATGCTTTATTTTATTTCCACTCGTAAGCACTTAAGCCCAGTTTGGAATCTTGCGCACGAAATAAAAGTAGCACATGTGTCGCTTGCGTAAATATAGCCAAACTTTGTAACGATAAATCACGTAGTAAACACACTAGTAGATAGAATTAAACTATAATGCAGTCGTAAAAAATAATATTTAAATGGATCTTTTTTAAGCATGCATCTTAAACCTACCAAATCAAAATACCTTTAAATTAAATTTAAAATATTGTTTAAAGTAATATGATCATACATTCATTATTCCTAAATATAATTCACTACATATAAACCAACCCCCTCTTAATTCAATTAAATCTATCAAATCAAAACACCTATAAATTAAATTGAAAAATTATTTAAAGTAAATTAAACATATAATACTCCTAAATATAATTCACTACGTATAAAACAATCACCCACTAAATTAGTTAAATTTATCAAATCAAAATACCTATAAATTAAATTTAAAAGATTTTTCAAAATAATTTGATCATATAGTACTCCTAAATATAATTCAGTATGTATAAAACAATTAAACTCAAATTTAGTTAAATTTATCAACTCAAAATACCCATAAATTAAATTTAAATGGTTTTTATTAAATGTGATTGTGTAATACTCCTAAATATAATTTACTTCATATAAAACAAACAATCCTTAATCTAGTTAAATGTAATTAATTTAAATACTTATTAATTTAATTTAAGGGATTATGTAGAATAATTTTACTATAAATTATTACTAAGCTTAGTTCGCTTCGTATAAAACAATCAACTTTTAATTAAGTTGGGTTTATTAAACCATTTTCCATTTTGGTAATCTAACAAACCTCTGGTACAGGAATTTAAAAAAAAAATATTTTAGGGTTAAGACATTGTTTTTAAATTGTGACTGGATTTGATCAAAATTACGTAGTACTTGCCACTGGGCATGCGTACAAAGGCCCCAGTCTCGTATTATCTGGTTGGCCGGTAATGGAAGATAGGAGTTCGAAACCTAGCCTGATGTAGGCCTACTCATATAGTCTTTTAAATTATTTCTCACACTACAGTAGCCCCGTGGCTTCTTTGGTGCTGACTGACAGCTCACAGCTGACTTTTGACAGTCAACATTTAGGTGTATACCTAAATGTTGACTGTCAAAAGTGACAGCTGCTAAATACATGTTTTAGAAGATAATATTGTTCAGCGTAGGGATACATAATTTGGTCTAGTAACATTTCAAAGCTTTTAGCTGTCAGCTGTTAGCTGTCAGTCAGCACCAAAGAAGTCATGGGGCTACTTTTTTTTTTGTACCAGTTCTTTAGGTGATATTTAGAAAAGTTGATTTGATGACCCACTCTTATTATTTACCATCCCTCGTTACATAGAATAACGTGTCTATAAATTTAATATACAATTTTCTTCAATTTCTGATCTTCATACCGCCGAATATTGACATTATTATACTCACAGTTGTATCTGTCAGTTTATTTTTAAAGCCTAGTCTAAAAGCCCGTCAAACGGCTGATAACTGGGAAATTATAACCAGAAAACGCATCGAAGCTGGGTTTTCTTTTTTCTTTATTTGATAACATCGAAGTTGGGATACGTTGGGGAATTTTTTTTTAATAATCACTTTAATTTTGTAGTATTTCTTAATGTGATAAAACCGGTTTCACTGATTCCAACTCAATGATGTTTATGCGTAATACAGAGAAACCGCAGCACAATGCGACGTCTTGTTCGTGTTGTATTATACCTATCCAAGTTATGTGCTGTCCGTGTCTAACTTGTTTGATCATGGTCATGGCCATGGCCATTCAATATTGAAAATATTAAGGGGGCCGCATTTAAAAAAAAAAGTTATATCGTCAACATCTTAAATGAAAAAAAAATCCCTTTTAAAATACTTACCACTACAAAAAGAAAATTAAGAATGCATAAAACTTTGAATTAAATCCTATATTTTTAATAGAAATATAAAATCTTCTACTTGCAATAATGTTGTGAATGCTATACTTTTAAAACTTGTGTTGAAGTTGCTTTTATACTTGATAACAAATGAGTCCATAGGCCAGAATTTCTGGTAAGTCTATTTCTTTTCATAATATAAAACAACTGTTAACATATTTTAATGTGCCAATCATTACACACATTTGATTTGCAAATCTAAACATTTTTGGGAATTGGTATGTAAAGATAACATTTGGTCCGCCAACCTCCTTTACTATATTTCCTCATATAATAACCAATTTCCAAATATAACTTAATAATCCCAAATTATGTATTTCTACAACATTTATAAAATTAAAAAATAGGGCCGCATTGTATGTCGGTTCATTAAAAGGCTAGTGGGCCGCACAGTTTTATGGATCGGACCACATACGGCCCGCGGGCTGCAAGTTTGACATACCCGGTGTAGAGTGAGACAGACGGCGAGGTTCTTAAGACCAATACACATACATAACCTAAGGATAGTACATTCGACACTAAACTCCTACACCTTGGCGTAAAAAAAAAACCCTGTAAGATCTGATTCACAGGATGACCCCAGGCATGAATAATGTATTACATTGGTTCCTTATATAGATCGAAACTGCGTGAATACAATATCTATAAAATTACACTAATAATTTAATAAATTGTAATCAATGTTTATTACAAAAAATATATGTGGGTTGCTTAAAAAACCTCTTGTATGAAAATTGAACTGTAGTTATCTCTCTCTCTGTAAATTGCCGAGTAAGCCCATAGGGTTATTTACCATCAAAATAGAGGAATATGTATGAAGAAGTTTCTGCTCTGTCCGTATTTCCAGCGCTGGACCGTAGTTTCCGGGGTGTGGCACTTGAGAGCCGACTTCTCTCTTATAGATGCGATGTTCAGCCTCTTGTATTATAGATGTGAGGGCCGACCTCTTCTAGCCCCCTTACTTAACCCTCGACTTCGGAGGACCCGGGAACCTTAATATTCACAAGCCTCTGTAACAACCGACTGAAATATTAAATCGTCTTCGCTACTCTTGGGAAAGGTCTGCACTTGTGTGCAGAGGGATGATAAAATAAAATATTGTTGAGCAATGAAATAATAGTGTATCCTGCAAAGTAACCTTCCCCCTTCCCTCCCTTATCTTTATATTGTTCTCGTGATGAGAAGCAAAGAGAAATATCAATTCTGTTGGGTTGGCAACGTGACATTCCGTCCGTATGCTTAGTGCGATTTGGTCTTGTGAATATTTTAATTATGATTTTGTCTTTTATTTTCCACGAAATTAAGATATTTTAAGGTATCAGGATTCAGGAATATCCCTGGTTATAACCAATTTTAAACTAATCAATTATTTTTCAAAAATGTTATGTCTTAAGCCTCCTGTTGCCCCGCCATCCCGATATTTAGATTCAAAACCTCTTTTAGACGCTCAAAAGGAACAAACCACGGTTTAGAACTCTAGACCATGGCAGAACTTATTAAAATAGACTCAGTAATTAAATCACTCACAATTAAAAACAACCAAATTAATTTTGATATAAAAAAGTTGTATTCCATTGCGAACAAGCCTATTTAAAACTTCAAAGATCACAAATATTTAATTAGTGATAACGCAATCTATATAGGCCTATAGGCCTAACTTAAGCTAAGCGGTGATGTATGAACGCTTGACAAGGTTCCCAATATCATTATAAACATTTATTGAGTTAAAGGTTTGTTTATAAATAACAAAAATCATGAAATTTAGCTCCGGATTTACTACAAGCACTTTGACGTGAACGAGTAGAAAAGTTGACTTGGACGATTTTTTAAGCTCGTGTATGATTTGTCGTAGGTAAAGCACAAATGTCTCTTGGGAATGCACTTCAACCAGATTCTATGATAAATTCAGACATTTCATATTAAAAAAAAACTGCTTACAGGCTTTTGAAAGTGATGTTTTCTAAGTAGATCGTACTAAGCTGTATTCTGTTTAATAAATATTTAAATGCATAGAAATTTACCAAACTAACAAATGATTATTTATTTAACAGGCCTAAAATATAATTTATTAATACTATAGAACGCTTCCTTTTGTGAAAAAATCCTTCATCTGCTTATTGTGTTTAAATTAACATCCTATCGGATAGCCTAGTGATTTTAATATATGCATATTTGGGCGTCAGTCAATTTCTCTAGCCTCGTACTCTACGTAGGAATTTAATTACATGAATGAATATATTCAGACCTTGTACGAAATATCTCTTGACACGCGATACCTTATCGGGCTGTGCCCCTCGAAACCTCATACTCCTCTCCATAATACCCTCACAGGATGATTAAATCAGCCGCCTCCCAGAAGTTCTTGATCGCCATCACAAACTAGGCCAGACACCGGAACATGATATGAGATCCTAACGCTCGAATCTATTGTTTGAATATGTAATGATCTTCGTCGCTGCTCAAAAGCGTCCATGTGTACGGGAAGGATAAGGGGAAGCGGGGGTGCTGCCAGGGAACGATGTTTGCTGATAAGGAATTATATTAAGGGCTATAAGAGACATGGAGGAGTGAGGAAGGGCATCAGGACGAATGAAAATACCACTTTTACTGATTACGTCCACGACACTCCCCACACCCCCCCTTTTTTTTCAGGATGTATTTATTTGTTTGTGGGGAGCAATAGTAACCTCTATGCAGGGGTGCAAAATATTGTTTGTGGGGTGTAATAGTAACCTCTGTGCAGGGTGCAGAATATTGTTTGTGAAGTACAATAGTAACCTCTATGCAGGGTGCAGAATATTTTTTGTGGGGTGCAATAGTAACCTCTATGCAGGGGTGCAAAATATTGTTTGTGGGGTGTAATAGTAAATTATATGAAGGGGTGCAGAATATTTTTTGTGGGGCGCAATAGTATCCTCTGTGCAGGGGTGCAAAATATTGTTTGTGAAGTGCACTAGTAACTTCTATGCAGGGGTGCAGAATATTGTTTGTGGGGTGCAATAATAACCTCTGTGCAGGGGTGCAGAATATTGTTTGTGGGGCGTAATAAATAGTAACCTCTGTGCAAGGGTGCAGATTAGGTTTTAGGACCTGTTATATCCCTAGAACCTAAAACGTTGATAAAACATTTCTCCGAAAACCATATCCCACAAAATAAAGCCACATTGGAGGTTCTATGGAGACCGGAGTTTGGAAAATTATAATTTAAACATATATTGAATCATACAATTAATTACTAAAAACGTCCAACACATTGGTTGGACTTGTCACGTTCCCAAATTTTCCCAGGGCTGCCTTAATTTCCTCCGAACGGCGTTCGGGCATATTCTGCACGTCTTTCTAAATCCTGTATTGTCTTTTCGTGTGATGCGGTGGGAAATGTTATGTAAGCGAGATAATAAACTATAGCGCGAGGTTTCAGGACCGGTTAAGGCTCTAAAACTTAGTTAGATACTCTCTGACGTAAGTATATTAATGGCCTTATCTTGGCCAAAAGTATATGCTGTTTAACCTGGGTTTTCATTAGTGCTGTACAAGACGTTAAAATTGTCAAGCACCATCAATTTTTTTCAAGGAAAGAAATTATCATTAAAATAACGAGTATTAAAATTGTGTTCAAAAGTTCAATCTTAAAATCTATATGTGAATAGACTATACATTTAACGGTTCAATATATATATTTATACTTATTTTGTTAGTTTTAAAAATAATGCAGAAGATACATTGAAAAAGACTTAATTTTATTTCTAAAATTTTTTCTTGCTATTTTTTTTTTTATCTTCCCGCAAACTCCCGCAGCACACCGGTTGCAAAAACGCTGCATTAGCGGTTTGAGGTTATTTTGGTCTGTGTGTTTTTTTATTTTTTAAATAGCCGCATTACTAGTATATTAACTTAATTTAATAAATAATCATTATTTTTCATTGCAAAAGTTGTTTACGAAAATGGATGTGTGTGAAAGTAAATAATAATTTGGAAAATAGTAGCGGTGATAGCCATTATACCGATCTTGGAGGAACCTCATACATATATAAAATTTAAAGGGTTCATTTGCTTCAAATCTGATCACTTCATCATTGCTATGATATTAAAAAATCTATCCAAAATCACAAATTAAAAAGTGTAAAGACCTGCCTCTGTGGCCGAATGGTCTTAGGCGTCATTTTTGTTTTTAGACTATACTGCCGATTACAGAAGATTGGGGTTCGATTCCCGTTTGGCTGTACGGAGGGTAGCTTTACAAAGGGGTTTTCCGTCCTACACGCAAATTTAACTTTACTCATCCTTGGCCCATTAGCGTAGCTATTAAATAATGCGTGTAGCCTGAAAAAGTAGTCTGATGTAGTGCTAAAAATATGTAGAAACGTTTTCCCTACTCAAATCAGTCATATATTTATTCATACAGAATATCTAATATCTGTAGTATTCGTATATTTACATCAATAAGATAGGGTTGATAAATTTTATAATTATAGAGAAAATTTTCTGGCATATATGTGGAGAGAGAAACACAATATAGATTCAGAACACGAAGCCGAGATTCAAACCCCGATCTCCTAGCTATCTGCAAACCTGACAAGATGAGGCTGGCGCCTTTGTCTGTGCGCCCATTATTAAAGATAACATAGTCATAGTTTAATTTCAGGTACGCTACTAATGAGTCATTCTCGATTGTGACTTCCTAATTATATAAGGTTCTAAACCACATATTTAACTTGATGCATTTATCCTCAAGTTCCTGAACGAGATTCGAACACGACTCTCTTATTGTAGTACCATACCTTTTAAAATATATAACGCCTTGATACTCTTGATCGCTGCAGTATTATTCTTCTAACATTTTTACTAATAGTAGATATTGTTAGTATGGTACCATATTCATACGTCAAGTCATAAGATTTGCACCTGTTACTTTTGGTAGCTATTATCAATATCTTTTAAATTAACTTCACAAAGTATTAAAATAATATTAAATCTAGTCGCAAAAAAAGTTCAAATATATTTTCTAATATAATTTAATTGTAAGTGACTCCATTTTTCTTTTTATAACTGATACATTATTTTTGTTTGTTTTTCAGGCAATGTTCGTACGTTGGCAATACTGGACGTAGAAAGCAAGCGTCACTATTGGCTCACGGTGGTTGCCCAAGATCACGGGGTAGTACCTCTACACTCACGACTCGAAGTAAGTCTATCCCACACTAATATCGGAAACAGTCTGAGATAGGGTATCTATAACCAAGCCGTGGGGGGAAAAAAGTATGTATATTAAAGAGAGAGAAAGAAATAGGGGAAGGAGAGAGAGAAAACTGCTGGTTCCTCAGTTTAAAATTTCACTCACATGTAAACTAATATTAATCCCTATATTCTCTAATGATTTCACCTTTTTGTAATATGGGTGATTACAAAATTTGTCACTTGATGGTCCTGTGGCTATGAAAAGTGTAAATAATTTTTGATTAAAACTTGGAAACTGTTTATATATCAACTGATTTCATTTCATGTGACCTGGTAGTCTAGGGGTAAAGTGTTGGACTTCTATGCTGGGGGTCCGGGGTTCAATCCTCTGTCCCGGCACAGATTTATCTGGCTGCCAAATCCTTCCTTCACTCTGACAAGACATCTTGTGAATGTGTGGAATGCTAGGCCTCCACCGTGGTTCGGATCCCACGTTAAACTGTAGGTCCTCCATTTCATCTCACAATCACCCTACCATTACACATCAGAGTTAAGTTCATATAACCCGAACGGGTAGTAAGACGCGGTGCTATTGCCAAATTTCATTTAGAGTCCAATTTTCGTAAGGAGGGCCTTCCTTCGTTTACCTATAAAAGTTACTAAATATATTTGTGCGTATTCATACGTCAAGTCATATGATCTGAAACTATCACTTTTTTAAAAATGTTTCAATTTTGCCAGCAAAAAAAGTTTGTATTTTCTAAAATATCTTTCTTATGAGAGTATTTGTTGTGTCGCTACCCCCCTCTCTTGGGCTTACTTGTCAGGGTGACTTAATGGGATGGGTAGACGGCAGCAAATAATTGCGGGGTTTGTTTTGATCTTGTTTATTGGAATAGATTAATTACTCTACAAGTGTATAAATGTGATGTTGGTTTTAGAACTGATTGAAGGAGTTTAGAAAAATATCTTGGTTATATCAATGTTCCTATTCAGAAGTTTAGTGCCCTGACCCGTCCTCGGTGTTATAACTCCATCTGGTGTCAAACACCCGACCGCTTGGTGCTGCGTGGTTGTTGTCTAAACTAAGATTTATAATAGGGGTTGGGACGTCCTCCTACATACCGAACACGGACCCAAGCTGTAGGATATTCTCCCCACAGGTTACTGTAACTTGGTACAGTAGCCCCATGGCTTCATTGGTGCTGACTGACAGCTCACAGCCGACGGCTTTGAAAAGTTACCAGACCAAATTATGTGTCCCTACGCTGAACCATATGATCTGCAAAAACATGTGTCTAGCAGCTTTCACTTCTGACAGTCAAAATTTAGGTATATACCTAAATGTTGACTATCAGAAGTCATCTGTGAGCTGTCAGTCAGCACCAAAGAAGCAATAGGGCTACTGTAGCTGGGTATTTAAAGCACTTCGAAGTGGCCCCCTAACAACTAGCCTCCTGCTGCGCCCCCCCCCCCTTTCTTCTCTAAAAAAAAGTTTATAAACTCGTTATATACCCAAAAAAGAAGGGGGGTTTTCTCTAAGTTATTGGCTTTGCCAATACTCTACGTTATGCTAATTGGCAAAACAATCTATGTTTTTAAAACATGACTTGTAACGAATAAGTGACTGCTGATTCAGGTCTGTTGGCGGTATGAGTTCTTAGACTTACGTCATCTTTACATGCTCGAGATTGACTAAGGCATTATGGCATTATTTACTAAGATTGTTTTCTTAGTTTTTAATAAAATAGGGTTGGCTTTCTTGTCAAAGAAACTGATTCCGATTCTCTTTGTGAGAATCGAACTACCGTAGAACCTAACTGACCCAACGTCAATATAATAATAAGTAAAATAACAGCTATTTATTTAATTTTTAAATTAACTTTCAAGCGGTAAACAAATTGCAAGATTCTGGTGTACAAGTGCTTAACAAAACCCTCGTCACTCGTCTGTCCACATCGTTAATAATAATAGAACATATTTGGTTGCGATCCCATTAAAATTGTAACATTATTTGCATACTCGTCATTCTTCCATTCGTCGGTGAATAAACAATACCGCCTATCTGTAATTTCAATTATTCGGATTTTACTTTGATATTCTGCATTCATTTGCGGGTAAACGATAGCAACCATACAGTTATAATTACATTGAGGTATTCTCACGCGATCTATAAGGTTACAATCACACGCGATTCTATTTTGTATCAACAAGTGATACCATAAAAATTGAAGGTATAAATATATACCAAAAAGTTGCCAGACTGGTAAAGAAAACTGGTGATCTTTAACTAATAATCTCCCCACCAAAAGCACTAGAGTTTTTCCCAATTTTTTTATTTCTTCCAATCTATCCCTTCCCGACCAGGAGACAATCTTGCAGTAAAGGGTGCATATAATTTTTTTGTAGCTTCCTAGCCCTTAAACATAATACTAAGCTATTGTACTAGAGCTCTCTAGCAGCGAAATATGGAACCAATTTTTAAATTTCGACTAACCGTATCAACTTTGGGTTATTTGCTAACGTCTTCTTTGATTAAACATTCAACGCCACATTAGTTTGTCTGGTAAAACATTCGCCTCATAATGAAGCGATTGCACTGCACTTGGTCAACCTCATTCCAAATTTTAAATTAATTTTATTGGTAGGCTGAACAAAGCCTTGAAGGAGATAAATGACAATGCATCAAATTTGCGTTAGTTTGTTTATCAAATTTACTATCAACAACTATTGTATTGTTAACTGGCTAATGAACCGTTTTTAGCATGGAAGGGTTTTTATTATACGTAGGAACTTTTCAAAGCAAGCCCAATGAAGGCCTATAAGACGTCAAGCTCGCAACAAGCATGGCCTCTCTTGAACGGAAGATTGGGATTCGAATCCCCGTTGGGTCTACTGAGAGTGTATTTTCCTAAATGGTTTTCCACTCTCCCTCCACACCAATACAGATATACTTGCTATAAATAAACCTCCTTCATCCCTAATATTATGGCGTAATTGGTGAATATTCATACAACCCAAACGGATAGTAAGAAACTATGTTTAAAAAAGAAAGTTAGGTTTTGATTCGTATGCAAATACAATCGGTGGACTTAGAACGCTCACATTAAATACAAAGCGTGCCTTATTTCCGCCAACCTTTCGTAGTTGAAGGTTTAAGGCCCCTTTTTGCATACAATTGACGCGGCCTTCTCGCGATCTATTTTGTATGCGTTTTGGGCCATGTTCTGTCCCGTAAGGCTACGATGGTGCTATAGACGTCTTCCCTTAGCGCCGCTGCCGCTAAATTGCTCGCATCCCCCTCTTCCCCTCCATCTACCGCTCGTTTTGTTTCCCTGGTAATGGAGGAGTCTTGTTGACGTTTATGTGACAGCGTGTTGCTTGCTTCTGCCGCAGCTTGTCTGCCATTAACGGTCGGCCGTGTTTAGAGTCTTGATACCACTCAGTGGGCTTCGTCATGTGGTGGGGGGTTTAGTATTTAGGGGGAAATTCCCCGTTATTGTTTTCTCTGTCTCCCACCAGCTCTAATCCATAAGGGCAAAAAGTCTTAATTTTAATATATATAGGTGGAATCTAAAATAGTATATTTTTTTTCATATTTTAGACATTTTTGTAAAATATATTGGTTCAAGTTACAATATTGAAACAAATGATGAAGTGATAGCAATTGATATTAAAAATTTGATATAGTAAGTTGAAAAACTAGAATATTTGAATAAATTGAAAGTAAATATTTTTAGAAAACAGAAACACAATGCGATTATACAGTTATACAAAGTGAGATACATAATAGAGTTTGATAAATAGATTATGTAGATCTTAAAATGTTAAAATCTAGCTTATGAGTAATTTAATGTGATTACATTGTTTGATTTTGAGGTCAATAAACATTTTATGTAAGAATGAATAAAAACTTTTGATTTTGTAAATAAATATATTTAGATGAATTCTATACTAATATTAATCGTGAAAGTTTTTGAATATCTGCCATGAGCATTGTGAAATTTGTCAAGGACTTTTTTTTTCATTTAAAATATTTCTAATAAAATGCCACTATGCTCATGACAAGCATTCAAACAATTTTGATATTACTATGTTTAAAAAATGAAACTATATTTACTGAAGCATTATTTTATTTTGGCTAGGCGAAAAAGAATGGTTTTCTTGGTCATATAAACTGAAAAATTACGTCCCTTAACTGGCGCTCACGTTTATTCCAATATAATAGTGAAGTATGTGGCAACCCGCCGCTAGCCTATAGCAAACTATCTCTGATAATATATATTTTTCGACAGGGGCACAGTTTCATAAATTGATATTTTATTCAGTCAGGGCTCCAATCAATTATATATAAAACTAATATATATATATATATATATATATATATTATCAATTTAGCCCTACTTGATACACCAGGTATATATATATATATATATATATATATATATATATTATATATATATATATCTGGAGTAGCACCCCTGTATGTGAATCAGCATTGATACGTCACTTTAAGAAGTGTAACAGGGGTGTATCAAGTAGGGTTATTGATAATTCCAGAAAAACCCTGGAAGACCTTATCTCGGCAACCATCAAATATAGTAAATATGTTCATGAGGACTTTTTGTGTTGTTTTGAGGTCGTCTAGCCCACCCCCAGTTACTTTCCACATAAATCCATACATATAGGCAATGCATTTAAATATATTCATATGAATATGTATCAATGCCGTCGCCCGAGGAGGGGGGGATTCAACCCCTTTACCCCGAAATTTTATGAAAAAAATATATATGGCTTTATTTATGGTTCAAACATTATTAAATTTAAGATACACGTACAAATTAGGGGGCTTTGTTACCATAAAAAGCATTTCAGAGAGCTTCTAGAGGTGTTTAATATTTATAATTTTTCCTAGCCTTCGGTAGTTAGGGACCATAAACAAACTCTTAAGATAGCTTCTAGAACTGTCTATAATTTAGAAATTTTTTTAACTTCCAACAATTGGGGGATGTGGCCACCAAAGGCCCCGAAATTATTGGCTGGCTATGGCCTTTATATATAACATCATTAACGCTTTATTTTATCTGACATGGGGATTACATAGGCTCTCAACTTACAAACTAACATAACATAATACATACACAGTACTACAGTAGGTGCAAGGGTTGTTTAGAAAATAAAAGCATATATTGATACAATTTGGCCATAGCTAGTATTATTCTATTATTATTAATAACAGTAGGAGATCACATGACTTGACGTGTGAATATAACATGCAAGTAGTTTTAATGACTTCTGGTTGTTCTACCTAGCGTGTTCATACGTTAGAAACAAAACCTTTGCGTCTAACTCTAATGATAATCGAACCAGCCTTCATCTGAACTCTCTGACCACCCAATCATTTATATCATGTTGTTAATTTATATTTGCCTTCGTTTTGGGCATGATCGGTTAGGTTTTACATCTGAATTAACTGCTCGATCACCTCAGAGAGACTGCTGGCTGGATAGGTCGACGCAGCTTAGGGCCGTAAATTAAGACCGATATATTTTCATCTCTTCCCCTTCCATTTCTTTCTTGCATTCTTCTTATAAAAGGAATGGTGGGATGTGTCAAAGAAATGGTTGTGGGGGATGGAAGAGGTAAAAAATGTTGGTCTAAACTTAAGGTCTGTATGTAGACTAACTTCTTGTTACTCTTATACTGAGAGAAACATTTACCCTACAAGACTATGAATATGATCCTTGATGTTCCCGTGGTAATCCTACACCCTACTTAGTTCGGTCAGTAGATTGTCTGTCTACTGAGCTAAGGGTCCCTGGTTTTATTCTCGTCATAACAGAAAAATGTATCATTGGGGAAATGGCTGGGGACTGGATGTTGCGCCTCTCCTAGTCTTTAGTTAAATTATAAGGCGTATGAAGCTACGACAGGCCTAGCAAGCTGGTAGTGGAAAAATATACGACTTGAATAAAAAACATACCCAGGTCACAGGCTGTAAACATTAATGGATGTAAAGTGAAATGTTCCCGTGGGTCAAGAGTATAGGAAGTATAGGTGTAGTCCAATTTCCATAGGGTCTTATTTGAGAGCTAAAAATAGCGAATAGACCTACTTTCACATATCTTACTTCAAATCATGTGATCTATTACTGTCACTTTATACAGCTATTGCCAATAACTATAAAATAACACTAACAGTGTAGTAAACCGTTATCATTGTTCCCCATAAAAATACATATTTGTATTTTATAAAAGGCCGTTTCTGTGAAAATAAGACTGTAACTCGGAGTTTTGTCCTAGATGCTAATATCGTCACGGTGCGGTGGGTGTGTCCCTACAGGTGTTCGTGGCCGTGGAGAACGAGAATGACAACACGCCCCTGACGGAGGAGCCTGTGTACTACACGTCCATCCCGGAGAACTCATCGTCGGGCAAGGTGGTGGCTCACTTGAGGGCGGACGACCACGATCTGGATCCCGATCAGAGACTCTCGTACCGCATCACAGCGGGCAACCCCGAGAGTTTCTTCTCCATCGACTCTGACACGGGTGAGTTCCAATTTGGATGTATTCGTGGATGTTGAATCTCTCTTCAGGGTCATTCATTGGTGTCTGAATGATACACAAACTGACACCATCGTGTATTGGATACTTTCTCAGGCACCAAACGCACTTTTTAGTCACCTAAATGTAGATTCCTGGTGTTACACTCAACGGATTTTCATATATCTAAATACAAAATAAAGACTATACGTCGAAGGTGTTTTCTAAAATTTTAAATTTTTAAGGTATCCCAAGAAGAAACTGCACTTTTAGCAAACACATAATTTGTAAAACCAAACTGATCTTTTTATATAAAATTATTTACTTTGAGTAATAATCTTCGCCACTCCAGCAATAGACTACACTGCCGATAACAGGTAGATCCTTGCTCGTATCCCTTTCGTGTGTATTAAAGGTGTTTTTACAAAATGGTTTTCCATCCTCCCTCCACGCAAATGTGGATATACTTCCTATAATCTCAACATTACTCATCCTTAACCCACTAGCGTAGGTAGTACATAGGCGTCCAACCCGAACGGGTAGTAAGTAGTAAGATTCGATGCTTAGAAAAAAAATCTTATCAAATTTCACATATCTTCAATATCGATACCGAAATCTATATATAACTTAATTTAGTAGGTGAGTTATGGTCGTCATTAAGACAGATTTCTAAACATAATAAAATAAGTTTATTAATTATAGTATAATTTTAGCTCTCTTCTCTTGTTTACGCTTAAAATTTATTTTCTAAGTGAAAAGAAAATTCCATAGTATTTTTTTGCTATCATAAACAACCCTTCGAAGATAGTTTCCAGGCTGTGCTTTTAAATTCACACATACAAAGATATTATTATTACCCTCAGTTAAATAGGTAAATTCATTTAACTAAGTATAGTATACTTTAATTTTGGTAGTAAATACGTTCTGAACTTTTCACTGTGGTGTTGTGTTATCTGTGGATGTGAATGGGTGTAACATGTCATTTATATAATATTACATCTACAATCAAAATTCCATAAAGACAATAAAGATTATAGAAAGACAATTAAAACAAGATAATAATTACTAATCGATTCCAATAAGACGATACAGGTGGTGACTCACTCGGAATTGATGTTGCCGGGAAACGCCCAAGCGTCAAGGAACATTGCCCCATCACACTAGTTCGGTGTCGTGAGCATTTTAACGTCTGAATCGAGGGGCGCACGTCGAAGAAAAGAAAGATTATTGTCTCGGTTGGTCACTCCAGTTGACAGCGCTAGATCTCCATCTCCTGTCCATGTTCTATTGCTATATAACAGGTTTCCCATGGTCATCATTTTGTATTCCATTGTATTTATTCACCGAAGAAGGAACTACTCCATACAAATTCAGCACCGAAGACTACTGGTGGCCACGATGTGTCAGGTGTCGCTCTCACCGCCGCGTCGCAGAGGAAGCCTTTCTGAGAATATTGAGTATCATGTCAAAATGTCTGACGTTGCTATCTATGTCTCTCAGACATAGTTTCACGTATTAGGATACTTTGCTTTATTTTCAATGTATTTCAATGTATTTTGTTAGAGTGTCTAACATTATTTTTCTATGTCCATCAAACATGGTTTATGTGGTCAGAATGTCTGACGTTAATTTCTATGTCCATCAGACATAGTTTCTTGGGTCAGATAGTCTGACAATCATTTCCCTATGTCCATAAGGCATAGTTTAAATACGAAGCCTCTACGCTCTATACATGTATAGAACCAGGTGATTGAGTATACTGAGTCAATGAATTAGATCTCCTTTTATAAGTCCTTAAGACATCGTTATATTTTTATGACATCCTAAACGGCGAGATCTCGTTTAGAATCTCTTTATGGCAACAATCGGATCATCAAACTTTTTCTTGGACCTAGTTAGGTCAGTGACTAGTTGCAGTAACAATTTCAGCCTTTTATGTGTAGCTCTTTACGGTGCGCAGCCTGTGGGAGCACTACTAGAGTGAAGTAGTGGCCCGCGAGGATAATGCTTTCTTTCGGCCCCATCAGACACCTTATTTATCTTAGTGTTTAAAGATAGTTATAATTAGCTATTGTATGCCTTAGCTATGGGTAGATGTATAAATTTACTATTGATTGCTCTGGCGGTACTCATTATGCTTTTTTACTGTTGTTGAGTCGTGGCAGACGCTTCATCGTTCGAGTAAGGGCGAATATCCCTATTTCTAGGGTTATTAAACTAAACTAAATGTTCTATCTAACCTCCGTTAGCTCCTTGTGGACAAAGTAATTATACCAATTTGTCGTACTTAATGTTTTCTACCTCCGTAACGGAGTACTGTCATCATTAATTAATTCAATTAAAATCTTGTTACTCATATATAATTCTATTTCTTTTTTATTTACTTTTTAATAAACTTATATTGTTAAACTTAAATATTTTTGGGATGCATTTTCCTTCCCTATCCTTCGTCATGTATAAATTATTGAAATATGTAATAGCAATCGTTTCTTTCTCTACTAGTTAGTAAACATATTTTTAAACGATTCATAGGGATAGACAGGGGAAAAAAATCTCCCTCCTCCCTTCATGTATATTAAAATAAGATGGGTTGCGAAATATTTTCATTCTAAAAATTGGGTTGTGGTCCTAAAAGGTGTGTGAAGCACGGGCCCAAGTCTATGTATTTTATTCATATAACTTGTAAAAAGTAACTTAAAATATAGATTTTTGATTAAATATTAACATTTTTGCAATTTAAATACTTTTTAATAAAATACTCGAACTTGTATTTGTCGTCGGGGGAATATTTGATACATTCGATTCCCTTTCAATTCGAATCGAAAAGCGAATTTTGCACACCTCTATTTGATGTTTGCTTTACGTTTTATTCTCGCAAGCCCTCTCTTAGTAGTTATTTTAAAAGCCAAAATACAAAAGGAAGGTAAACGAACTAAACGCAAGGAAGTAAAACTTTTCACTTGTTTAATAAATCAAGTGTTTTTTGTAAGCTGCTTTTAGAGATAAGAGCTCTGTGTCGGTGTTCGCCTTCGTTTGTAGACAAACCTCTGTACACCAGTGCTAAGCGTGATGGCTGTGTACTAGATTGTAGGGGATACATACAGTCTGTTCTCCTGCGTTCAGCCGTTTGGACTGCCCAGTAATGGTGATCAACGAGATGGAACTATTATGATCTAAGGCAGAGAGAGAGAGAGAGAGAGAGAGAGATTCCCAAACTGGTGCAATTTGTGCCTCATTTTTTATTTAATATATTTCTTGATCAGCCCTTTATTTTTTTTAAATGTAAAAATCTAATATATAAGCTGCATTAATAAACGATTTCAAAATAAAATTGGTTCCTATTTTCCTGAAATTATACATTCTTTTATATATTCAGGCACATCTAGTTCAAGACGAAGAGTATAAAATATCAACTGGAGTGTGCTTAGGGATCTACCTCTGTGGGTACCAAAATTGGTTGATATTCGTCAATTTGATGGACTACAAACTATTACGTTAGTAAGTGGCGACACAGTACTGTGGACCCTTCGATAAAAGTTAAAGTTATTAATAATTACTATTAAGGTTAATATGTGTATGAATAATTAAATTTGATAGGTCTTATTCATTGGACGCCAGCCTACCACTAGACCAATGAGGTTAACTCACATGCGCTGTTTTCTATCCTAAGAATCTTTCAGAAGCTGCGAGCTCATTACACATATTTTATTATTTGTTTAAAAAATAATTGTTGGATAGCCATAGTTAAAATAAATCTACTTTATAGAAGCCCTACCCCCACCCCTACGTTTGGTAACCACCGATTTAAGTGAACCTGGGTTTTAGTAAATTGTTTAAGAGTGAATTTAACGGTTTCGAACCACTACTTCTTATATCACAGTCAGACGGTAAAATTGCTCGCTAAATTATGCCAATTATTGCAGCATATAGTAAAGTAAATAATATTTCACATCCTATAAGAATATTCATCTGTATGGCTATATCAAACGGGAATAATTTGAAGACATGATATATTTTATTTTTAAATACAAATAATATATTTGAATTTGAGGAACTTACAAATTTCCTTAATAGATAGGCAAACCTATATTATAAAAGTACAGCTAAATTCTCAATTATATTATCATGCCCGACGCCTTAGCTGCGTCGGTAGCGCGTCCGCCTATAAACTAAGGATTCCAGACTCTATTTCTGACACCGCCGAAATAAATATATTTGGGGTTATTGGCGTTTATACTTTAAATTATCTCTTAAAAACTTTTTTTTTTAGCTAACTTAGTTTAAGTCTTATGCTCCCATATAAGCAGTTTGTTAATAAAGTGCATGCTCAATGTTCCAACAAAATTAATGTCCTAGTCATCAAACAAAACTCTGCTTGATTAGTATTTTAAAATAGTAACAAAATTGTACTAGAATTTTACAATGTGTATAAATATTGAAATTTATAGTAAAAAAACAAACAAATAAACAACACTTTAACATTTTGTCATTACAACAACAGAAATAATTTGAATATATTTAATAATGATACCACACAACAACACGTTACTATTAGTTCACTACTAAAGAAGTTAAGAATAACATGTCAACGCATCAGGTTAGTAATACTGTTTACTGGCTCACTTCCTCCACACTATTGCGAATGCATTTACTTTAATTTATCCTCTTGGCATTTACCCCAATAGGATAAGTTGATATTAGCCTTAAGATCGTACTAATTAAAAAATGGACATGAAACTATTATTAATTCAAAAATTTGGTGTAATTTAATTTGTAAAGTGGGGAAGCATTCGTCTTAGTTAAGTAACATTATTTAGTTATTTACTAATATTAATAAAAATGCAAAAAAAAATCTATTTGTAGATCCAAGCCCTTATTTCTTAATTATTGTTTTATATTACTTATATTTATAATTACTCTATAAATATAGCTTTTTATTACAATTATAATTTCTGTACAAGGATGCAATGGTTGTTATGTTTGTAAGGGTGCAATAAATATGTTTGTAAATCCATGCATTTTAATAGTGATATTAAGGTAGTTAGTATTGAGGTTGAATTTAAATTAAATAAACCCGTATTAGCATGGAGAGGAGGCGAGGGGAGGACTCATTACACCCGGCTTGAATTCGAACCCCGACTTCCACGTCCCCTGCAAACCAGACTAGAATGAGCCCTACATTCCAATACTTGTGCCCCTCAATGCGGGTAAATTACAATTAATATAGAGGCTTCAATCTTAATCACTCCCTCATCAGTTCTTGGCGCAGGCAGTTGGGAATATAATTATTAGCTCGTATAATCAGCAGATTTTAATTGCTCTTAATTAATACCTGCTAGAAGGCTTTATCTAGATAATAACTAAACTTTGAGTGAAGAATGACCCTGAACTTTAGAGGAATCCTGACTAGCTCAGTGGTAAAGCATTGGTGCGCTATGCCAAAGGTCCTTTGTTAGATTCCCGTGTCCAGGCATCGTTTTTCAACAAATTTAAATTAAGCGAATTGTGGTCTCCCCCATACGGACATCCCCGTAATTACATATGATATACACCTTGTGTGCTGTTATTCATAATATCATGATGGGAATTAACTATGACCCGCCTCGGTGGCGTAGTTGGCTAACGCGCTAGTCGTGTTGAGCTCGACCGCCGAGGACGGGGAGATCGAGGTTCGAATCTCGGTCGGGTGAACTGGCGGTGATTTTTTTCCTACATGGTTTTCCACTCTCCCTCCACGCAAATGCGGGTTCACTTACTCTAATTCAACCTTCCCAATTCCCAATCTATTAGCGTAATTAGTACTTAAAGCGTATAACCCGAACGGGTAGTAAGACGCGGTGCTAAATAATAATAATAATAATAATAATAATAATTAACTATGTATCTCGATAAATATGTTTGTAACCTTGACCGGTGCCTTAAGTTCCTCCTTGGCGCATTGCAGGTAAGAAAGTTTTTTTAAAGAGAGGTCGTGTGAGTGGTCCATTTAACAAGGCCTTCCTCCTCCACGGCTCTCAGCTGACGGTAGAGTAAAGGATAACCGCCGCAAACTTATATTTGTTGACGCCATGCAAAGGGTAGGGCGGCTGGGGGTGGAGTGGAGTGGGGGACTGTGTTGTGTTTACCATCGTGTCGTGTTTTATGGTCGAAAATTATGGCCGCCAGCCTGTTATATGATGGCCCCCTGTAAAACTGTAATGGTATTACTATAGGTTTTAACTTGCCCCCCCTTCTCCATCCTTGTCATAAACATTCCACTAATACATTTGAAATAAAACTATTGGTTTTCTTATGTAGAATATCCTGGTACGTGTGAATGTGGTGTTTTTGCTACAGTATGATTTATGGGAATAAACTCTTTTCTTTTTTTTACAACTATAAAATTATAATAAATTTCTCATATATGATGTTTGCTCAAGTCATGTGATGTGCAACTGTTAATCCCTATGAAATAATACTATTAATAAAGCAAAATTTTATAAATTCTTTTGACAAAAAAGTTTGTCTGTTCTAAAAAGTTCCTAGATATTAAAATCCTACTTTACCTTGCGTTATCTTTGAAATATTTCTTCCCCTTTTAACCCTATCATGCTAACTTTCCTTTGACGACGTTCAATAACTGTGTTGCTACAGTCATTTTTTTCATAGGAAGGGCTCCTTTTAAAACAAACTACTTTTTTGGGAGCCAAAAACTAATAATATGTTGTTATTTTACTAGTGTTATAAGGTGACCTGGTGGTTTAGGGGAAAGGTGTCGGACTTCTATGCTGGGGGTCCGGGGTTCACTCTTGGTCCCGGCACAGATTTATCTGATTACCAAACCCTTCACCTTGACAAGACATCTTGTGAATGTGGGGAATGCCAGGCCTCCACCGTGGTTCGGATTCCACGTTAAACTATCGGTCCTCCATTTCATCTCACAATCACCCTACCATTACACATTAGTGTAAGTGCTTATAACCCGAACTGGTAGTAAGACACGTTGCTAATAATAATAATAATAATAATAATAATAATAATATAATAATAATGTGTTCTAATGACCGAGCTAAGTGAGGTCTTGTTTTAACTTGACCATTTGGTATTTCGTCTAAATTTTTCGCGATTACTGCAAAATAAATGGATCAATTTTAAAGGAATTTGGTAGGAACATGATTTGAACCTATTCTGAACGCGTTATATATTTTTTTTAACTTTGACGTCTTTTGAGAGACTAATATCTTAAACCATGTGAACAACAGTTATACTTTAATATTCCATACTAATGCATATAGTATTAAATACAAAAAGAAATATTAAGATAAAAACATAACAACCGTTAATAAACACAAACATACTTCTATAGATAACTTTTAATACGGATGGTGTTGAAAATAAAATAAAATAATGACAACACTCTTTATGTGAAAGTTACGTAACACAAGTTGGAAGGGTAAGGGTCAAGATAAATATTTACTGTGTGTTACACGGGGAGATTTGAATTGGAAGTGGTGAGGTAGGTGTGAAAAAAGCTTTACTTGGTTTATGAACGACCCCTGAGGAAATAAATCAGCATTTATGCAAGTATACGAATATTTAATTTTTATCTCAATGGTGGTCTCTTGAAAAAGGTGCCAGTCTCGTATTATTTAATTTTCCAGTGAAGCTAAGGTTGGGGCTTCGAATACTGACAGGGTGTATCGTGGTATCGTGGTTTATTTATTAGATGGCTAGCCCAAACGAGTATTTAGTTGTATAGCAAGGTTTTTTTTTTCTCACGATGAACGTGGTTAAGTTAGTGGGCTTAGTTGAACTATAGTTTTGTTATGACCTCGTGTCCTTTGTTTAGTATTATGTCATGGAGCTCCATAATGAAACTGAAACTAGAGTCAACATTTGATTTATTACTATATTTCAAGAATCCAATCACTTTAGAAACGACCAATCTCATTATTTTATTTATTCGTTTATTTTTATAGTGGAAATAACGATTATTTTGGTTCGAAAGGAATACATTCTTAACTTATAAATCTATGTTTGTCTTATTATTATTTTAAGGTGCGATGGATGCTTTGGGGTAGAGGGGGGTAACGCAAGGTAAGGTTAGTATTTTTGTAGTTATCATACCAATACATTTTTTTAAATAAATAAAACATTGCTTTAGTAGGTACGTTTGGTTTAATTATCTAAATTTAGTATTCTCAATAGTTCTTAATATTTACTTATCATGGGCATAATTACATTTTAGCAGAAATTATTTTAAAAAAGAAATTAAGTCAAGGAAATAAATCCAAACGTATCTATTGAAATATTTAACTATTTTGGACAAAACTTTATAAAAAAAAAAACCTGTAAATATACTGATATTAACTTGCGTTTACTTCCATACCCCCGTACTATTATTTTCCAATAACATAATCGATACCTGCCTCGGTGACCGCATGGTCTAAGGCGCTACTCTCGCAGCAGACTAGACTCCCGATGACGGGAGATAGAGGTTCGAATCTCAGCCGAGCTTACTAAGTTTTTTCCAAAATAGTTTTCCACTATCCCTCTACGCAAATGCGGGTACACTTTTCTGAATATAACCTTCATTCCTAAAAAATTAGCGTGATCAGTATTTAAGAGTATAACCCGAACAGGTAGTAAGACGCAGTCGGCTCTACACCAAGCCTTAATAACCACTCGGTATATCCGCATATTTGCACTATTAGGAGAAAATAGGATTCAGAGCAAATGTACACAAATTTGTGTGGAGGGAGGATAAAGTGAAACCTTAAAAGAAAATTTCCATTGGTACACCCGAATTCTTTATTATTTACATTATTAGCAAAACAACAACAACAAAAAAAGCCCAGATTTGTTTAAGTATGTACTATCGTTTCTTGGTTGATCAACACATCTTTGGGGTTATACGTTCTTTGAACTGTACCTCATGTGACCTGTTGGAAATAATGCTGGTGGCGACAGGTTGGTCCATTCTGTGTGTTGGGTAGCACAGCGATTATAGTACTAAAAGCTATCAATCTTAAGGCAGCATCACCCACATAATGGATCCATGTTTTGCCAACAACATTATTCCTAGAGATGGAAGTTTAAAACGTAAAAAATAAATCTACTAAACTCACGACCTAGAAAATATATCATATAAACATCGTACGTGAAAAACTACTTACCACAGTAATACTAACCTTTGACCCTACCGGGATTTGAACCAAAACCTCTTATATCTAATTTATCATCGTCCGTAGCACAACAGTTAACTCTTAACTCATCTTGAGACAAGGAAAAAACTTTCTTTTTAACATAAAGCTATCGACAAAACTAGAAAGTAGGCCCTACTGTCTATTTTTTTTCTTTGAATTTTTTTTTCCGCGTCTGTATTATATTGGTGTAAGTTCCTGGCTACAGGCCCAAAGGTCTTGTGCTCGAGTCTGGGACTTACATAATTTATCTGTGAAACATTGGGTTAGGAACGGGGTCAAATTCAGCCTCGCGAGAGCAAACAAATGAGGAATTACTTGAATAAAGATGTAACAGCGCCGGCATAGAAAACTGAGATTAAGGCTGGGGGGATTGTTGTGCTGACCACATGACACCCTATATCCGCAAATGTCGGCGCTATCATCGCGAACGGCCTCCGGCCGCTGGGTCAGTATAGCTTGCTCGCGGGCTTGTGACATGATTGGCCCAATATTGGCTGCAATACAACCCACACAGATGGGAATGCGGACAAACGCGTCACTATTGTCTTGCTTGTCTTAAAAGCTCTAAGTCTCGGCTGGTTGTTTTTCCCTAAATTAATTCCCACTCTTTACGCACAAATTAGGGTACATTTAATCTTAATTCTACCTTCATAATCCCTACTTCATTATATTAGTGTAAACATGTGGTTAATCTGTAAGGAAGTAAGACGTTAAATACAAGGGATCCCGCTGTCCATATGGTCTAAGGCGTCACTCTTGCATTAGACTAAACTGCCGATGATGGAGAGATCAAGGGTCGAATCTCGGTCGGATGTACTGAGTGTGTTTAAAAAAAAATAGTTTTCCACTCTCCCTCAATGCAAATACGGGTACACTTCCTTTGAATATAACCTTACTCATCCCTAAAATCATTAGCGTAATTAGTACATAAACGTATAACTCGAACGTGTAGTAAGACGCGGTGCTAAAAAAAATAAGTACACGGATAAGGGAGTAAAACAAGAGAAACGTTTGTTTGTCATTGGCCTCAGAAAGCTTGGGCCTATCCATTGAATTTTTTTTTTCCGGGAAACTAATTGAATTGCCTCTCTCGCTTGATTGTTATTGCCTAATGACGTTTTATGCGCCCGACTTTTTTATTTCTGTAAAAAAAAAGTTTATGACCCATGAATCACAGGCTGCGAGGATGGAGTACAGGGGCGACTGCAGGTCTTTGCAGTTAATTACTCTGGGTACTGCGAACCTATTGCTCACGGCAGCTTCAAACAGCGTTAACTAGAAGCATTAAAAAAAAGTGGCCGTTTAAAGTACACAGGGTTGGACAAGGCCTAGCCACCCTCCTCTCCCTCACTTCTCTTAAGTCCTAGTCCTAACACCCCATCCCACAACCTTTCAGGTCAATGTCACTTTGAAGTCGCCTCGCTCTGCTTAGGAGGGGGAGGAAAAATGTGTTGTGCAGTCTGTTGAACTACAAACAACATTTTCACTAATAGCCCTAGTTTTTTTTCTCTCTCTAAAATAAAACACAAATAAAACTGTCTTTTTCATAAACTTGTGTTCTAAAACCCTTTTAATATTTGTCTGACCCATGTGCCGCTTTTTGGTTATTTTTGTCATTCCTCCAGTTTTTATATAAAGAATCAGTAAATTAGGAGTTATTGGCGTTGATTTCCTTGCCAAGTGCGGTTTACACAGGCCTTTTTCCGACGGCCGTTGCTTCAGTGCGGTAACGGAGCAAGACGAGTCAACATGGTGACTGCAGCGTGGCGGTTCCCACACGCACGGAGCGGTGTTTTCACCGGCCGTTGGAGATTCCCAACTGAGGATTGTTGCGGCGTCAAGGTCAACGGTACCGTTGAAGCAAGGGGTAGAACACAAAGAATCATACAAAGCTGGTCCTACATGACTCTCGACGGCCGTCGGTTACCCACCTCCTATACATTTATCTTTCTAACGAGTAGTTTTTTTAACCAATTTTTATCGCCATGGATTGTGATAAACTAATAGCATCAGTGCAAGATTTATCTCCGTGCTTCAATATTTATTCATAAAATTTCCAAAATATTTTTGAGGCTTCTTTTATCTTTATTGTACGGATGCACCTAGAATCTTCTTACTGGCCGTGGTTCATCTAGTAAACCTGATGCCTCCGCCATGAACATTAATACTAAAAGTTTTCTATACGCGTTCATAACTGGAGTTCAAACGAAAGCACAGGAATATACAAACTACTGGGTGTCAAGACGAGACTAGGTCAGGGGGAGGTCTCTCCCACCCTAACACCCTGCGGTATCGCAGTATGTGGGAAAAAGGAGAAAAATCAACGGCCGTGGGCCCTACCGCAGCAACGGCCGTCGAACCCCGCCTAAGGCCCGTTTTCAAGAACAAAGTTGAGTGAGACAGAGACAAGTGGGCTATAGGTAGAGAGAGATGTGAGAGGGAAAACTTTCCGTTTTGGAAAATTGTCCCTATATTTTTTTTCGGAAAATTTGCAATAATTTTTTTAAAAATTAATTTCAACTGATTAAATTGATAATAATAATAACAGTAATACTTGTAATTAGTGGTAATAGTAGTAGTAGTAGTAGTAGTAGTAAGAAACCCTTGCTTCGGTGGAGGCAAGGTCCAACGCGCTACTCTCGCAATAGACTAGACTGCCGATGACAGGGAGATTGGGATTCGATCCCAGTCAGGAGCGCTGAGGGCAGTTTTTCATAAATTGTTTTACACTTTCACTTTATACACATGCGGCTGCAAATTCTCTAATTTAACCTCATGCATCCCTAACACATTATCGTGACTATACATAAGTGTATAACCCGAACAGGTAGTAAGACGCGGTGCTAAAAAAAAAGTAGTAAAGAAACAAATGAATGCGAGCATTTGTAAACCCCCTTATATTCATAAATGATACTTCAATTTTTTAAGTTAACTAAAATAATTTTAAAGCTGACCTGACCCCCTTATGTTCATAAATGATACTTCAATTTTTTAAGTTAACTAAAATAATTTTAAAGCTGACCCGACATTTATCTCCCCCACTATCCCACGTGCTTCCTATCTACCGCTTCCCCAACCTAAAGTCCCCTCCCCCCTTTTCTTATAATTCACTCGTCTCTTAACACACTATATTTTGAAATATACTCGTATATAATAGACTAAGTTCCTCCTCTACAATTTGTTACGATTTGATGGTTAAGCAAGCAAATACTCGCTCCTTTAACCCCACTTTAATGTGTTATTGTAAAAGAGACTTGGCAAGAATACTGTCCTCTAGAAACGTTACAACTTCTCTCGGAAACATTTTATTCTACCTGGATGACTTCTTAAATTATATGTTTAGGTTTTAGGTTGCCAACACTTGTAGAAGATCACCATTTTGTTATAAATGTTAAGTATTTTAATCACATGGTATATTTTACATTAAAATAACGTAGACTTAAGTTTTCTTATACTGTTTCATAAAGTTTAATATTTTATTTTCACCCAATCCGATACAAAATTTTAAAAATAATTAAAAGTATTTATTCATCATTTTTGAATGTTATCTATGATGTGTAATATAGTGCATACATTAATACCTTTTAATACAGGCATCGTATTTACTTGTGAAAGAGAAAATACTTGCTATATAAAAAAAAAATATTTATGATTATTTTATCGTATTTCGAAATACTTAATGGAATAAAATATTTCTATCCACTGCATGTTTCCGTCACGTTCATTCACATGGTTTAAATTAGTCGGTCGCCATTTTGAAGCTGTGTTAGTTAGACCTTTTGTTAAAGTGATGTGAATAATATTTTTTAAGTGGAATAAAACGATTAATAAGCTTTGTGCCCAACCTCAAATAAATATATAAATAATATATTGGCCTAAATTACTGTGGCTAACTATCACATTAACATATTACCATCTGTATACATTACAGTTATCCAAAGTGATATATTATGTCAGCTGTCGGCATAGGGATATATTAGGGATTATTTCTAGTAACTTTTTGAGCTGTCATTCAGGTAAACTAAGGTCGTAAATATATTATAAATGCCCAATCCAGTACGTTAACGATGCCTATGGCTTAATGGCTAGGGCTGAGGAAGTTAGAATTTATAGAAAGTGTACCTTTCTTTGTGTCGGGTGTGGAGGGAAACCATTTAGAGAGAAAAAACAACATATAATTGCATCCTTCCAGAATTCGAACTCCAACCTTCACATTACCTGTAAACCGTACTGAATGAGCTTAACATTTATACTAAAACTATTTCAAAGACAAGGGGGCAGGGGGGGGATAAAAATAGGATGAGGTGTGAAGTGATTTAAGGTGAATGCCAAAACCCCTCGTCTCCTTAATCAACTATTTTTTAATCGTGTCCTTTCAACAGAAAGAATACTTGAATCGTTTTATTATCAAAAAGGAGGTAATAGGAGAAAGACCGGTACTTTTCCCAGATTAATTATATATATTTTTTGAAAATATATATCAATCACATTTGAACCATGACACATAGAACTTCTCACATTACATACATAAAATGTATTACATTTTATTGAAACAAATTTGTAATATTGATTGAAAAGGGGTTGAGGGAGGTGTCTAAGACTTGTTGGTGAGGAAAAAATATTTGGTCGTCCGGAGAGGGATTATTTAATAGAAATCCTCAACCAAGCTAGTGTGCTAGGGATTGGGGACGTATTCGCTTATCTCACACCCTCATCCTGCGAGGATATTTTTTCTCCCTCTGTCTTCTTCCTTCCTTCCTTTCACTCTTCTTCTGCCCTCATGTAACAAGCACTTGTCGCAGATTACACCCCCAACTCTCCATCTCCCCCACCCTCCCTCCCTACCCATCCACCCAGTTTTCATCCCTTAAAAAAAACTTTCCTTCGGTCCCGAACATCCCTCCCCCTTCACTTCCTGTAAATCTCCTGTGATAATTACACTCTCCCACACTTTATCGCTTCTACACTTGGCTGGAAGGCGAGTGGAGAGAGAAGGAGAGGACTCTCCTCTTTCCCCTACCTCGCCTCATTTTACTCACCGTGTAGACATTTCAGATTACACCACAGAACATCAGATGCCGCTATTGCGTCGAATTTCATTTCGCATACATGTTCCTAGTTTATATTACGTGCCTTTCCATTATTCTCCATTTTGACTACTTCTCCGTTTCCGACAAGGTTACGAGTCCGCGAGAACTAATTATTTTTATTGTAGGGTATGGGGGTGGGGGGAGAGACAACCCGCAGAACGTAGATTTGAGGTTAAGGTAAGCTTCTATGAAATAATGTAGTTTTTAAACCTAGCCTGATGTATTTTTTGTAAAATTTGCTCAGAGTCTAATTTTATTTTATTAACCTGTCACATAGATTTTCATTTGGCGTAACGTAATATTTTGAAACTTCTAGGTGTGTTATTAATTGACCATACAGTCAACTCTCGATTCTACGACCGCGGGAATAGCGTCCCTCTCGAAGTAACTACCCTTTTTTGGGGAACCCTGAAAAATGTGGGGAAAAGGTTGAAAAGTTTAAGGAACTCGGCTGTAAAATGTGTTTGTTGCATTTATTTAGGTCGCTGCGTTGCAATTATCTTTGTGAGTGCTGTATTACTAGTAACAGGGGTGGGACAGGTGTAAAAATATACACCACCTCATCAATGCCAGCCAATAGCACTTGACTCTGTCCACCCCCTCCCACAAGCAAGACAATGTTTCCCCGTGCGCGACTGCCGCTACATCACGCGCCAGGCTTGCTTTTGCCATTGTTATTTCGATTCTAGATTTGGTTACTATTTTGTTTTGATTCTGTGAACAATTTTTGACGACCCTTGCTATTGTTTAACATTGTTATTTTGATTTGGTGACGTTTTTGGTTGGATTTTGTGAACGATTTTTCATGACCCACGCTATTTGTTGTCCAAAAAATGCAATTTTTTCGTATGAAGGTCAGGGGTGGAAAAAAATCTCTTAAAATTCCAATAACGACCCCTTCGAAATAACGACCCTTTTCCAGGGAACCGTGAAAGGTCGTAGAATCGAGAGTTGACTGTATTAGTGTTTATGATATTGAGCTATATTTAATAGATAGCTATGCATTGTTTTTATGTAATATTTCATGATATAACATATCCGAAACTTAAACTGATATGATAAAGGTGAAATCTTAAATAATGAACTTGCGTTCAGTTTTAGAAAGTATGTGAAAATCTCAATGTTGTGAACCATCCATCTGTGATTCTAAGCTAGATACAAATCAGGAGTGCTAACCCCTACACTAAACCATAACGTGGAACAAATCTTCGGCCATGGCCAAGATCGTTACTATAAAATGTTTAAACCACACCTCTCGGGTTCTAAATCCTGTATGGTAAAATCTCGAGCCGATTCAATGATAATTCGGAGGTCATAACAAGGATGGTACTTGGTTCTATCCGTTACAGTATTCACAGCCTATTTTTTTTCCTATAAAGGAGCTTAAAAAAATAAACAATACTTTTTTTCAGTAAAATTGAAAACAGTTGACTATTTTATTTGTGTTATTTAATGGATATAAATAATTAATATCTACATAAAGTAACAAATACAGACTTGACGTATGAATACGAGAGCAATAGTAGATCTATATATTAACTTTTATTGCTGCGAAAATTTGGGTATATACTAAAGACGGATGGGGGGGGGGGGGGGGGGGACTGACAGATTCCAGGCGTCCCGGGATTTCATATATGGTGACCCTCAGCATATATTAATATCTACCACTGAAGATATATTTCAATATAAGATGGAGGGGTGAGGTGAAGTATTTGTATATTTATTATTAGTCAATTTAATTCCTAGCTACATTATCAGTTATGTTCTGCTTTCCACTGATACGAGCATAAATCCTTCTAAATGATTAGACAATAGCTGAGCGCATGGGCGTATTAGGTAAACCTGTAGGTGTGTAACGGCCTTCTGAAACTTCTGATTAAAATTCTATTTAAAACAATATTTTAGAGTTGACTGCATATATTTACTTTAGTTTAAGGTAGTTGCGGCAGGCCAGATCAAACCGGCCCACCTAGATATATCCCGGTGTCCTGACGCGGCGACCCAGTCCAACATAAATAAGGGTTCGGCCAGACTGACGAGTGACTAGGTGGCCAAACTGGCTAGCGTGTGAGCGAGCGCGTGATTAGCAGATAGCTCTCGATAGTTGTTAACAAGGAGACAAAGGTTCGAATCTTGGTTCAATGAGTTTTTGACAAGTGATTTATTGTTGTGGTTTTATTATCCTCTCTCCACGCTTATGGTGATTCTTATTTGTAAAGGCCTACTTTGATTATAATATTGAAGTATTTTAACTTATCAGATATATATATATATATATACATATATATATATATATATATATATATATATAGTTATATAAGTTTGTGGAGAATGACATCCCTTAGGGGACGGTCAAACTGGGCGTGCGAGCGACTAAAATATAAAATAGAACACATTGGTTGTAATGAGGGATGGCCAGACTCGAGCGCGCGTGCTTGAAAGATAGAACTGGTTCTATATTTCAAGCGCGCGCTCTCGTGCCGATACAGTCTAGTTTACAGGCGCTAGGCAATATTATTGTATGTTGGTTCATTGAGTGCTAAGAAAACTTCTCATTTTGACAGTTTTATTACTATCGATAGCTTTGGCACACTTGCTACTAACGGCCTAATTTAATTGGTAAAATCATAAACCATTCCTATATGTGTATATGTGGTGTGTGTGTGTGTGTGTGTGTGTATATATATATATATATATAATGAGAAGTTTTCTTAGCACTCAATGAACCAACATACAATAATATTGCCTAGCGCCTGTAAACTAGACTGTATCGGCACGAAAGCGCGCGCTTGAAATATAGAACCAGTTCTATCTTTCAAGCGCGCGCGCTCGAGTCTGGCCATCCCTCATTACAACCAATGTGTTCTATTTTATATTTTAGTCGCTCGCACACCAGTCTGACCTTCCCCTAAGGGATGTCATTCTCCACATTGAGGTTCCTAGAACTATTTGGTACTGCCCACTTTTCATAGGAAGGGCTATTTCTAGCCACTATAAAAGTTATTAGCTTTACTTTCAAAAATTCATACGTTAGGCTATGCGATATTCAGCTGTCATTTTTTATTTATATTATCAATACCAATGAAATAATAATATAGTATTATGTTTCAACTTTGGCCGCCAAAAAAAGTGTTTATTCTCTAAATTTTAGTTTACTGGTCTTCAATTTTGTTATTTTAAATTAAATTTGTTATAACGAGGACCACAGTTCTTTGTTTATTTTACTTTACAAATATATATTTTTAAACTCTAATAATAATTAACATCAATTCGAAACCGCACTAATTGCGATTTTTCTGTTTAATTTTCTTAGTAATAACAATTTTTTTAATGCCCATTCAGGATTTCTAAAAAATATCATAAACCTAACGTTTTGGAAAAAAATCCTTTGCATATAAATTTGCCACTCTCTTTATGTGAGTTTTAAAGAAAATGTTAATGTTCAAAGTATCTTGCCAACAAATTTTTAATTTTAATATGTCCGTTTACATTTTGTCCTCTTGTTAAAGTTCGTTCGTACTCCCCTTTCCTGGTTATTTTGTTAATTAACGCCCACATAATTAGATGGAGTGAGCTCGCGGCAATTAGCTCTTTCGTTAGTTGATGGCGGTTTCCGTTCCTTCACAAATTTATATCAACAACAAAAAAATGTCAACTTAGTTATTCCTAACTTTATTTGTCGCATCAAATATTCTAATCTCACTGATGTGTCTCTTTGAATAAAAAGTGAATGTCATGAAAGAGTCAAAAAGTAAATATGTAGGGCTTATTTTTGTTACAAATCAATGAAATAAAAAAAAATTTCATATAATATTTTTAAATAACTTTGCCCACTTCTTTTGATTAAATGTAAATCAAAGTATTTTAGTAAACGTAAAATATGTTTCAAAAAAACTATTTCGTATATTAAAAAAAAAATCAAGACTAAGAGGGTAGTACAGATACTGATGTTTCACAAAATAATGTTTTCATATAGGCTTTTTGAACCGTAGGGTGTACACTATTTTCATCAATGACATTTTTTACTTTCTCATATCAAGATAAAGTATTGTGAACACGAAAATAAATTGATCTCGAAATTATGAAAAATATTTACGATTTCTGTGAACACAAACCCAAAAACCCGGAATTTTACAATTCTGTTTGCCCCCGTGTCTCCCCCTGGCCATGAATCCCAAACTTTTCTAAATAGATTTTTTCAAACTTTATATATAATTCTATAGGGCAGTAAATAGTTTTTTATTTTGACCTTAGCCTTCAAATTAAGGCTAGTTTACTGATGAGTGGGTTTTTTATTCTAAATTTTTCGGAAATGGGTACAACGATTTTGTTTAAAATGCATCTATAGAATTTGTTTGAAATGACAAACAGCATGGTATAATTTGGTTTTTGGCGAACATTCGTTGAAGGGTATTTTACTGAAGAGAGATTTTTGAAATTTTGAAATATTTCTAAAATAGCTCTAGTGTATAACTGGAGATTATGTGGTATGACAAATCACAATAAATATAATTGTCTTCGGAGAAAAATCTCATTTATTGGTAGTTTATTGATGACTGGTTTTGGAAAAATGTGAAATATTTTACAATGATTTGATTCCAAATGAATATCTTGGGAGTGTTTGAATTGACAATTAACACTGTCTACTTGAATTAGGCTACAAACTCCATAAAGGACCGTTTACTGATGAGTGACCCGCCTCAGTGGCGTAATTAGCTAACGCGCTAGTCGTGTTGAACTAGACTGCCGAGGACGGGGAGATCGAGGTTCGAATCTCGGTCCGATGGACTAGGGGTGGTTTTCCTAAATGGTTTTCCACTCTCCCTCCACGTAAATGTGTGTTCACTTCATCTAAATTCAACATTCCCCATTCCTAATTCATTTGCGTAATTTGTACTTAAGTGTATAACCCGAACAGGTAATAAGACACGGTGCTGAATAAATTTTGATGAGTGATTTTTGAAAATTCGAATTATTTTGAAAATTACTATAACGATTTTGCTTAAAATGAAGGGATTTCTTAACACGAACATGAATTGTTATTGAGGTACTATTGTCCACTATCACTAATAATGTATCTTTATTTATATAAAGTATATTAATTTAAGTGTAGTTTAATTATTATAAATTATAAAAAAACTAAACATTTTTGAAATTGACCTTGAAGGTTGAATTCATATTTGGTATCTGTGAATAGTTTTTCGTGCTAAATAAGAATACATTATTTTTACAAATAACAAATAATGTTAGTGGTTTACAAATAATTGATTTAAATTTTTTTTTTTATGTATTAACATTAATTGAATAATTTAGTTTAAAAGCTATATTATAAAGAGTGAGTATAGTGATTGACAAGCTAATGTGTTGGTTGTTATGAGGAAAACCTACTTAATGGTAGTTTACTGAAAATCTTTTTCTGAACATTATCTTTGAAGCCGTAATCTATAGTAATAAAAGGAAGTATTGTTCTGTGTGTGATGCCCAGCCAAATCTACGGCATGCAGAGATCTGAAATTTTTAACATAGGTGGACGGAAGGGGTTCCGAATGCACCCCGAAGCCGGATTTTAAAATTTGTAACTAGCTTATTAATCAGGCTATTTTTAACAAATTTTCGAAGAAAATATTCTCTATCTGTTGTAGAATTACGTTTCAGAGATATGGGTACCATTATATAATTCTTATACCACAATGGGTGAATGGTTCACGGGCAACGCCGTGCCGGATTTCTGGTACACATGAGAAAGTTTGTGCAATTGTTTTATACCAATATATTCTAACCTATATCTATTTGTATTTTTATATAAAATGTTTGGTCGTGTCTTTGTTTTTTTACAAAAAAAAGTAATGAGGTATATATTTGCGTTTTTAATGAGCTTGGAATTATTGTTATTTCTCTAAACTATATTCAATTTATAAATGTGAACGAAACAACTTAAAAATATATTTTAATATATATTTAGATATTAAACGATTACAATATACATTTAAGCACATACATATTATAACTTTTTAAATCATGATAATATTTTAATACAGATAAATCATTAGTTTCCCAAACCTGTTCAACTTAACACAAAATAGAAAGCGAGCTATTTTGATACATATCAAATTTTAATACAGGTATAAATAAAGAATGTATTTTTGAGCTATGTCAAATTTTATACCAAACATAGAAAGCATATCTTTCTGAAGCAAGTCGAATTTTAAAACAAATGTATAAAACTTGTATATATTTAGATATATTGATTGACATAGCCCATGTGGATTTTGCGAAATAAAATCTTCCTAGCAATATAATTATAATAAATGTATCTTCTTTAACAGCAAGAAAAAGAAATTTAAATGAGTCACTAAATCTTCTTGTAAGCATTTGTTATACGCATTGAGCTGTGTTCAACGTATTAATTTCGACAGTTTCAATTTCGACTTCTGGATACTAGTTACAGTGAAATTTTGTTAAATTTATTCTACCTGGCAACCTTTTTTTCTTATAAATTCTAAAAGGTTATTTAAGTCTTGGACAACCTATATTTAACACAAGCCATGATTTAAATGTGATTTAATCTTTGAATTGTGGGACAGCATTTCTGAACTCCCAGTTATTACCACTAACCATAATCCAGTTAGGCTAGTGTTCATCTACACGTAAACTATTTATCTAAATATGGATCGAATCAGACTTGTAATCCGAATATTCAGCTTACCCACACACATTCTGAATCTTGAATCTATATCTTCATTTTACCAACAAATATCGTGTCCGAAAAACAAAAGCATGATACGCATAAGAGAATTTGCCTGCATTGCTATGATTCAACCCCCTCAGTCATTTCTTAGTCTGTTCACATTAATTATTTAATGTCAATATAGAACATAAATCATAACAAAATTATATTTTTCTATGATGTAAATTAAAATTCAGTTAAATTGTAAATTAATGGTATGTGTTCTTTTTGGTTAAGTTTGTCCTTCAATTTTATAATGTAGGGCTAAAACACTACTAAGCATTATAATCGTTCTTAAAAAACTTTCAAAATATAAACATGTTTTTATTTCTCTCTCGAGTTTCGAATCTGACCTATTTTCGAATCTTGAATATCCAAAATGACCTGAACATAAATCCTTTGCCCATAATTCACATATTAACTAACTGTAAGTACACATCAGAAACTATACAACATATAATCCCCCCCCCTCCCAAAAAAAAACCTTCACAATCTTTCTATTATTGTAAACATGTGTGTATTAGAATGGTCTTGTGATTAAAATATATATATATTAATATTAAAAAAATGGATTGACACGTACTTGCTCGATCAAAGTCAAAACACGCTGGCTACGATAACGTTTGTTGATTCATCGATCTTCTACTCTAGCTCTAGCTAATCCTAAAATATTTCAAATAGTATTTATTTTTCATTTTGATCATAATAACATATTTTTCTATGAACTAGCTATAGTTCTACTATTGTAATGTCTCGAATAATTTTCGAAGATTAAAAGAACATAAAATAACAATTCTTCTTTCATTAAAAAAAAAAAAGGTAAAAGAACAGGTCTGTCTTCATAGTGATAGCATTTTATATGGAAGTTTATTCTGTATTCTAAACGAATGATCTGTTCCTTGCAATCTTAAATCTCGTTTATTTTCTCGAGTTATTATGATAATGGGAACGTTGATTTAAATTGCTTTCTGCCTGCAGGCCCGTACCACGGGAAAAAAGAAAAGAGAGAGGGGGTGCTGTATCGGATATCGACTACAGAAGCTCTTTGCAGAGAAGTTCCACTTGACGTAATCTTTGTAACGAGTTTGTGCTGTTCATCTCATTCTAACCGTTTACTTTTCACCACTTCTTAGCTTTGAATTTACTTATATTTGTCTCCATACTTTACTTTGTAAGCGTATGACTCACTGACTGACTAAAACTTAATCAAAGTTTACTGTTGGTAATGGCATAAGTTTTAATTCTATTTGCCTGCTTTATATGTTTATTTGATAGGACCTATCCTGTGAAAAAAAAAAAAAAAAATGCTTTAAATTAAAATTACGTCTCTTTTTTTTCCTAAATGAAATGGGGATCCTTATTGGTAGGCAAACAAACATATTTTTGGATCACCTGGCCTGTGCCTATCAAATAAAAAATACATATATTAAATATATAAAAACTATACATACATATATACATTTTTTATACATACAACCTTATAGTAAGTTTATTCAATAGTCACCCTTCCTTCACCTCTGACAAGACATCTTGTGAATGTGGGGAATACCAGGCCTCCACCGTGGTTCGGATTCCACGTTAAACTGTAGGTCCTCCATTTCATCTCATCACCCTACCATTACACATTAGCGTAAGTGCGTATAACCCGAACGGGTAGTAAGACGCGGTGCTAATAATAATAATAATAATAATATTATTCAATAGTCTCTTAAAGATAAAAAAATTGACCGACTCCATAGATTCTTACATAATAGTGATCATTCTTACACAATAATAATAATAATAATAAAATTATATATATATAATACGATATATATATATATATATATATATATATATAAAATATATTCATATATTCATAATTAGCCTTATTCTCATTTTTTATTGTATATATTAATTTGCCTTACTCTCCTTATTCCACTAAGATGGTGAATAAATAGCATCAATATTTACAGTATGCATAGGGATCAATAGTGCTCTTCATAAACAAATTTTTTCACTTGAAGCCAAAATTGAATACATGTTCATCCTTTTTTTTCCTTTGAGAAAGAATCATCCTCTAGTTGTTAATACGCACAAGGAAGCTCTAATATTATTTGACATGAGAACAATATGTGAGGTTGAATTCTAAATCTGATATACTTTTTTCATCATTTTTATCTTTGTTTCTGGCTATATCAAAGTGTCACAATTTTTTTTTTTTTTGTTTATGTTTTTCGTTAGAGAATCAAGTCACAATAGTCTAGTGCTTGTCCCAACCTTATATATTTTATAATCATAACTTGCTAAAATATATTTCTTAAGGAGCAAAATTTCGCTTCAATGGTCGCATGGTCTAAGATGTCACTATCGCAATATACTGTTTATTTGACTGCCGGAGAGTTGCAGATTTGTGTTAGGATCTCGATTGAGGGTGTTTAGGGGGTATTTCCCTGAATATTTTCCCAATCCTCAATAGGATTTGGGCTTATTTCCACTAAATTATACCTTTATCATCCCTACTCCAATAGTGTAAATATGTGGACAACCCAAACGGTTAATATGACGCAATGCATAAAAAAACGGAAACTATTTAAATGCGTCTTTGTAGAAAATTGTTTTGCACTTAACAACTAAATAATTGTCCATAAATTTAAAACGTCAATAGCATCCTTCATAAAACTTTTTTTTTTCAACTCCAACCTTATAGACAACTTATAGTTTTTATGATAATAATTGCGTGAGTTGTGACTAATTTGGGTGTGTGCTGAGGGATTTTATGTTATACAGGTCGATTCACAACGGGACAGGCGGTGCTTAATTAATTTCATTTCTTGGAGACGTTTTCAGTTCACTTTGTCTTGTCTTTGAATCAAGAAGAAGAATCAACGGCGTGAAGAACAATCGTGCGAGTAAAGGTGACGTCACTTGGCACCTTACTTTATAGCTTCCATTTGAGAAAATGTACCATTTGCAATGTACTTGGAGCTTTTTTTTTTAAATTCTACTCCCTCTCTCTTTATATGTAACTTATGTATCTAAAACATTATGCGTCTTATTGGTATATTGAATTATCTATAATAATTATCAATTAATATCAGACGCGCTACTCCCGCAGTAGGCTAAACTGCCAATGACGGGGATATCGAGGCTCTAATCTTGGTCGGGTGTACAGAAGGGGTTTTTTCAAAAATGGTTTTCCACTTTCCCTCCACACAAATGCGGGTAAACTTCCTATAAATATAATCCCTAAAACCATTAGAGTAATTATTAGTACCTAAGCGTATAAGCCAAACGGGTAGTAAGACGCTGTGCTAAGAAAAAGTTTTTTTTTTTAAATTTAGAACACACAAGGCAAGTTTATTTTATTTCCTAAATATTCCCGTTTCACTAAATATATCCACGCGAACAGTGAATATTTATGAATTTTAAAATAAATACATATTGTAGACTTCATAAGGGTTTAAAATTAATCCCTGGTATCAATTTCAGTATAATTTAAACAATTAGACTTACAATTCTAAGAATGAATACATCAATCTGAAAACAAGTTTATTTTTTAGACGAGTGTGTATTTTATTTATGATGTGTAATTGAAGAATTCTCATTATTTTCATTATAAATAAACTTTCTGCTTATTCCCTTCAAACTGTGCTCTGACATATAGTTATCTGAGGCTCCACGAGGCGATTTAAAAATAGTCTTTATATTTATTGTTTCACACTATAAACTAACATCAGTAATTAGGAATGACAATTATTTTTTTTCAAGTCAGAATAAAAGACATTTTGCCAAAGGTACAGCCAGAACATGTGATGTTTTCCGTTTGTACTTTTTATATTTGTAAACGTTTAACTGTCGTTATTGAATGTTAATAATATTGGTGTGCCCCATTTTATAAGGGCTTCAATATGTATTTTTTCTGATGCAAGGGCTCCGTTGGTCTAAAAAGTTTGGGATCCGCAGGTGTAAGACGTCACCCTCGCAATAGACTGGACTGTGGATGATGGGAGATCGGGGTTAGATTCCCTGCTAGGTGTACTGAGGGAGGTAATTCCTAATGGTTTTCCACTCTCACCGGGCGAATACAGTTACACTTTCTCTAAGGTTCAACTTTCCTCAACCTCTTGAAGGAGTAGGTATTTTTAATTATATTATATTATTTATTATATATTATACCCCTCTTTCCTCTCCCGCTCTTCAAACTCTTAGATTTTGTTCAAACAAACAAGAAACGTTACGTGAACATAACAACGTTGTTCCTATTGCTGAGTATTTGTGTGGGTGGGATGGATAAAAAGAAAGAGAATGTTCGGATGATAAAAAAATATGGGGGTGGAGGGCTAGGAATTCAATTTATATTCTCGTACTTGATGGTTTTGTGACTGAGGGTGATAAAACTATTTTCATAACTTCTTATTGTTAGTTGAGACGCCTACACTGTATTTTTATCTATGAAGCGGTGGAAACAGTGTCACTGGTTGGGGAGGGATATAAAGGGGGGGGGGGGAAGAGTAAAACTGTCTATTCATGAAAACACATTTACGGATATGGTCAAGTTGCGCCAATTTTAACGTTAGGAATTGCTATTTTTGCCTCCACATTGAAAGTTTAGTTCATTCGTATTTACTAACCAAGATGGCCACAGTTAGGAAAAATATACAAAACTTAAAATTGTAGTGATTCTGAAACTGTCAAGAAAATTAGGGTGATGTCTTGGAATTTTTGTGACCAAATTTATTGACCATGCTTAGAATCGAATCCGTGACTTTAACCGATTAGACAGGTGTGCTGCAACGAGCAAAGGCTTATGATTGTTTTTAATTAAGTCTGTGTTTATTTTTGCTTAATACATTCAAAACATATTTATTAGAAATAAATAAATTAACTTTTCTGATTTTATTTATGTGAGTAACCTGGTTTGTTGGATTTTTGGGGATCCGGGGAATTTTTTTGATGAGATTTGGTGGCCAACCTGTTTTTTTAATTAGGTTTGTGAACACATTAATTTTGAGTGCCTCATAACTTGCTGCTTGGTATTATGTTATGTTTGTGAAAGAGACCAGCAAATGTAAAGTTACAAGTTACTTTGCTCGGATGAAACCGGCTGAACAGTTTAAAAATAGATATGACCTGTTTCGTCTATGCATAATTTACTAAATATTATTTTAAAATTTTGTATCAAAGGTTGATAAGATATTTGTTCCAAAAAAGGGATGAGGCTACTGGGAGTGGAGTAGGTTATATAATGATTAGCTGCATACACTATACTCATTACAAGGACATTTTTAGGATAATCAAATTTCTTTGATTACTGTGGGAAGGACATGCAGATCGAATGGTAAAATTTAGAACCATGTTCAGGGTATTTACTGGTAAACCCAATGGGAAGAGACCATTGGGAAAACCTAGACTTAAATGGTAAGATAACATTAGAATGGATCTGAAAGTGTTAGGGTGTAGTCATGTGGACTGGGTGTGAAATTAGTTCAAGATAGGGTTAGGGGCCGTACTTTTGAAAGTGCAGAAATACATTTTCAAATGTCTAATGCCATAAAGTACGTAAGTAATGAAAGACTAAATGCGGCCATACATGAGGTAGATTAAATTAACTCCTTTTTTCCTTTGGTAAAAGCTACTAAAGTTTCTTTGTCGTATTCATACAGGTTATATAATACTTGACAGATGGCGTTAAAATATACATTAGTAAAACACATGTTTTAAAATTTAAAAAAAAATAACGCTTCGTAGTTTATAGGGAGTAGGCCTACTTCCTGTGAGGCCGGAGGCGGAGCTACTTCACAGATGAGGAAAAGAGAAGGGGTATTGGTATTGTATTAAGGATGAATAAAATAAAGTAAAATAATATTTCTTTTTCATACGAAACGTGCTTCGCTTTTAACCATTGAAAAAAATTCTGACTACAGTCTAATTTTCGTATGAAGGGACTTATCTGACAAACAGAATAGCTATTATTATCATTATTATTATTATTATTATTATTATTATTATTATTATTATTATTATTATTATTAGCACCGCGTCTTACTACCCGTTCGGGTTATGCGCACTTACGCTAATGTGTAATGGTAAGGTGATTGTGAGATGAAATGGAGGACCTACAGTTTAACGTGGAATCCGAACCACGGTGGAGGCCTGGCATTCCCCAAATTCACAAGATGTCTTGTCAGAGGTGAAGGAAGGGTTTGGTAATCAGATACATTTGTGCCGGGACCGAGGATTGAACCCCGGACCCCAGCATAGAAGCCCGACACCTTACCCCTTGACCGCCAGGTCACCTAGAAAAGCTATTAGATCTACATTCAGGCATTCATACGTCTGGTTATATTAAATATGGCTGTCACTTTAAATATCAATATAGTACATAAAATAACACTAATCATATAGTCAAATGGTATCAATTATGATCGTAATAAATACATTTGTATTTTATAAAAGGTCCTCTATATGAAAATTGCCTCTTCACACTTTTTCACAAACTAAATTGAAAGAAAATGTTTTTGAAGAGATATTTGAGACCACAGTTGTAGTCGGGGACTTCATAATACAGGGTGTTTATAAAATAATTTCGGGGTTTCAAAGCATATTTTATTAAAGAAAAATCAATAATATTTAGCACCGCATCTTACTACCCGTTCGGGTAAAGAAAGATACAAAATATCACTCAAATTAATATATATCATGAAAGTTTTTTCTTTCTTTTTTGCTAGTCCGCTTCGATGTGTGCCCCATCCTACCGCACTTGATGAATGCCCATTGTTATTCTATAAACCACCTGTATAATAGTCATCTTCTACGACATATGCACATGCCTGTTTTTTTACTGCACACCTCTGAAAGTTTCATGTCTAGCCTCGCAGCAGTATCGCTACTCGCACCAATTATGTAACCCTCTCCGGAGTAAGGTTGGCCAGGCGCTAGGGATGTTTTATCGAAAAAAAATTGATCGAAACTGCACTCATTAAAAGTATTGGAAGAAATATATCGATACCATACTAGTATCGAAAGAAAAATATCTGTAACAGTAAGTATCGATATATAAAATTTTAATCTGGAACTTTTTTTATCTAGTAAAAATACTTTCAACTTTTGCATCATAGGTGTATTTTAATATGTATTTAAACACTGAAAATTATAACGATTTAATCATATTATAGTATAATAAGGTATATCGCTTCTGTTATGTGTTGGAACTTGGAAGGTATGATAGATAGTATAGTAAAAGTGATTTTATAAAAGGTTTTACCATACCAGCTTTCAAAATGTCTGAAAATGTAGCTGATGGAAAGTTATTCAATAGCTAAATATGATTATTAATATATATTTTTTTGTGACCTGGTGGTCTAGGGGTAAGGTTCCAGACTTCTGTGCTGGCGGCAGGGGTTCAATCCTCGGTCCCGGCACAGATTTATCTGATTTCCAAACCCTTCCTTCACCTCTGACAAGACATCTTGTGAATGTGGGGAATGCCAGGCCACCACCGTGGTTCGGATCCCACGTTAAACTGTAGGTCCTCCATTTCATCTCACAATCACCCTACCATTACACATTAGCATAAGTGCGTATAACCCGAACGGATAGTAAGACGCGGTGCTAATAATAATAATAATAATAATAAATTTTGACAATCTATTTTGTACCCTTCTTTAACCAAACCATAGTAAACATTTAATCCCAGCATGAGTGAAGGTTGCAAAAAAAAGTCTCCTTCGATATCGGTACCGATCTGATACAAGAGTGAGAGTATCGATAATAGTAAACTATCGATACTTATTTCACATCACTACCAGGGATAGTGGTCAGGTCCCAAGCGGCCTGGGATTACATTCATAAATACCACTGAACTTAAGTTTCGGGACAAGATTAAGTGGTGAGGTGAATAATTATATTTTGAATCTTAGTAAATTTATTTAAGAGGTAATTTCAACCAGATTATCTATAAACAGTACCGAAAAACCGCAAAGGGACTGTTTTACGAGTATTGCCAGCGTATGTCTTCACAAATGTAGTATTGTTGGCATTCTCAGATTTACTCGCTGTAACTTTTTTTTTTATTAAAATATAATAGAAACAATCATTTATAATATAATGGGATAGCTTTATTTTAGTTTAAATTAGTTGCGGTGGACCAAATCAAACCTGCCAAAAAGGATATTGTTTTATCTAACAATATAAAATAAGAAATAATGACTCGGTTAATAGAAATAGAGTAAACATCGTTCCTTCTCTTTTGATTAACAAGCCTTAAAGCTTAGTTCAATATATTAAATACATTGGTAAATTGATTTATATATCGGAAACTAAAACATTGATAGTCTATAAATGCATTGATATATTTGTAAATACATTGATATATTTTGTACTCCTACTCCAACGCGCTTCTATTCTGTATAATCTTATATTCCTTTTTGCCCTTAACCTACAACCGCCTTTTGTCGTGTCATTAAGAAAAAGATTAAGGAAAACACGAAATTTCTTATCTTAAAATAAAAGGAAAGCTCGCTGCTAGCTCTATAATACATTTTCTGTTGTGAGCCTTAAAATAGTTAATGTATTAGTTAGAGAAAGCGTAAATTTAGAGCGCTTTTTTTTTTATCAAACCTCGTCTCATAGTTCCTCAAATATGATTAAAAAAAGTCGTTAAAAATGAGCTACTGTCACATTTTCGGACCTTTTTTTTATTAATAAAACTCAAAGTATAGAGTTGTTAAGGGGAAAAAGAAGTCCTGTTGGAATCTTCCGACTTTATTTTGACGTGAATATTATTTATAAATACGCATCGTATAATTGAATATTGCATTAGAGCTGAACGCCTGCGCGGAAATTTCTCATTTACTGAGGCGGCCCCTTAAGTTACAAGCTTTTATTAAAAATTAGTTCTTTTTCGGTGTTTTTTTGACATTTTTTAAAGATACACAAAATCGATGCTAGATTATCCAACATAAACTCTTATCCAAGAGATCTGGGTTCAAATGGCGCAATACCTGGGAGGAGTTTTATTTTCCTTCTTTCTGAAGGTCAACTTTGATACATCTTCTTAATGTCCATCTTTCTCAATCCTAAGTCATTGAATATGTTTATTGGAGCCTCAGATATTTAAAAAAAATTGTGTAAAGAGCAAAATATAATAACATTTACATCATAAAAATATTTTAGCTATATAATTTTCATTATTAGTTCATTGCCTTCCTTCAATCGGTAGAGCGTTTATTGAGTTAAAGGTCCCTTGTTCAGTTTCCGGCATGGACTAAAATACATAATTGTTAAAATTGGGGCCTCCCCTTTCACAGTGAGTGATGAATTTACGGCCAGGGGATTTTATGTTGTGTGTTTTAGAAATAAGTAAATTTATAATTTTAAAGTTCAGAATATGGACGTTAAATACCACAAATGTAAAAAAAAAGTGTTTATAATAACAAATTGTGCTTAAACTCATATCGGCTTTTGTATGAAAAGTAATTCCTACTTGAATGGTATATTCTCTTGAGAATAAATCCGTTTATAGTATAAACAAAACACCACTCGTTAAATTGCGTTGAATAAATAATACATTAGTGAAAAGCTCTTAAAACGTTTGTAATCGTCAGAAGATTGCCACGCTTAAGGGCAATCGTGCAACTGAACATTTTCAGAAAAAAAACCAACACTTTATTCTAATTGCTTTTTGATTTTAAAAATGTTTTTTATTATTTAATTTTTTTAAAAGCTGTTTAACTGATTAAATTAGATGCATCAAATTTTCCTACAAATTAACTGCAATTGTTTGATATTTTTTTTATACATATTTGACTTAATAACTTACTATGGATGAAAGTGTAACCATTCCAATAAGATCGACTGAATACTTTCCATAACGTGTACGATTCCCCTTAATGTATATATTATCAATGTCTTCTCTTTCACCATAATTCTCTACACACACATTTCTCTTCGCACGTTTGCCTGTTTGCGTCAGTCTGTCCTTCGTCTTCTTCAACACATCCGCCTCTACCCCCTTCCTACTTTAAAAAAAAAACACCTCTTCTCCTCCCTCTGCTACCAACCCATCTGAAGTAACTCTATTGGTGAAAGGCGTAAACCAGAGGAGAAACAAATCTATTTATAGTTAATTCTGTTTAGTAACAGAAACTACGCAGAACCTCATTTCTCCATTATGACCTAATGGTGATGTAATGTTTTTAAAAGTCATTTTACTTGTTACAGTTGGAAAAAAGGGGGAGAGGGAGATTTATTTGAATGTTACATCAGCACAAAACATTACGTAGGACCAAAATAATGAGATGCTTCATCTTTGCGGGAACATATGAAAATAAAGCGGGAAGGCTGGTTTAGTTAATAGAATATGAATTCATGTTTTCCTAATATAAATGTTTGTTTAAGTTATTTAACATCGTACACGTCTAAAACTTGTTTTAATTTTTATATTTTTCACGCCGTCCGATAGCGGGTAGTAAGGTATAATTTATAAGAAATATACCCTTATTATCGTGGGCAGGGCGTGAGGAAACATTAAAAGAAAAAAACATCCCCAGTACACTTAGAAATGAACATTTTTCAGGAAATTTTGAATAGGAAAATTTTACTGAAAATTGTCCGCAGTGGTGGCTTGCGGTGAAGGTTTTAAATTGTAGAGGTGGCACCTATAGCCTATTGTACTTAAAAATATAGTGTGTTATAAGAAGGATGTAGGAGGAACGCGGGTGGGGAGGGGTGAATAGGAAGCACGGAGGATTAGATTGGGGAGACAAATATTGGGCCAACCTTAAAATTATTTAAGTTAACTTATTATGATAAAAAAAATAAAGTATAATTTATGAACATAACGAGTCTTCAAAGGCTCGCATTCATTTGTTTCTTTACTATTTTTTTTAGCACTGCGTCTTACAACCCGTTCGGTTTGTACGCCTATAGATACTAATTACGCTAATGTATTAGGGATAAAAAAAGGTTGAATATACAGAAATTGCACCCGTATTTGCGTGGAGAGTGAGTGAATTAGTGAGGGGAAAATCATTTAGAAAAAAATCTCCTTCCACGCACTTGAATCGAACCCCGATCTCCCTGTAAACGGCAGTCTAGTCTATTGCAAGAGTGATTTCCAAACCCTTCCTTCACCTCTGACAAGACTTCTTGTGAATGTGGGGAATGCCAGGCCTCCACCGTGGTTCGGATTCCACGTTGAACTGAGGTCCTTCATTTCATCTCACAATCACCCTACCATTACACATTAGCGTAAGTGCGTATAACCCGAACGGGTAGTAAGACGCGGTGCTAATAATAATAATATTGCAAGAGTAGTGTGTTGGACCTTGCGGCCACCGAAGCAGGTGTTTCCTACTAATACTACTACTATCACCACCACTAATTATTATTTATATTATTATTATTATTTATATTTTTATTATATTATTATCCATTTAATCAGTTGAAATTAGTCAACAGGAAATAATAATTGAAAATTTTCCGTCTCACATCTCTAAGTACACTTGATCGAGATTCGAACCCCTACCTTGCTGTCAATGGCAAATCAAACAAGAGGGGGTGGGGTTCAGTCCACGTGTCCACCAAAGCGGGTTTATATACATAGTTATAATTATTTTTATTTACTGGTTTAAAGTTGCTTTTTATGGCCATTTAATTATATATATAAAATTACTGTGTTCTCTTGAGAAACAGTTCAAGTTAAAAATAAAACGATGGGAATCTCCCGCAGTAATGTGTTATTACTCTATAAACAATAATTATAATTTATTTAATCTTAAAGTCTTATGTAGGAAAACAGGAATCAATATTTCAAACTGTTTGTAAAGCCATGAAATTGTTTTGGAAATTAACCAATTTAGTTAAACAATTATATTCACAAGGGTTATCAAAGACTTAACCCTTAATTGGTAAGAATGAGGAGAGCAACTCATAGTAAATTCATCCGCATTTGCGTGAAGAGAGGATGTAGTAAACCTTAGTGAAAACCACCTCTCACTGCAGCTCTTATCTGATTTGGCCTATGGGAAGTTTGGTATAACTTTTCAGGTGATGGTTTTTGTAATCTATGGCTAATTTGTATAGCACGTAAGTTACTTTATTAAAATATTTCAGAAAAGCACATTTGAAAATATAAACATTTTCAAATCCATTTAATTTCTTTTTAACTTTGTTTTTGGTTTGTCTTCCATTTTTTACTAATTATAGCTTCGTACATGTTAAAGTTCATGAACCGGCTGAGCTTCAGACGATAACCACTCTCCTAATATTAATTTCAACTATGTTATATGGGAATAAATGAAAATATTGGAGAAATAATTTCGAGGGGGGGGGAGTGTCTTGTCACACAAGCCTCCAAAATATTGTACCCCTTTTTGACTATTTAAAACAGTTTTATTAAGATATTTGTAGGGCTTACTAATCTTATCAAACATTTTAAATGCGTTGTTTTTAAATAATACTTAGTATAATCTATCTATATAAATTATATTACGGATGGCATAAAATCAGTTTTAAAACAAATATTTCAGGAAAAGTAATCCTAAAACAAACGAACAAAAGCGGATATTTGGGTAGAGAATAAGCTATTAGCACATTTCGACTTTCACGCGCGTCGTCTAGGTTGTTTATTTGTGTGTGTGACCGCGTCACACCAACCGTACGGATAACACGCATGTGTACTAACTACACTAATGTAATATACCCCTTAATTATTAAAAAGAGGGTGAAAAACCATTTAGGAAAGATCAGCCTCAGTACACCCAACCTCTATTCGTACCCCAATCATCCCGGTATAACCATTCTAGTCTCAAACTATTAGTTTTACCTCCAATTCATGCGATTTTTCGAAGCGCACTCTGGAAACATAGATGTCTTAAATCATTCTCTTGTCAAGATTATAACTGAAAGCTATGAACATTACGAGATCTTCAATTCATAGCTTTGTATGTATTTAATATTGGGAAAAGGGATAGTCTTTTAGTTTGGAAAACCTGTAAAAGTCAGCTAATTTCAAAACTTACAAATTATATTGTATTAATAAGTGAATTTTGCTGTTTTACGAATTGATTACAACTCCATGGTGCGAGGTATATCCACCGAGCGGCCGCCACCAATAGCGATGACAGTGCTAACCTTTGCATATATAGGATGTCATATGGTCGGCACAATGAGCCCTCCGGCTGTTAATCTCAGTTTTCTAAGCCGGAGCTGCTATTTATTTACGTAGTCCCTAATTTGTCCTCGCGAGGCTCATTTTGACCCCGTCCCAGATCCATTGCTTCACAGATAGGTTTTGGGAACGCCGGTGATTGGACCCGGGACCTCTGGATCTGTATCCAGAAAATCTGACTGCCAAACCATAGATAGCGTGCATAAATATATTTAATGACTCTTCACTTATAAAAAAAAAGTGACCGATAATGTGTTTTAACAAGGCTGCTCTTGGCAGGTCTAACCAGCAGAAGCGGGTTAGGGGGGATTGATTGTTTATTTCACCTATCAACTGTTTTGAAATATGTTGTAACACGTATGAGATACTCTGGTTTGGATCCCACAGTGGTCTTTGCATGGGTTTCAATGAATCCTCACGCTTAAGAGCCCCTCTCGCGACCGATGTACCGATAAATTTGACACGATTACTCTCAAACCAGAAAACATACCGAAGTGTGGTTTACCACATTCTCAATTTGACAGCAGCGATATTTGCACTAGTTTATCCCACAGCTCATTGGTTTTTAAAAGTAGAATATAGATAACCGTAATACGATGCGACGTCAGGTTTGAGCTGTATTGCCGACCTAAGCTATAACCCAATTTTACTATAAATGGATATATCTGAGAGCTAGAAAAGGTTAATAGATACCTTTCACATACTCATACGTCAATTCATGTCATATTTAGCGGTCATTTTGGATAGATATGCTCAATACCTATAAAATAACAATGATATAAGTAGAAGTGCTTAAGGGTCTCCTTTTCACCCCGACGTAATCACGCTTTCAGATAGTATGCTAAGAAGGGCTGCCACAGTGTCATCGGGCTATCGACTGGCGTGCTTGACTTTGACAGGTCGCGTTTCATTTCAACATAAAAAAATATATATCTCGTAAACAGATGAGAATGAACTCAACTGAACACGATCGATATGACTTCATTATCTGCATTGGTCTCGTCTGGTTTCACATCTTAATTTTAGAAGAAAAGGCAGCTCTTTGGAAGCTCTCTTTAATAAACATTTTTAGGTGAACTACTGACGTCGACGCTTCCACAGAAAATAAACATCCAAATTGATATTTTCAAAGTTCATATTTCAATAATGTAATAAAGCCTAGAATAATTTAAAAATAAATTATTTGTTGTCAACATTTTGACTGGAAAAGGTGACAGCAGCTTAACTAGTAGCTTAGCAGATCTTAAGTTTTGGCGAATAGATACATCAAAGTAGATTTGGTAGCTGTCATTTATCACCGCTCTTACTGCGAATTTACTTTATATGAGGTGACCTGGTGGTCTAGCGGTAAGGGGTCGGACTTCTGTGCTGGGGTCCGGGGTTCAATCCTCGGTCCCGGCACAGATTTATCTGATTACCAAACCCTTCCTTCACCTCTGACAAGAGGATATCACTTGTGAATGTGAGGAATGCCAGGCCTCCACCGTGGTTCGGATTCCACGTTAAACTGTAGGTCCTTCATTCATCTCACAATCACCCTACCATTACACATTAGCGTAAGTGCGTATAACCCGAACGGGTAGTAAGACGCGGTGCTAATAATAATAATACTTTATATGCTACGTTTCTTATTTGACTATGTGGCTTGATATGTCAAACTCGCAATATATGCAAAAAGTAAAAAGAGAAAACGCCCGAGGAAAAAAACAACCTATATTTTGCCTTTTATTGGTTTTTGGTTAATCCAAAACGGTGGTCAAATTCTCTAACGTGTCAGGCTTTGAGTATATATAAAAGTTTAAAAAAGGAACCCTCAGAGTCACGCCACAGGTTTCCCTAATTATTTATGCTAAGTTTAGTGGTCTTGAAGTTACAACCTTTACACACAAACACACACTCTCTTTCACATGCCTAGATGATTTCATGAACTTATTTACTCCGGGTAGAGTAAGCTCGTTCTTTTGTTCACATGTCCCTTTCTATTCGCGTGTACGACTGGTTCTATTTTTCATATATTTCGAATATTGTTTGCCCTTATTCATTACATATTTACCTACGAACCAATATTGAACCACCATATCGCAATATCTCTTTTCTTTACCTACCTAGCTAGATGTTACTCTTCTTTTCTCAGGCGAGATGGCTCACACATCTTCCACACTACATTACTTTTATCTCTGCCGCATTACTCCATCTTTACGTTTTACCTCCGCTCTCTCCCACCAAAGCTTCATCGTTTCTTTGCTTCCTCTTCTCGCTTTTCGTATCGCGCTGAACCTCGTAATAACTATTTCATCAGCGAAAACCCCCTTCTTCCCCTTAGCCACGTGTGTCTGAAGACATGGTAAGCTGTGGATGATAGGGTAAGCAGCCCCCCATGTCTCTCAATTTTATAAATAGTGACAGGTTTTAGGTCTGTAACGCACTAAAAGGAAGTATATTACAAGGAAAACAGGTGCTTCCACTTCTCGGAAAGTACAATAATTTTCGTCTTGTGGCAATCCAGATGCTTAGTCCGATTTAGATGGAAATACACTTTTTTGAACGTCATCAAAGTTTCCTAAACAATCTGTATTTTCTAAAAGTTCCTTCAACCAGAATCTTATTAGACCCATGTAAGTTTAGTTAATCACATCTATAATAGCAATGTACTCGTTATTGATGATTTTCGACAACACGTTTAGTGGACACGGTTTGAATTTCGGTGTATTTTTCTGAATACCCTTGCATGCGTTGGGTTGAATATTAAAGTAGGCAGTAGGCCACCTATATATTAGAGTATTCGTTCAAAAAACAGGGTTAGTCCAAATGATTCATCTGATTTCAAATAGCTTAATTGCTGAAGTTTACAAATACAGAATTATTAGTGATACATCAATCAAAAGAAAAACTGCCCAAGTTTGGTTTCTCATCTTGCAAGTGCTCTAAGTGACTTCCCAGAGTTAGCACAAACAACGTTGAGACAATAGTCAAATTCCTCCCATAGCCGCTCCCGCATGTCTATTGTCGCCGAATCCATAGCAATAACAAAGTTTTTTCTATAAAAAATTCAAAATATAGAGCTGTTAAAAAAAAGAGCACTACTAGAATATTTCGACTTCATTTGAATGTGAACCATATTTTGAAATAATGCATCGCTGATTAAATATTGCGTTAGAACTGAACATCTGTACAGTAATTTCTCGCCTACCAAAGTGGCCTCCTTAAGAGAGGCTGCTTTGAGGAAATGTATCCTCATTTGGAGAAACAATGGAGAACTCACATAGTCACTCTAAATAAGCTTGTTGAGAAAAAATCGTGTGTCCGTTGCACCTGTGCGGGCTACCCGCCTTTGTACACAAATAAGAGTAGAGAGGAGCAAGGTTTAATTTATAGGAAATGAAACCGCATGCACATTACTTGAGAGTGGAAAACCATTTAGGTAAAAAAAAATCTCAGCACGGCATGATGGTATTTAGCTATGACCTCGACACTCCCCTCCCCCCTCCATACCCTCGTTAACGGTAAATTAGATCATTTACTCTTTTATCCAAGTGCCCGTATGTCCGGTTTACTAGCAATTTAATCTAAATCTGACCATAGACGCTTGAGTCCGGTCCTATGGAGTGATTAAATAGGTCTCGTACGCGCCATATTTCAACAAAACTCGATCGTTCGGGAAAAGAGTCTAGCCACCTTTTTGATTCGACATTGGATCGAAACCGATGGCCTGACTCCTTGAACAAGCTGGGGAATCACACACAATCCATCGAACTGATAAAGTCGTATTTTTGAAATAATTAGGTCCTCGGCTCAAGAAAAGCATTATTTCTCCTTTCTACTAAGATGATAACAGTGTTTATTTAAATAGGTTATAAGCTATAACTCTAGGAATATAATAAAGCCTGTGTGGCGATAATCAGAATCAGCATGATTATAAAAACATTTGATCATAGCTCCATGGGATAATAGAGAAAAATTGTCTGCAGTGGTGGCTTGCGGCTTACTTGAGTAGGTGATGAGGCTGGGTTGGGGAGGCGGCATTTAGGACCAATTACATATATACATAAACCCGTCACATAGTGTGTTAGGGGATGAGTGAGGGGAGAGTAGCGAGGCAAAATTTGTGGTCAAATATTAAATTCGGTACATTTGAATTTGCCACTATTAGATTGAGGGGCGGTCACCAGAATGGTGCCAAAGTTGTTTACATTTTCAACCAAGTGTTTTTTTGGTTATACGTTCTTATTTTGGCTTGCATCCTGGTTGTATTTTATCCATTAATTATGTATTCAGAGAGAGCAAGAGTTGTGAAGGGTGGTGTATTATTTCTTACTATAAACTTTATTCTGACTTGTGTATAAAGGGTTATTAGATGTAGAATTCTAAACAGTTTAAACTGCAATATCAATTGGAGATGATAATTTTTCGGTAAAATGTTTTGATCACTGAGCAATGGAGGAACGTAATATATATTTTTGGTGGGGCCAGGTTAGAGCTTACCGGTAAAGATTTTTTCTTACCACGTGTTAACGATATTAAATAAAATTAATTTAAGTTTTCCCAATTTTTAAAAATCACTTAACCAATCAACAAACAGAAATACTAAAATAATATAGGTTTTGAATTAAACCTACCAAGTGATGACATTACTTGCACAAAAGTTGGGTGCGTTTGTATATAAATACCAGTTCATGAGTACCACAGTGTTTTAAATATTAAATTAGTCTGCCTAATAAGTAATATATGCCTATTTTTTGTCACCTGTTCGTTGTATTTTTGGACTGAAATTTAGACCGCGGAATCTATTTCTGATGAAATACTTAATAATTTAAACTTAAATGCATTTTCCAAAAGAATTGTACAGTCCTCTTTTTTTCTCTTTTTTTTTACATAAATGTTTAAGATTATTACAGTCTACCACTAAATACAACCCCTGTTATAAAAACATGTTATAAATATGATCAAATTATTTGCAAAATATAGTATCGTATTGAAATATTTTTCAGCTTTGTGACTTCATTGCTTTCAAATGTTCTTGGTGAAGCCTTTGGAATGTTTTATTAAAATATTGTACGGTATTTAATCAAGTGCGTGCTTTATGCATATTTTATTTAATGTAAAATTCGTAGGTCCTTTATTACGTTATTTTTGCTCTGTATTAGTCCCGGAATGTACGCGCTTACTCAAGATAAACCTTTCCTTTTTTTTAATGTAAAAATACAGACTTCTCTGTTTGATGTATATTTCTTAAACTTTATTCCCATTCCTACACAGCATCATTGTATTAAAACGTGATTTTGGTTACTATTACATTTTTGTAGCTCTATTTTTATATTTCTCACGTACGAAAAAGAAGATCGAGAGGATTGGATAACGAAACTTTTTTTTTTATAAGTCTGGGTGATGTCGAAAAAGGGGGGGGGGGGGGTGAAGCTGTTTGAAAGTCTTTGGAGAAGAAGGGATGGGTTGGTAGGAGTTGTGCCTTCTTTTCTCATCTACTACTCGGGCAGTGGGTTTAATTAAATTCTTGGTCCGAACTGTGAAAGGGAAGTGTGTGGGGGAGGGTTTCCGAGGGGATGAGTTTTAATACTCAACAGTTGCAATGGTCAGGAAGTAGTAGTAGGAATTGTCCAGTGTGTATGAAGGGAGAAGGGGTTGGGGGAGGGGGGGAGGCTGTCTGTCTTCAAGTGCCTTCTCTTCGGCGGCGACATTCCGGTAGTGTTCATTAAAAAAAAAAGTGAATCTCTTCAAAGTCTAGATCGGGAGGGAGGGTTAGTTATGTGAGGGTATTCGTCCAAATGACTGCACTGGTTGTTTCTCTTTCATCCGAAATTGGGACTCCCCTACCTTCTCTCTAGAACAAATTCTGGTGCAGCCAAAATTTAAATTCATTATGTACATAGTTATAACATTTCAACTTTCTGATAACAATTATTACTGGTTCGAATTATTTTATTAAAAATCATTTATAGTTCACTTTTTATAGGAAAAACCTTTCTGACATCAACTAAAGTTCCTATAGCTATGTTCGCGTATTCATTCATACATCAATCATGTATTTGCAGCTACACTTTTGATAATATATTATATCAATACCTATAAAATTAGTCTAATAAAATATCAATTTTTTTTAGAATGTTGGTCGCAAAAAGATATGTTTGTATTTTTTAAAAGACATCCTATTAAAATTGGAGTGTAAGGTTTAATGCTAAGTTAAATGTAGGTAACCAACATTGTTTGAATAAAGTAACTATTATGTATCTTCCAGCTGTCAAAGTTTCACAACCTTTGGAATATGAAGACATTAAATTAGATTAATAGTTTGTATACGTGTCAAGAAATAGCCTACTGGACTTATAATTAACTACTATCTTCAATTATATAAATTTTAGATATTTAACGTTTATTTTTTGAACAGACTGATTATATCAACACACGACTTATAAACTAACTTAAATCTAGAACAGACACAACACCCAACCTCCGGCCGTTAATTCATCATTATGACAGACTAAATCCACATTTCACCATGATACATTTTTCGGTTCTGCCAGGAATTGAACCATGGACCCTTAATTCATAGACAAACACGCTATCGTCTGAGCTAAGGTGTCGGAGCTAGGTTTGTTGTTTATAATTTAGTTTTACAAATTCTTCAATAAGTTTCTATTCTTTGTTGTTATTTCGATCATTGCGTTTCAATTATATCACGCAGTAAATGGTTTATTGGCTTATTAATATCTTGGTCCAACCCGCACGTGAACATAGGCGTCAGTATCGTGTTGTCTGGCATACTGATGATTAGGGTATATCGAAAAAACACGTTTTTTTTTAAATTAAAAATTTCAAGTTGATAAAAAGTTGTGGTTAGAGCCACATAAGAACAAAAAAAAAATAGCACTATACATTTATATTTAGGTCTCCCGCATTAGCCCTAAAATTTAACTTTTGTTCATAAGAAATTAGTGATTTTAGTAATATTTTTAAAAAAATACCATTATTGCCAAAATTTCATTCAGGGGTGTTAAATTTATACTACTGCCCATAAATTGAGGTTGGAAAAAAAAAAATCAGAGCTCAACTTTAACATTCAGGTTTCCCGCAAATAAGGTTATTCTCTAATCTTTTCGCAAAAAAATGACTTTTTCAGATTATTTAGTTTTTCTACCAAGTCTTGTAGTAATATATTTTTTCTAAATGTGTTTAGTTTGATAAAAAAAAAAGCTTCGTATTTTCATTATCTGAGAGTCTTTAACTGCTTTATGTAATGGGGGACAGTATGCACTTAAAAACAAAGGATACTGCTCCAGCGCTGCCGCCGACCAAATGAATCATCTGTTCTCGCTAACCTCACAAATCACAATACACTCACTTTGTCACTCAGCTCTCGGTGGGTGGGTGTGCGCGTCACCGTTTACCGGTACGTATTTATACGCCTTAAGGCGGGGTGCTGGGGAGCGCGAGTTTAGTGCATAACTTTGCAGTTTTTATAGTACAAACTTTTTTTGGCCAAAATAAATCAAATATTTCTTCTATATAATCATAGAGTTTATTTTTCTGCATATGCCAATCTCAACAGTTGTTGAATATCTGTCATGAGCATGGCAGAATTTGGTGACAAACTTTTTAAATAAAGAGAAAAGTTTGTCACCAAATGCCGCCATGCTCATGACTATTAGAATGTAAATCTGATTCGGCTTTAACTTAAAATTCACCCGCATCAGTGGGTACTTGGCCATCAGATTCGCCCAGTCTGGTTGGCTGGTCGATGGGGTGGTCTGGGATCGAATCCTCGCTGGATGAACTGAGAATGTTTAATTTTTCCTTTATTAATTAACTCATTCATAAAGTCATTAACGTAATTGAAATGCGTAGGCTATATCCCGTACGGGTAGCAAAAAAAAAACTACTTAAGATTCAAACTCGTGCTTCCATATTAGTCCATGGCGGCTGACCTGATCTCCATCGATCAATTAAACTAACATCATCACCCTGCATTCCCTGTTTCCACCCCTTCCATCCTCCCATTGTGGACAGTGAACGGACCGGACCACCACGATAATATGTTATCAAACGTTGCTAACATGAGCAATGGATATACTCCCCACCCCCTCCCTCTTCTCCAAACCACACCCTTACTGTTTCCAAATTTGAAATAAACTTGTTATTTTGCATCGAATGTATCATGAATGAATAATATATATATATAAAAAAAGAGAGAGGCCTATATATGTACACATATTATATTCATGCATGAGACATTCGATGTAAAATAACAAACTATAGAGAGAGAATAGATGGGTCAGATTCTATATTTCTCGAATCTGAAGCTTAAATTTTCTTTTGAATCTTGAGTCCAAATTCTAATTCTTAAAAATGTACAATTTCAGTTAGGGTGAAAATGTTTCAAATTTAATTTAAAAAATTGTTTTAAGGCATGGTGCCACGGACAAATAAATTTTATTTTTTTGTTATGGATATTATGTCATAAACAGCAAACAGGACACTTTTTACTTTCTCGCTATTTTAAAGGTAGAAAAAGTATTGTGATCGTCAAAAAAAATCGAACACAAGATTTTGATGAATCTTGACGTTTCATGACCCCCCGAATCCAAAAATATGTTTTTGACTTTCCGTCTGTCTGTATTACCTCCAACTAGAGTTTAAAATATGTTACTGATCGGGAAAAACTTTGTATCTAGGGTTTTCATAGGGTTGCCACAGGGGTAATTTGGAATTGGATATCTAACCCTAAAATTAAGGGTAGTTTACTGAAGGGCAAAAAGAGAAAAAGTCGATTTTCTCAAAATCGGCTCTGACGATTTTGATTAATTTCATTTCTAAACATTTATAAATATTCCAAACAAAATGGCTTCTCTCAATATTTCGGCAAATGACTTTAAGGGCTCCGGTCTGATGCGTAAGTTATCTTTTTTTATAATATCGCCTATACTATTTGAGATATGAAATTACTTATCGTTACAAACATGTAGGTCTCTTTATAATACAAATATTTTTTAAAAAGCGTATTTTTATAAAACCAATAACTTTCAAGCTATACGTAAATAAATATTTTTTTTTTAACTTTTCGAACACAAAAGAAGTATTGCGGCCGCAAAAGAAAATCTAACCAGAAATGTTGATGGATGTCGACGTCTCAAGAGCCCCCAAACCCTAAAATGTGGTCTTTGCAATGACGTCTTGTCTGTGTGTCTGTTTAAACTTAAAATTAAGAGTAGTTTCTCAAAATCGACTCTAACGATTTTGATTAAAATTCGTATCAGGTGTTGATTAAGATTATGTAAATAAAATGAATATTTTCATTTTGCCATGAAAATGAATTTTAGTGTACCTTACAAAAGCAGAAACTTCCGTATCTCCGCAACTATTTGAAATACTAAATAACTTATCATTGCAAAATTGTAGTATATTAAAAATAAAATAAAACTTTTATATGAAGTATATTTTTATAAATCCAACAGTTTCTGAGATATTGCAAATATATTAATACAATTTTGTGAGCTTTAGTTGTACATAGATACTACTTAAGTTTTAACGCAATAATTCTCCAACGCCATAGAGTAATTAAATATAAGTAAGTCTCTATAAACGTTTATGTTGGTTTTCCTTAAACCTCTTAGAAGAAATGTTTGTAACAAGGATATATATCCATTTTAGACCCAATAGTCAATATTTACATTTTTATTGGTCAAAATTTATAAATGAGGAATTTAATAGCAATGCGATGGCATGAAGATTTGCATCACTAATAAAATGTCGAAAATTTTAACCGGAAGTTGAAATTTTAATACGAAGTGTTGACCCTTGTGGGCCCTTAACATTAATTTTTTTTTATTGGTTTAAACATACAAACGAGAACATTATGTATCTATAAACAAAATTATAAAATTTAAAACCAGGAATAAAAAAAAGTTGTATATAAGTATAGTGCATTTTATGCTTGGGTTTGGTAGTGTATATTATTTCGTTTCACCTATATTACGATTTTTGAGCAAATATCTCCTTTTCAAACAATAGAGCGATAAAGTCCGTGCGTAGTTCGGTACCATTATTTTAATATAATAAAACTAATCTCGAATCTCTCGAATACCATAGGATTCGTAGTAGTTGAGTAATCGAGGATTCGAGAATCCCATCTCTAATGTATTTGTATTTATATAAATGTAGGAATAGTTGGATTTTGTTTGGAAGAACAGTTTAGAAAATTCAAAATTATCTATTTTCGGCAAGCATGATACTGTAGGTTATTTTATAGGTATTAATAATGACTTTATGTATGAACATATTAAAATGGTTTTGGTAACTATTGCAACTACCAAATACTATTATTCCTACCAAAATCAGTATATACACGCAAATGCGGGTAATACCGCCTTTAAGTTGGGATGCGAGAAAAAGCCAGTGTTTTTGTAGTTATCGTGGGAAAACACGTCTTTTGGCCTAAATAAATAAAATATTTCTTAATTACAAACATAAAATTTAATTTTCTTCAGATGGAAACTACAATTTTTTTTAAAATATATGTCAGAAGTTTCCTGGAATTTAATGATAGCTTTTCCTCTTAATTTAAAAAGTTTGTTAGATAATTTCACAATGCTAATGGCAGATATTCAGGAACTGTTGTTATCCACATGTTAAGAAAATTAAACTCTATGTTTGTAATGGAAAAATATTTTATTTTTTTGGCCAAAAATTTTTGGAATAAAAACTGCAAATATATTGGCCCTTTCTTGCGTCCTCTTCCATCCCACTTTAAAGTTCGATCTGTCTCATCCCAAGGCCATTTAGTTTAAATATTAGGATAGCCCGGACGATTATATATAATATTACTGTTTCTTACTACCTGCATTTACGTGTAGGAAGCGTAATAAACATTTTTCAGGTGTGGGGCTAATTCACTACATCCTGTCGGAATTATAACGCAGCTACCAGTCCCCGTTCAACTAGACAAGCTGAGACTGAAGCCTTGGTCCTTGTGCCCACGGATAAAAAAAAATTTCCAATTTCAAAAATATTCAAAGAAAAAGCAGTGATTTAAGAACATGACCATTACTTTCGAATACAACTTTTCTAGTTCTATCAAACCGATTTTAATTTTCTTTTTTAAAAATAAAAGCATTTTCCGATGAGTATTGTCATAATATCAAAGTTTATACATTTTCAATAGCAAAGCAGCAATTTAATAAAAATTAGCGTTTGTGATTTAATGTATCGACGCTAGTAAGATTCCGTCTGAATAACGCGTAGCTTGGGAAGTTAATACAGCGTGAACCAAGCATTGCATCGTGGGGTGGCTCTCTGTATTATACTTTAGAATTCGTTGGAATTGAAACAAGTGGAACAATAAAAAAAAATACAGCATCTATATTTTTTAAATAAAGAAACTTTTCAGGTGATCCCTATGACTCTTTTGTGAAATGAAGAATGTAGGGAAACCACATGTCGATGAGAATTTTGGCTCGAACGTAATCGAGTATCTAATATCCCGATTAATTGGCCATGAGATGGGCTCTTAATATGACGAAGTTACTGATTTCATTAAAAGTTATTAATGATGAGATATCTAAAAGCATATCTTATATTTATTGTAGGTTAGTACAAACATCACAAATGTCTGAATCTACGGTAGACTTTACTACACTAGGATAAGCAAGAAAGTTGCCTTTTGTGGATTTTTCGCCTGAGTACATCTCAAGTGGTATTTTAAAATAAATTTTACGTCACATTCATACATACTTTATCATGTAATCGATTATAGTTCATGATAAAATAATTATTTATCTAGCACCGCGTCTTACTACCCGTTCGGGTTATATGCTTTAAGTACTAATTACGCTATTGGATTAGGAATTGGGAAGGTTGAATTAGAGGAAGTGAACCCGCATATGCGTGGAGGGAGAGTGGAAAACCATTTAGGAAAAACCACCCCAGTTCACCCGACCGAGATTTGAACCTCGATCCTCCCGTGACAAGCTTCTAGCCAACTACGCCACCGAGGCGGGTGATAAAATAATCAAAGATCAGGTACCTATCAATAAACCATACCTCAATAAGTTTTCCTTAGAAATACTATTTCAATTGAAAATCAAATAAAACAATATCCAGATAAAAATGCTTGGTAGAATTTCTGTAATTTTAAAATCACTACACATTTTCATAAAATTAGTAATAATTTTATTTTAAGATAATAAAAATAATATTATTTATCACCGGAAAAACTCGTCAAAGTGAACTAAAACTTTAAAGCCATTTTCGAAGAAGTTTAAATTTCCAATAAATAGTGTTTAAGGTCAAATGTGTTTATAAATGTCGTGTAGATGTAGACTTTGGGCTAGTGACATATCTATAAGCTCTAAAGTAATTTCTTGGTCGATATAACTCCTTGCTAAGTATGAACACGAGTCTGCTTGTGATATTCAATCAAGCTGATGTTTGTTGTTGCAGGTGTAATTAAAACGACTGGGCGGAAGTTAGACCGCGAGAACCAACCGGAGCACATCTTGGAGGTGAGTCATATATAATTCTGTATCATTTTTATCTTTCTCCCTCGAGTTCTATTCATATCTCTAATAAGCCATCTACTTATCTCCCTCTAACGCTGGTCGTTTTTGTCTCTTCTCATTTCTTGCATCCCTCTTTTATTTATCTCTTATCTTTTCTCTTACATACCTCACATTTCCTATCCCTCTTTTTTCACCCCTTCTTTCTCTCCTTTAATTTAATTTTTGTTTTCCTTCTTGCCATTACGCTCGTCATTTCTCCCTACATATCCCTCTCTCCTTTATTTATATACTTGTATCTTGAATGCATCACATTCTCGGCCTCTCATTTTTCATCCCCCACTTTTTTTCTTTCCATCTCTTTTCGTCCCTCTTTCTCTTTTTTATCTCTCTTCTTCTGTCTGGCTTGCATCTCACACTTTGGCTCTCTTTTCACTTCTCGCTCTCTTTATTTCTTATCTTTATTCATTCCTTGCCATGTTGCATTTTTCCCACTCTCTTTACATACATCTTTCTCACTTGATTGTTATCACTCCTTCTGCCTCTCTTTTTTCGTCTCTTTCTCTCTCTGGTCTTTATATATTCATTTATTTCTTGCCATCACATCCATTTCTATTTTTAAACCTTCTACAGTTATTTATCCATTCTTCTCACTTCTCTCTCGATCTCCGTCTTTCTAGTATTTCTATTTTCTCTCTTTCTTGTCAAAACATTCCACATTCCTTTTTTATAACTATTTACCTGGTAAACTTAAGTACTTGGCCTGTCGAGTGCAAGTCTAAAACCTATTTTGTGGGATGGTAGTGCGGGAGGGTGAAAGGCATGGCGTGGCTTCACAACCAATCAAAGTATCCTTCCGCGCCAACAAGAACAGATGGATCACGGAAACAGTAGATGGCGCTAGCTACCGAATATGTCTTGTGGAAAAATCATACGTTTGGGAATATCAGTTTTCTCGAGAACGAGTGAAATTTTTATGTTAATATTTTCAACACCCCTTCTAAGATAACGTTATCGATGTTTATTAATTGTTACATTTTCTTACTTTTTATTATGAAGCTAGCAGTTTACTATTGAAAAATGTAAATTTTATCGATATTTGATCACTGTTAAAATAATAAAGGAGTTTTGTATATAAAAATATAACTTAATCAACATGCTTTTATTTTTGAACAAACCGTTTCTAAAAGAAAGTTGTAAAACAATAAAAATTCTTGAAGATAGCCATTTGTTCCATGGCTCTGCATTTCCACGCCAAATGAAAAGGTCCAATTGCCTTAACCTACTCAAGTGTATCTCCTTAATCTTATATTGAAGAAATTATACACAAACAAACAAGCACACAATATAATTTAAATTATTACACACTTAGGGAATTATGTCGCGATAAATCAAAGACAAGCCAGCTACTCTCTGACGCATATGTATAATCTATTTTTAGCTATCTTTCTTGCATTTTCCGAACCAATTTATATATCAGCAATCGTCATATAAACTATTTTAAATTTAGAAAAGACACAACACCCAGCCCCCAGTCGATAATTTATCACTGTTAACGAGGAAACTCTCATTTCACCAATTATACACTTTTGACCATGCTAGGAATCGCTCCCGGGGCCTTAGCTAAATAGGCAAACACGCTATAGACGAGTTAAGATATCGAACTAAATTGCTGTTAAATTTTTAAAAGATTTAACTGTTTTAGTTAGTTAAATTAAAACTATCTTATTTAGTCACTAAATAAGAAATCATATTAAATACTGACAGAAGGGAAAATCGCATTATAAAGATGATGTAAATTCGCTTGATGGAAATGTTAAAAAAAAAAAAAAAAAGAATCGTTCCAAAGAAAGATCATATCCTTTTAATGCGATTTTCGAATTTGTCTTCTCAGGTTGCTACGGGAAGATGGGTTTTTGTATTAAATCCTGTTGGTGGTAGGAGCTTATGACACCTCATTCAAACTTTTTTCCTTCCCTTCCATTGGAGGGTAAAAAATCTAATAGAGATTTAACGGGTCGTTATACCCCCAGCGAGCTAGTTTCAATACTTAATGACATAAATTGTTATTCATAATAAAATCAGTAAAAATTGACTACGCCTAATAATGGTTTGGAATATATTTACCTATAATTAAAAGGCTACTAAATGCAGACACTATCCAAAATAGAATTTTTGATGAAAGCATTATGTCTCTGTAATATCTTATTTAAGGACTGGGATGATACATTTCACCGTAATTTTATAAACTGTTTAATATTTAATAATATGCGTTTTCAGTTTTTAGAATGGGTTTCATTCAAATTAATTTGTAATCAAATTAAATGTGAAAATCGATCTACTTTAATGAGGGGTTGCCTGTAAATGTACAGTTGGAGAGAAATCTACAGTTATCATGAATTAAATTGGAGAATCGAAAAAACTTGTTATGAAAACTAAAGGAGGCCTATTATTAATTTATTGACTGTGCTATAAATAAAAGTTGAACTCACGTGAGATCTCGTCCACTTTTGTCGAGTGGTTAGTATGGCTCACTACAGACAGGGCCGCACTATAAATATTGAGGCCCGTTATACTGACGAATTGTGGCCCCTTTACTCTCCTCATACATTTAAGACTCTTACAAGGGTAGCATTTAAAACAAATGCTAAAAAAAAGGTAAAGCTCGTTTAATATGACAGTTGTATTATGCATAAACCGATACAACTAAAAACAAGATGCAGAATATAGACCGACAAGATTCAATGAGTGTGCACCAAATGGTGAGTAAATTGTCATTGGGTGTTTTTTCCAGATTTATTTTTTCTGCCTGGACTACTCTAACTTGTGCATACATATTACTCCCATTTCATAAGCTTGTCCTCTGCAATCGTCAATATTGATACCATGATATTGTATGTAGTCCTACGATTTCCAAACCAGTCTTATGACAAATTTCAAAAAAATTCATTAACTATTTCCTGAACTGTTCATTGCCCGGTTTATTCATCTTTGTGAACATAGTATGAAATCAAGCTATTTTTCTAAGTGTGAGCTTCATCTACTGAAGCATCACAAATCAGAAAGAAATAAAGCCCCCCCTTTAACTCGAGGCCCTGTACACTTTACCTCTAGACCCCCTCTGTCACTGGCCCCGACTACGGGTATAAAATACTTTATTTCGATCACCAATTGAAGTGTGTAACTACTATACTTTTGTTTATGAGTTTGTTGGGCTACATTTTCCGACGTACTGTTATCTATTTTTATTTATTTGAGGTATTAAACGTACACTTTCTGAACCGACTGATTATATCAATTCACGAGAATGTATACGAGAGCCAGAGTGAAAGGACCTACCAATTTTGCCGGAAAATGAATTCTCACAAACCTTCCAGGCTTCTCTTATACGCCACAATTGACATGAGACGACGGTTTACTCTTCCCCCCCCCCCCCCCCCCCCAACACACACTACCCCCGAAGGAAGTTGTGCTACGTATTGGTATCGCCCAAGAAAAATCCGTTGACCCCGACCGGGCTTTGGACCCACGAACATGCGAGCACTTTACCCCAATACCACCGAGAAAGACTCTGACAACTATTGAACGTGTATTGTTAAATTCGAATCACCACATAAGTAAACTTAAAATATAGTTCAACAATTTCACGTTCATAGGCAAGTCGGTGAAGTTCCGTTTGTCATCGATGTGGGTGATAAATCATTTTTAAGTTGAGGTAATTGTGTTGGTCCTAAATCATATCCAAAGATGGGCCATCTTGAAATCAATCTTGAACGCATTGATGACATGAAAAAGTGAGAGGTGAGTGCGATGGTTCATCGAGTGGGTAACGGGTGTTATTCGGCCGAGGAAATGCTCTGGGAACATGACGCGGGGTGTCGGCGTCCCTGTAACCGTTCATAAACACCCCACGGAGAGGAAGGCGCCGTCTCCATAGACCCGTAAAAATAAACTTTTTTACTAAAAGGGAAGAAGAGGAAATATTGTTTACATTTTGCATCCATACCATAACCGCGTATTATAAACAAAACCATCTTGTGGTTGTAGGGGCCGATTGTAAGGGTTTGGGAGAGTAGAAAATGTTTGGAGGGAAGGGATAAAAGAAAGCTTCACACGTATTTTGAACATTTTTTTTTTCTTTTCATAAAGTTGTTTGTTTTACTCTACAGTTTGTACCTTAAATAATACAACAATTTTAAAATATTTTTAAATTACACAAATATACCAATCACGTTCCTAGATTTTTGTTTTGCTACTGATTACTTTGTAATCTGTACCTTTAGGAAATCTGTGAATATTTTATTACTACGTCTACTGTTGACTATCTTTACATATATCACCTAATTATCTACTCAGGATTATACAATCCCAACACTTATGTAAATACTTTTAAAAAAATCAAACACAGTTTTATTATAAAAGTGATTTATTAAAGAACGAGAAACCTAAACAAAACTACATCGTTTTGTCTGATTCCTCATTTATTTTATCATTTCATTTTTCTTAAATTTTGTTGAAAATAAAGTATGACCTTGAAATAAAATCTACGTGAATTAAGATTTTCAGGAAAGATTGACTTTATATACTCCTGATACAGATAAAGCTGTCCAACTTAAACAATTTCATAACATTAACCTTCCTTGTTGTATTTACTTAGATTAACTACACGCTAGTAAACATTGTTTGGTAGTAAATGATAAGTATTTATTAGAGCTATTTAACGTACGCTTTTTGAACCAATTGATTACATCAACACACAACTTGCACGTACTTTTACCAAAGTGAAAGGGAAAAACTCCACTTTCTAAAGATAAATTCTCAGCTGCGCTTATCGACTGAACTAGGGAGCCGAATTAGGAATTGAATAAGGCAATTCCCTTAATAATATATTTTCCAGACTTTAGCTAGTCATTCCTTTCCTTTTGAGGCTTTGGTCTAACTAATGTACCCCTTCAAGATCTTCATAAAAATAAATGACACGGTGTACCGCACAGACTTTCTCTTTTATCTTCAAAAGAAACATTAGATAAAAACTAGTAAGATTTGTGAAATGAGATTATGTACATCGTTGCAGAAACACTCAACTAAATAGCATTGTTGAAATAATATACACTGTTTAAAAAACGTAAAGAAAAGAGAAAATCCTGTCCACCAAAGACCACAACAATCACTTTTTTCAAAGTCACACAACTCTTATATATAATTTGATAAGCCCTTTTCCGGTAATAGAAATTACGAGGAAATTACTGAACAGATTTTGACTAACGACCACTCATTTTAACGGTTGGGAGTCCAAGATGTCGGGAAAAATAGTAGTTTTCCACGAAAACAATATTTTCACAGGAATTTTCAGTCTTTAATATTTGTTTAATCGCCATGGAAATCGTTATGTGTTGCATGGCCGTAAATATTTAAATAAAATATATCTCTTTGGCTAAAAAATAATAACTCAATATTTATTTGTTGGTCCGAACACATCACAATTTTCCCTCTGGATGAATATTTCGCTTTGGATGCTGGTTCATAACACATCTGAATTGAGATGCCTGAACTGGGGAAACATTTATATTTTATTGGAATGTTGCTATCGTTACATCACATTTAAATCCATAATATTGGGCATAATTCGAAAATTAAAAGGTTGAGTTGCTATGTTCGTGAAGATATTGTCTACATTTTGTTTCATGCATTGTAAAAAGATGTTTAAATATGTTTTGGTATATATTAAAAGCTCAAAAACAATAAGAATTATCTTGAATATTGTTAAAAAGAAATAGCCATTTTAACTATTTAAGTATCAGTTTTGGTGATTTTTTTTTAATAATGGGTTTGGATGTTCATTTTATTCAAATAATGGGTTTTGATTCATTTTAGCAAATTATAACATTAGTTAAGCTATCTTATCATTTTACCGCTTAATTTTGAGGATATGACATCCAAAAGTACCGTAATATTTTAGTACCACATCTTTTGTTTAACATTCTCTTCTCTCTCTATCAGACTCTCTCACGCTATCACACACTCTCCTCCCCTTTCTCTCTCTCTTTCTCACACACACACACACACACACTCACTTTATAAAGCACTCTCTATATTATACTGTCTAAAACGCGCTCTCTCTCTTTCAACCGCTCTCTTTCTCAAATCTCTCTCTCTCAAATTCCGTCTATCTCAACTATTTCTTATCCCAATCTCATTATCTCAAACTCACTCTTTCTTACTTTCAATCTCACTCTCTCAACCTCACTATCTATATCGCAGACTCTATTTCAAACCCATTTTCCCTCTCCCTAATTAACTAACTCTAAATCTTATTTCCTCTCTTAAACTAGTCTCTCCCTCTATAACTTTCTCTCTCACCCGCCCTCACATTTATTTCTCTTTCACACAATATATTTCCCAAATGCTAAGATCTTATAAGATTCCATCCACTATATCATGTCAAAATCTACGTTAATCTATCAGACTTAGTACTATATAAAAACAATGTTTTGTTTAATAAAACTCATTGTAAGACGCGTATCCCAGGGGACACGCGTACCACAGTTTGGGAAACTCTCCTCCAGTATATTCCTATCTTGATACAACATTCATATACTTATAAATTTTGATTGGCAGGAACAAAATATAATAATGATTTACAAGTTTAACAAATTAGTTTATTCATATTCAATTAAGTCAATAGCAAGTACAATAGAATTATAGGTAGTGATTATTCAAACCATATATATTTTAAACATGAGAGAATAAATGGTAACAATAATATAAATAGCTCGACAAAGGAGCACCAGGTGTGAAGCAACCAGGTACATCCTACAACCCACACATATGGGTCATAGGTGTAAATAAGAAAGCTTTTAACTCGTTAAAGCAGGACAAGTACTAAGTCATCAAATAGGTTGCAAGGCTGCAACACATACGCAATATAAATAAGAAGTAATTAAATCTAATTTAAAAAATATCACAGATAATTCTACTCCAGCCAGCAGACTGTGAGTCTTCCAACTACAACACATAATTTCAAATACAAAGAGCTAAGCCACTTCAATTTGGTCCCAGTTCAAGGAGCTACAAGGGCGGTAATTAACATAGCTAGCTCCATAGAGAGTTAGACATTAGAACATTATACGCTCATAGAAAATAAACTATTATTTTACAACTAGTAAATGGCGAACTACCAGGAATATAGACGCTACAAATACTATGGCCGGACACTTCTTAATTAGTATTGCCTTAGCAATCAATAGTATAGTTATTCCGCTACCCTGTGAAGGGGACAATATTACTATACAAAAACCCGCCTCGGTGGCGTAGTTGGCTAACGCGCTTGTCGTGTTGAGCTCTACTGCTGAGGACGGGGAGATCGAGGTTCGAATCTCGGTCGGGTGAACTAGGAGTGGTTTTTCCTCAATGGTTTTCCACTCTCCCTCCGCGCAAATGCGGGTTCACTTTCTCTAATTAAACCTTCCCAAATCCTAATCCATTAGTGTAATTAGTACTTAAAGCGTATAACCCGAACGGGTAGTAAGACGTGGTGCTAAAATATTATATATTATACTATACAAAATAGTGATCATTTTCAACTAACGCTAAAGGGGCCACTACTATGGACAAGTAGCACTTCCACAGGTTGCGCACCGCATACCAGTACACATCAAAGACAAATGTTAGTTACAGACTCAATTATGTCTTGAAACACAGCAATAGATAACAATTATTTTATTCTATTCTTTAAATGAGCCACAGCATGGTTATACAGTATAAGGAGTCTAATTTTGACCCTAACATTTGCGACTAAGCCTAATAGATATAGAATGGTAGTGCATAAAACTATAACCTATGACTTATGGGCATAGAGAAACAAGTCAGTAGAACTGACATACAAAAAACTACGTCATATGGACATAGAATAAAAGATCTCAAAGCTCAATGATGATTACAACATCCCCATATTACTTAAAGTAATCGTCTTAGCTTGCTTTGCGGCGAGGAGGTGACACAGACATCTCATCCATCGTGGTCTTCAATACGTAGTCTTAGCAAATGCTCGTGAATTTCTTCCAGCAGTTCCTCCGACGAGTGGTTACAATAGAATAGATATACGTGAACCGAGGACAGGCCTATTTATTATACCAGTGGGACTAACAAAATCGGGCAAAGTTATCTCTAAGTACAAGGGGGGGGGGGGGGGGGGGTAGTCATAAAAGATCACGTCACTCGACAACTAGCGCTCGTCGACATTTTTTGTAAAGACCCCGTATGAAGCCTCTCTCATCTACTCGTCGTCTGGCCCAGGTATTAGATGTTTTTGTGTGCTGCTCTTCGAAACCGACTAGCCTCGTTAGCTGGGCATTTTTGAAGAGAATTGGGCGTCTCCCGCTTGTGATGTCGCAGTGATTCTATCTATATCTGCCACACATTATTAGAACCTATTAGATCCGGTAGTAAGAGTTTTAAACCAATTATATGGTTTTATTGAGTATAATTGTTAGAAAGTGACTAACACGTTACATAGATAGAAAGGAACTTTATTGACAGCAATAAAAGCTACTAAAACAATTTTCACATATTTATACGTAGAATAATGTGGTTTGCAACTGTCATTTTTCATAGATAAAATAGATGTTGATGAAATAATACTAATAATATGTTTAAAACTTAGAAAGATAAATTCCCCAAAAGATAATTTGTATTTTGTAAATGTTTCTTTCTACCAGATTCCTGTTATAGATATGAAACATTCTGCACCTGTTCTCTTGAAAATAAAAGTAACAAGAGTGGACTTCTTAGCTTTCTTTTTTCCTTACCTTAAAAATAACGTGATGTTTTTTAAAACCGTTTTAAAGCTACCCTGTGATATTCAGTACCTCCTCTATAAAGAGCGCGTACTCTTAGCTTCTTGAAAGGTACCATAAAAGTAAAGTTTACGTCCGAACACTTTGGGGCGACTCGTAAAAATAAGCGCGCCGAAAGAATTTTGTTTTATTAAGTGTGTTTAACAGAGACCCGTTCGTTTTATAGTGCTTTGTGGGACAGTACCTAAAATTTACTCGTGCAAAATAAAAATGTAAAAGGTTTGCATTTTTGTTACCCAACATTCAATACGCCCTTTTTAAAACTATGTTCTGTTTTGTTTATTTTTTCTCAAGCATCCATTCGTTTGTTCACTTTTATCATGTGATAAAAGTGCCTTTTTTTCGGCATGGTATTTTTTAATTGTTTGACTTTCATAATAAAAAACATACAATACAAATAGATTGAACGCTATAAATTAACCGTCGTTTCTATTTAACGTTTTTATTTTTATCCTTTATCAGGAACGTGACCGAGGGTAAAAAGATGCTTGGAAGGTTTCATCTAGGGTGGATGTGAAACGTCAAAATAGCTTGCATTCTTCTTTCTCAGTTCATAGCAAGTTTTTTGTAATTTTTAAATGGGTTTTTACTATGCAGAAGTCTAGTGAGATACAAATTCATTCTTTAATTTGACAAAAACTATTTCCATTTGCTCTGAAAACATGAACTCGAATTTATTATTAATATTAACATACATGGGCTTCAAAATTTGCTTTTCTGGCTACATACAATTTTCTTACTTTATCAAAATAGTCCTTGCACCCTGCAACAAATACAGTCGGTGAGTTTGTGTATCCGCCCACGCTTCGAAAAAGGAAGAGACTAAAGACATGTTACATGATAACAGGTGTAGTTGGTGACCTGGTGGTCTAGGGGTAAGGTGTCAGACTTCTGTGCCGGGGTCCGAGGTTCAATACTCGGTCCCGGCACAGATTTATCTGATTGCCAAACCCTTCCTTCACCTCTGACAAGACGTGTATTAATCACAACTTGTGAATGTGTGGAATGCCAGGACTCCATCGTTGTTCGGATTCCACGTTAAACTGTAGGTCCTCCGTTTCATCTCACACTCACCCTACCATTACACATTAGCGTAAGTGCGTATAACCCGAACGTATAGTAAGACGTGGTACTATTAATAATAACAGGTGTAGATTATCTATGAATTGTAAACGTGAGGTGGTGATGTGCCAAAAAATAGCCCTGAAAAATATAGATAACTTATTACAGTCCAATGTTCATAGAAAAAATATTAACTGATATCTAGAATAGGTACTATATCCTTCCTGATTTCAGTTTAGAAAATTCAAAAATTTATTTGCGACCAACATTGATAACATTTTATTATATCATTATTTTATAGGTGTTGATAATATATATCAAAAGTGACCACTGCAGATAACATCACTTATGTAAGATTGTTTTAATAACCTACCAGATACCGTTTTCCCTACCAAAATCAGTTTACAGAGCTACTTTAAAGTATCCATACGTCAAATCACGTTATACACAGCTATCACTTTTGATAGGTTTTTTCAATACCTCTAAAATAACATTGGTATAATATTAAAATGTTATAACTGTTGGCCAAATAAAAGCTATTATATATATATATATGAAAATACTATATAGTAGATGGCATGGCGTTTGGACACAGATCTCTGATAGGCTGAATTTGATCGCAATACTTTACCTTTAGTGTTCGAAAAGGTAAAAAAAATATATATTTGCGTATAGTTTGAAAGTTATTGGTTTTATAAAAATATGCTTAGAATAAAATATTTGTATTATAAATGGATCTACATATTGGCAATGATAAGCGATATCATATCTCAAAGAGTTACAGAGATATGATAAAAAAAAATTTACTCATCAGACCAGAGCTCTTAAAGTCATTTTGCCGAAATATTAATTGTAGCCATTTTGTTTGGCATATTTATAAATGTTTTGAAATGAAATTTAATCACAATCGTTAGAGCCAATTTTGAGAGAATCTACTTTTTCTCTTTTTGCCCTTCAGTAAACTACCCTCAATTTTAGGGTTAGAAATTCAATTCCAAAAACCCCTAAGGGCAACCCTCTGAAAACCCTAGATACCAATTTTTAGCCCGATCGGTATAGTAGTTGAGGCTTTAGTTGGAGGTACAGACAGACAAACAAACAGACGGAAATCCAAAAACCACTTTTTCGTATTCGGGGGGTCATGAAACGTCGACATTCATCAAAATATCGAGTTAGATTTTTTACTATCACAATACATTATCTACCTGTAAGATAGCGAGAAAGTAAAAATAACCTTGGAAAGTATGTGAAAATACCTTTCCCAGGAAAATTGGTAGGCTCTTTCGCTTTCGCTCATAGACATTCTCGTGTGGGTGACAATATAATCAGTTGGTTCAGAAAGTGCACTTTAAAAACCTCGAATAAATAAAATAATAATTATAAAAGACAAATATTTTACCTAAAGATTATGAATATAATTATTGCTATACACTTTAAGGGCTAAAGTAAAGTCAAATTTGGAAGAACCTATTCAGACAGCTAGAACAGATATATATATATATATATATATATATATATATATATATATATTATATATACCGGTACTTTAACGCATTAATACGTAAAGTCATTATATTTTGTATATATATTATCAATACCTATAAAATAACACTGATACAAGGCCTAAAATAAAATGTAATCATTGTTGGCCGCAAAAAAAAAAGTGTTGGATATTTTCTTAAGTACTCGCTTCTTATGAAAATTGGATTGTATGAGAAACTATTTTTAAATTGTTCCCGAATGTATAAATATCCGTCCGTTAAAGAATTTGTTTACTTCCCCCTATCTTATATCTAAACAACGTCTTTGTGTGGGGGATGGGGTTGTTCGAGGGGTGGGGGGCTAGGAAGGAGACACGCTGGAAGTGTGACGCGTAGCCTACATGATTACGTTGGTAAAACTTATTTGAAATTCAAATTGCTTAAACACCAAATTCAGAATCCTTCATGATGTGGTGTCTGCTACTTTTTTTTTTTTTTTTTGTTTTTTTATCCACTATCCTTCTTTACCATTCTATCATTTTGTATTTTTAACTTCGCTTGGTGTGGTTATTTTCCCCCATTTGCAGTGTGCAGTCATGCCAATAAGTGACTCTTTCGCCGTTTCAAGCTAATGTATGAAGGCTTTTTTTATTTGAAGAGACCAGAGGAAAAATAAATCTTGATAACATTAGTATTCACAAAGAGAAATGAGATCTAAACTTTGTAAGTAGCTTAGGTAACAGATAGTAAAACATTCTAGTATTACCAGAGCTTTGATTTGACTTTTTTGTTGCTGTCGTCTTACAGAAATGTTTTATTGAAGTTTCCTCTCTTTTGAGAATTAAAACTTAATGCCTTGTTTCTACTTCCTTCTATAGGCCTACTTAACTTCAAAGCAAGTAACAAAGTTTTTTTTTTTAATAATTGAAAACAACTTTTTTCCTTTTACACTTTTATTTTAACCCTTTAATGTCACCACTGACTTTTGTCAAATATAAGTAAGCTAACGGCTCTCCAATCACAAGATACCAATGTTATTAAGAACAGGCCTGCTACCGTGGCGTCCGGAACATCTAATTATTCCAAAAGAAAGTTTTTTATTCAATTATGCCTTTTTATTTAGTGTTTTAGCTCTAATAATTATGTTACAAGTATAGCCCCGACTTAGGACACTTCAGCTTACGACGCTTTTCAATTACTACCTTGTCTTTCTTAAACTTGAGGTTCTTGCAGATATGACAGCGCAGTATTTATTTTAGTTACAAATGAACCCGTTTCGTTGCCCAAATGGTCTAACGCGCTACTGTCGCAGTAATAATAATACCTAGCATCACATCTTACTACCCGTTCGGGTTATACGCATAAGTACTAATTACACTGAGGGGTAGGAGTTGGGAAGTTTGAATATAGAGGAAGTGAACCCACATTTGCGTTAAGGGAGAGTGGAAAACCATTTAGGGAAAACCACCCTCAGTTCACCCGAGCGAGATTCGAACCTCTATCTCCCCACCCTTGGCAGTATAGCTCAACATAAAACTAGCGTGTCAGCTAACTACACCACCGAGGTGGGCTACTCTCCCAGTACTCTGGACGGCTGATTACGGGGAGATCGAGGTTCATATCTCAGTCGGGTGTACCAAGGGTGTTTTTTGCAAAATGGTTTTCCACTCTTCCACCACGCAAATGCGGGTACACTGTCTCTAAATATAACCTTCCTCATCCCTAAAATCATTAGAGTGATTAGTACATAAGCGTATAACCCAAATGGGTAGTATAACATAGTGCCAAAAAAGATAAAAATGTGTCATTCATTTACAATAGTTAGGTTCATGTAAGATTGTATAAAATTTAACCACGTTCCTCTATTAGTTTACTTTTGTTCTCACTCATGTGCAAAAGTTTCAATTTGACAAAATTAAATCGTGGGATGTAAGAACATTCGACGTCATTTTTATCAATTAAGTTCACCCTAATTTTTTTTTAACCTGTATTTTCAACCCACATTAACAGCATAGCAAATAAATATAAATATATTTCCATCTTTCACGTGTAGCAAATAATAAACTATAATTAAATACTATAGTTCGTTAAACAGGTTTCTCTCGTGTCGCGAATGTTTTATTATTATTAGCACCGCGTCTTACTACCCGTTCGGGTTATACGCACTTACGCTAATGTGTAATGGTAGGGTGATTGTGAGATGAAATGAAGGACCCACAGTTTAACGTGGAATCCGAACCACGGTGGAGGCCTGGCATTCCCCACATTCACAAGATGTCTTGTCAGAGGTGAAGGAAGCGAATGTTTTAACTTGTGCTAATATGGCCGACTTTAAATAACTCAAATGATTGAGAGCACAGTTATATTATTCATGATGAAAATGGCTTTTGATTAATTCTTTTTTTGATGTCAAGTTTCCGTATATTGTGGTGACTTTGTTAAGTAGAGACAGATTTAACAAGGCCGTAGTTGGGGGGAGGGGAGTTCTACCCCCCCCCTCGAAATTTGATGAAAAAAAATACATTTATGGTTCGAACCATATCAAAATTAAGACACAACTGTTTATCATTTAAAATTATTTCTAGCCTCCGGCAATTGGGATATGTCCCCCCCCCCCCTGAAATTATTGGTTGGCCACGGCCTTGAGGATTAAATTTCCCTGACAAAGTAGGGGTCGGTAACCGATTGATCGTGATCGACCGATCGATCTTGTAATGAAACTACACCGTCATTTAGTCGATCTTTATGAATTTTATTAATTTGAGGTATTTAACGTGCACGTTTATTGAACCGACTTATTCTATCAGCACATTAGAATTTTCTCTAAGCGATAGCGAGAGGGCATACCAATTGTGCAATTCTCACATACCTTCCAGGGTTATTTTACACGCCCACAATTGATATGGGACCAAAAACTTTAATTCCTCTCCGAAGGAAGCTGTTCTACGGATTTTTATCGCTCAAGAAAAATCTTTCTACCCCGGCTGGATTTGAACCCATGAAGTTTCGATCCTGAGGTGAGCACTTTACCCTAAGGCCATCGAGGTCGTCTTTGTAAGGATGTAAAGTTCGCAAAACTATCAAGTACTTTCAAAATTAATATTATTTTAATGTGACCAAAACTAATTTGATCGGTAACAATCAATAATGAAATCTAAATTTTATTTATTATTTATATATACATGTCATTGTCTAGTAACATTTAGGTAATATCATTGTTAGGCTATATAACAAGACACGCGCTTCTTTGTTGTGTTGTAAGCCCGAATCAGCCAACAAATGCAAAACAGTCCATAATAATATATAACTAATGTTATTACTATCAGCCAATTTGTATATTGTTTCACACCAGTGTTTTAGAACTAAGCAAAACAATAATTGGAATAAAGAAACACTTCGAACCATAATAAGTATTGAAACTATTTCAGTAGAGTGTGTGGAGCTGGTCGTACTGAGGGTATCCCGTCAGTACTCTCGAGTAACAGTTCGATGTAGAGTTACATCACCGATGTAAGTATACAGAAGGACTGTTGGGCAACGGGCTTGGGATAGTTACTCTTTTATACATAACCAATTATTTAACTGACTACGCCACATTTTGTACTATATAGCCTGCAATGAACTTCACTAAACCTCCAGGACCACCATTTTTTCTCCGTGCGTGAGTTGTCAGGATGGCTTAAATGTGGAAAGGGATATTTAGAGGGAGCGTAGAAATAGTAATTTATAAAAGTATTTCGGGATACATATAATTTTAAGAATTAATAGGAGGTTTATAGAGAAAAATCAAAAGGATGGTGGAGAAACAATGGGTGATTGAGCGTGGCCCGAAAAGGATGGTGGAGAAACAATGGGTGATTGAGCGTGGCCCGAAAAGGATGGTGGAGAAACAATGGGTGATTGAGCGTGGCCCGAAAAGGATGGTGGAGAAACAATGGGTGATTGAGCGTGGCCCGAAAAGGATGGTGGAGAAACAATGGGTGATTGAGCGTGGCCCGAAAAGGATGGTGGAGAAACAATGGGTGATTGAGCGTGGCCCGAAAAGGATGGTGGAGAAACAATGGGTGATTGAGCGTGGCCCGAAAGGATGATGGAGAAACAATGGGTGATTGAGCGTGGCCCGAAAAGGATGGTGGAGAAACAATGGGTGATTGAGCGTGGCCGAAAAGGATGGTGGAGAAACAATGGGTGATTGAGCGTGGCCCGAAAAGGATGGTGGAGAAACAATGGGTGATTGAGCGTGGCCCGAAAAGGATGATGGAGAAACAATGGGTGATTGAGCGTGGCCCGAAAAGGATGGTGGAGAAACAATGGGTGATTGAGCGTGGCCCGAAAAGGATGGTGGAGAAACAATGGGTGATTGAGCGTGGCCCGAAAAGGATGCCGACTCCTGTAATAAAGTATTTGTCAACTCACCTGTTTTACCAACCAATTGGTTTGTTTATAATTACTTTGTTACTAGCCTTACCTTTAACATAAATTGTAGACCTATTATTTGAGAAAAGTACAAGATACTTTATTCTGGGAAATCAGATTTTTTCCCAATGTTTTCTGGTTTGCTATCATTATATTTAGCTTCTCTCTAATTAAAAAAAAAAAGTAGTTTGCCATGTCCTGAAATAATTTCATTTAAACACTGATTCATCTATATTTTAAGTTCAATTTGGTTTGTTGAGTAAAACAAATATGTTATAAACAAGCTCAAATAACTTAAAAACTTGAACTTTTTTTTTAGAATCAAATATCTTAATTTATTATTTATGCTTTTTAGTGAGGAATTCTCCATCAAGATATCATATTCTGAAAATTCTGTTGTTGTTTTTTGCGTCGTTCTACTCATCCGGGCTATACACATATCAATATTCAAATGGGATAAGGAAGTTAAAATTTAGAGTGAATGCACCCGAATTCGTGGAGAGGGAGAGTAAGAAACCATTTAGGGAGGAAAAAATACAGCCCCAACACATCCAGCCGAGATTTGAACTCCGACCTCTTTGTTACCGTCAAACCAAACTAGATGGCTTGACATATTATCCGCGTGACCATCGGTGCAGGTAGCCTAGTAATTGATGAAAAGATGTTTATTAATCGGTTAGTGATGCCGCCCCTCGTTTTTATTTGAAACCTTTTGTGAAAAGTCCATTCGTAATTACGAATCAGTTCAACCCCACAGAAATGCCAATTACGGGAGGGAAGTTTGTATTTCTCAAAAGAAACTAATTTCACGGTGAAAGACTTGAAACTTAATGTGTTGAAAGCATAAAGAATAAAATAAAAACGTCTTCTTGTCATTTTTATTCCGTGTCGAAAAGAAGAAAGATGCTTCACTTGAAAGAATTATGTTTTTCAAACGTTTCAGATTTTGAAACGAGTCGCTCAGACGTAAGGATATAATCAACCTTTTTATAGGGCAAGGCCCGACAAAGTAGTGACTGTCTTAAAACGCTTCGCTTGTCACCGGAAAATATAAGTTTGTCGTTGACGAATTAGCCTTTAATTTGTGTCAAATGCTCCATAAGTTTTATATTTAAAAAAATTGTGGGTGTGGTTCTTTTCTATTTGCGTGCCTTCTATGTTTAATTTATGATAATAGCAGAAGAATCCGGTGCTCTCTGGGTAACCCCGCAATCGCATGCGTAGCTACTCCTGGCAATCCCTTTTTTTTTTGCTTCAAACAGACCAAAAAAAATCATTATATTATTTCTTCCAACCCGATTTTTAATTAATTTAAATAAATGGTACGGAACTCCGCACGGATTTTCTTGCTCTATTGTTTGAAAATGGAGATATTTACTCAAAACTCGTAATATATGTGAAACGAAATAATATACACTAGAAAACCCAAGCATATACTTCATTCACGGTAGGAATTACTCTCTGAAAGGTCTTTTTTCCTACCAATATCCTACTATATAATAGATTTCTGATAGGGAAAAAGGCCTTTCAGAAAACAATTCCTACGCTGAACAGACTTTAAATTGCACTATACTTATGTAAAACGTTATTTTTTCAAGCCCCGGTTTTAAATTTTATAATTTTGAATTAATGTCCTCATTTGTATGTTTGGACCGATAAAAAGATCAATGTTGGGTCTACAAGGGTCAACACTTCATATTAAAATTTCAACTTTCGGTTAACATTTTCAACATTTTATTAGGTGGTGCAAATCTTCATGCCATCGCATTGCTATTAAATTCCTCATTTATAAATTTTGAACAATAAAAAATGTAAATATTGACTATTGAGTCTAATATGGATATAGATCATTGCTGTACAAACATTTCTTCTAAGAGGTTTAAGGAAAAACAACATAAACTTTTAGAGACTTACTTATATTTAATTATTCTATGGCATTGGAGAATTATTTCGTTAAAACTTAAGTAGTATCTCTTTGCAACTAAAGCTCACAAAATTGTAATAATATATTTACCAATATCTAAGAAACTGTTGGTTTTATAAAAATATATTCCATATAAAAGTTTTTTTATTTTTAATTGTACTACAATTTTGAAATGATAATTTATTTAGTATTTCAAATAGTTGCGGAGATACGTAAATTTCAGCTTCTGCAAAGTACCCTTAAAGTATTTATCATATTTCAAATAATTTAGGAGATGATATAAAAAAAAGATAATTTACGCATCAGACCGGAGCCCTTAAAGTCATTTTGCCGAAATATTGAGAGAAGCCACTTTGTTTGGAATATTTAGAAATGTTAAAAAATAAATTGAATCATAATCGTTAGAGCTGATTTTGAGAAAATCTACTTTCTCTCTTTTCGCCCTTTAGTAAACTATCCTTAATTTTAGGGTTTGATATCCATTTCCAAAAACCCCGCAGGGCAACCCTCTAAAAACCCTAGGTACCAAGTTCTAGCCTGATCGGTATAATAGTTTAAGCTCTAGTTGGAGGTACAGACAGACAGACGGAGAGTCAAAAACCACTTTTTTGGATTCGGGGTGTCATGGAACGTCATGATTCAACAAAATCTTGAGTTAGCTTTTTTTGACGATCACAATACTTTCTCTGCCTGTAAATTAGCGAGAAAGTAGAAATCTAATCTAAATTTTAAAATTCGAGTTTCGAGGTGCTCATGTTCTTACACAGGGGCTACCAAGTTTTTAATTTCAGACCTCTGCATGTGGTAGATATCGCTCATTGCTTATGCTAGAGAAAAGACGGATACACTCTTTAATTTTATTGAAATAAATAACTATAAATAATGAAATTGGTTTTTATATGTTTGTGTTAACGCTGGATCTCAAAAACGAAGAAACCTAGAAATCGGAAAATTAGCAGACGCACTCAGAGAAGCCCGAAAGTGTGCACCTTTTATAAAAACTTTTACATCCGTTGTGAGCCTGACTTTATGGGACACCAGACAACCGTATTGCGCTTCCAAGAAGCTATTCAATAATTTGTTCACCGTCAAATAATTATACCGTTGAATGCAGGGTAAATTAAATTGTATAGCTTCATTCACTAAAAAGAAATTTCTACCTCAAATCCAAAGAGAAATTGCAACTACATGATAGCTCGGATAAGGGAGTTTAATCACTATTTTTCATATTTAGATTTAGTAAGTAGACAATTTGTTTTAAATTCATAATACATTTTGGTATCAATCTATACTAGGGTTCGGCAACCTTTATTGCTTCTCATTCGGTTAATTAACTTATCGAAAGTACCACGATCATCCTGCTTTTCTCTAAATTTTTTTTGTCTATACATTTTCATATTATACTTCTAATTCTGATAGCATTATGGGCGATTATTAGCAATCAAGGTTATTTTAGCCACTCAAATGTTATTCGAAAGTACTTGATATGTTTGCGAACTTGGAAAACTCAAAAGATCGTATTTTAATGACAAAGTTTTCTTACGATGTCGATTGTTAATTGCCGATCGCGATCTGCCAGTTGCCGACCCTTGGCCTATAGGGATAAATTGATGAGTATGAAGCTTAATAGTGCGCCTAGCAGTTGAACTCCATTTTAACATTTAATTTATAAAAATAATAATTTTAAGTTTATTTTAAAAATCTGCAATAAACATCAATGCATTATAATACTGTTTAGCAGAATAGTTCCTAACCTTTTTCCCTTATGCCCCCCCCTTTTTTTTCCTGTTACTCCCCCACTATTTTTTTATGGTTATAAAAATCTCTATAGTAGCTTTATTTTATTTTCAATTCTTTATTTTATATTAAAATCAATGTAAAACTGGCAACATAATGGTACATAAAAAATAGTGTGATGGCTGACAATGAATGTCGTGTTTTTCATCCCCTCTTGAATATTGGGTTTGATGTTTGACAGAGCACATCGCAAATCTCTTTCCACTTCAAGTCGACAACACTGTTAAATTTTTATGAGCCTCATAGTTGAAGATTCTGTGGTGTTGCACGTGACCACAATGGTGGCTTTAGGGGAAAGTAGAGAGGATGTATAATTGGCGGGTGAACCTGAATCTTGTGAGTTTGAAAATAAACATGTGAGAGCGTACGAGCGTCTTACATTTGGTTGAGCAACTAAAATATGAATAATTACAACTGGAAGGTACCACAAGGAAAAAAATACATCATTTTACTTACTTTAGAAAAGGGATTAAAATAAAATATGTCTTCGATTCTTAGCTGACTTTTAACGGTATTTACCAATTGTTCCACACCTCTTTGGGAGTCCTTCACAATCTTTAAAATAAAGAGGATACTACCGAGACCAAATATTTGTATCTGTAAACTCGATTAAAGATATTTTATTTAAATTTATCCATTCAATTACATGAATAATAATTTCCTTAGAGAAAACATTCCAGACATGTAAGCCTAGTCGATTTTATTATTTAATTATCCATAAAATTATATTTCAAGAACTACTTAAAATGACACGTTGATGCTGGAGCGTCCCATTAAGGTAATGAATAACCCAACGTTTATATTCTGGAAACTATCATACATAAAAAAAAACACAGTTCAAGAAAAATAACCCTTGGGGTACGGCCATACTGTATGAGCGAGCGACTAAAAAATAAAATAAAACGCATGGGTTGTAATGAGAGACGGCCAGACTGGAGTGAGCGAGCGAGCGTACTTGAAAGATGGAACTGGCTCTATTTTTCAAGCGCGTGCTCTCGACCCGGTACAGTCTAACTTAAAGGCGCGAGGCAATATTATTGTATGTTGGTTCATTGAGTGCGAGGAAAAATTCTCATTTTGACATTTTTATTACCATCGATAGGTTTAGCACACTTGCTACTAACGGCCTAATTTAATTGGTAAGACCATAAACTATATATATATATACATATATGTGTGTGTGTGTTAAGGCTATATGTTAAAATACTTCCAATATTATAATCAAAGTAGGCCTTTACAAATAAGAATCACCATTAGCACGGATAGAGGATGGGAAAACCACAACAATAAATCACTTGTCAAAAACTACCCTCAGTTCACTGAGCTAAGATTCAAACCTTTGCCTTCTCGTCAACAATTATTGAGAGCTATCTGCTAATCACGCGCTCGCTCGCCAGTTTGGTCACCCAGCCGCTAAGTGGCACGCTTGTCAGTCTGGCCGAACCCTTAGGACACTTTGTTTGGATTTTAACACCAACCTCCCTAGTCAAAGCCAAAGCCACTATCGCTGAGTTAACACCAAAATGTTTGACTAAGAAAATCCCATTAATTTTGCACCTAAACTCCAAAACAAAAGGGAGATATTTTGTTTATTTAATGTTAACAAAATGCATGGTTTAAATATGACATTATACTAACATGGGGTTATACAGTGTTTGTTTTTACGCCACATTAAACAGTAGCACAAATAATAACTTAAATGTTTAAAATTGGGAAAAGAACTTTAAAAAAATTGATATTTAGTATATGCTAGTATTAAATAAATTGTGATGCGTGTAACAATTAGAAAAACCATGGTTGCTACGCGACCAAGAAAAATCACGGGATTTTTTGTTGTCTGAAAAAAAACTGAAATTAAAGATAAAAACTGAAATATTATTGAATTTGGAACAATAAACTTCAAACTTTATATAATAGAGCTTTGTATAGAAGATTAAAGAGTGAACAAACGAAATAAACATGTTGAACCGGAATAATGTCATATCACATTGGGTTGTGAAGTAACTGCATAACCTTTCCTGTCAAGGTCAAATCACTATCTTCTAAACACTAATAACATTGCTTTACACTACTTTCTAAACTGAAGTGTCTGTTAACAATAGAGATTCCGTCTGGAAAAGCTGGGGGTAAAAAAGTTCAGGTCGTGAAAAATGGGAAAATGTGTTCTATAAAAGTCATGAAACACCATAACAAAGGTTTTATAACCATCCTGTCTAGACAAGCATAATAACAACTTAACTAAGCATTCGTGAATCCAGTACCATTATGATTGATCTAATTTTATTGAATGGCAATAATTTGACCGAGGGTCAAACATATTGATCTAGTCTTGAAATGTGACTGATATGTAAGTGGCTCGTTCGTTACGAAAAACCTAGAGTAAAAGGAAAATCTACCTAACTAAAAGAATATAATATGTTCATTCTTTTTGCACATTTAAAAATATGTAACCCAATGGGCCATGTAAAGTAAATGCTGGGGCAAATTTTTCTCATATTAGAGGCAGAGAACACATGGATTAATCAAGCATTACATTCTAATATTCATAGGAAGAAACTGCTTTAAATGTTCCTAGATTTACTTTCACGTATTCATACGTCAAGTAATGTGATCGTCAGCAATAACTTTTGATAGGTTTTGGTAGGTAAAGACATTTTTAGGCATATTTGCGGAATATTGAGACTTTGGCTTATAAAAAGGGACTTGAAATTTAGACTTCTTCTAACAAATACACTCATTTTTTGATAAGCTCACAACATAAAATTTTAAGATAATTTGAGAACTTCTCTCTATCTTGAAATAAGTAGGTCCGTAGGTTGCTTGGACAGAATAAAGTAGTAGTTCAAAAAACTACTCAAATTATTGTGGTTTAAGACGTGGCCTGACAGGGACTCGCTGACCGAGGCGGCTGCCTTAAAGATGGGGTGAAAGTGCGCAGAGTGACCAAGGGCCGTAGTTTTTTGTTGTTGTTTTTTTACAATTTTAATAACACACCTTTTATTGGTTAAAGTAAATTAAATATTTCTTTTGTAATTATATTTACTTAAATTTTCTATGCACAGTTATCTCAACAGTAATTCTTGAATACACAGTATGTCATGTACAATATATCGAGTAATTTAACAGACATTTTTTTCCATAATTTTAAAAGTTTTTTTTTAAAAGCCCATGACAAATATTCAATACCTGATTAAATGTAAAGATACTTAACATATCTACAGAAGAAATATTTTACTTATTTTGTCAAAAAAAAAAGTATTATTTTTAAATTAATTTTTTATATTAAACTGCAAAAATACTGACTAACTCGCATTCTCATCCTTCCGTCACATCTTTTTAAGACCAAAAATATTTTCAAAATAAAAACCTGGCTTTAAAAAAACAATTTAGCGCCTTCATTAAATGCCTTTGTAAGTGGTAGCATCCATTCCGACTCTCATCCTGGAGGTCGAAATTTGACATAATTTGAATCCCGGCCTGATGCGCAAATGGTATTTTTTTTTTTCACATGTTTTAATCTGTGAGGTGACCTGGTGGTCTAGGGGTAAGGTGTCGGACTTCTGTGCCAGGGGTCCGGGGTTCAATCCTCGGTCCCGGCACAAATTTATCTGATTACCAAACCCTTCCTTCACCTCTGACAAGACATCTTGTGAATGTGGGGAATGCCAGGCCTCCACCGTGGTTCGGATTCCACGTTAAACTGTAGGTACTCCATTTCATCTCACAATCACCCTACCATTACACATTAGCGTAAGTGCGTATAACCCGAACGGGTAGTAAGACGCGGTGCTAATAATAATAATAATTTTAATCTGTGGTTTCTCTACGTTATCTTTCTATACCCTCTCTACGATGGGAGTGCAGCTAAGTGAGAGCTAGCAGAAGGTTCTTTATTGTATACATTGGCGGAAAGTCACTAATATCAACCTATTCGTATGTAATTACTATTTGCTTGGTCACCACCAATCAAAAGTTTTACTAAATGATTCTTGTACTTCCTTAATGATTATACTCTATAGTTGGTGTTTTCATAACTTATTATTGTAGTTTAAAAATAAAATAAAACGTTGCATACAACGCATTTCGTCTGGTTCGCCATATTAATTTATGAAGCGAACGCCAGGCCTACACCGTGGTTCGGATCCCACGTTAAACTGTAGGTCCTCCATTTCATCTCACAATCACCCTACCATTACAAATTAGCGTAAGTGCGTATAACCCGAATGGGTAGTAAGACGCGGTGCTAATAATAATAATAATAATAATTATTATTATTATTATTATTATTATGATAATGATGATGATGATGATGAAGCGAACGCAAGCGCTTAGAAGCTCTTGCTTGTAAAGAACAGACGCCTTAAAAAAATCAAAATGTTTATTTTATAAGATTGTTTCATTGATGTAAAAACTGTCGGAAGAATAAATAAATAATTAAAAACAAATTGTTTGTTTGTTTGTTATGAAAGTTTTGACTGTCACAAGTAACAAAAACGGTACATATTGTCTTGTAAATCATATGGTTTGGCGAATGGATATATGGTAACTTTTCCTAGCTGTCACCACCTCTCTTACCACATCTCCTCTAGATGAACCTTGGAGTATAGATAACTGTTCTAGGTAAACGCTGGAGTATAGATAGCTGTTCTAGATCAACGCTAGAGTATAGATAGCTGTTCTGGATATACGCTAGAGTATAGATAGCTGTTCTAGATCAACGCTAGAGTATAGATAGCTGTTCTAGATCAACGCTAGAGTATATATAGCTGCTCTGGGTACACGCTGGAGTATAGCTGTTCTAGTTAAACGCTGGAGTTTAGATAGCTGTGTACCGCCCTCCTTCTCCTCTAATGGACAAGGACAGGCGCACATATACATAAACTAAAGAGGGCCTTAAAAAAATAGCAAATGATTAATTGCAGAAGAGCAGTAGGACCACATAAATGCGAATAGGTCTTCAGTCTGACCTATACAACAATTTGCTGTCATGAAGCTTTCCCAACCATCACCCGTTATTTTGTACTATCAGTCAAGGGGGGCAAAAGAGGCGAGAATCCTTAGAGTAAAGACAATGACTTTTTTACCTGCAATAGTAAATTAAAGATCGCATGTGAAGTAAATAAATATTTATTTGAAAAATAACTATATATATATATATATATATATATATAATAACTATATATATATATATAAAATAACTATATATATATAAAATAACTATATATATATATATATAGTATAGGTAACAATAAATAAATAAAAATATATTTATATAGATATATGAAGAACAGGGTTATGCCCATGATAATACTGTTGTACCGTTGCCATAACAACATTTGTCCTAACAATTATTTCCAAGATTAATATATAACTTCTCTATGGGTCTCCGCGGCAACCCTCAGTATAATGACAACAATAACTAGCTGCCACAGGCCAACAATCCGCGTTTCAAAATCGGATTGAATCATATGACTTAGAAAATTCAATTTAAAAACACAACTATTTATGGCAACCAAAATCTATCTTTTAAAAGGAGATAGTAAATCATGGACTTAGCCATAAAAAATAAGTACAAACAATATTTAGCCTTAAGGGCTATAAACATTTCCCATATTATCCAGGCATTACGCCTTAAAAGATGTAAGATCAAAAAAATACAAAGAGATAATGTCCCTCATGGTTTTAAACATTATTTACCACGCCGGAAGGGCAAAAACTCCCAATAATACATTTAACCCGTAATAAAATATATTACGACACGTTGGGCTACGTAATTCATCATGTTTACAAAAAATAGTGATTTAACCCAAAATAACAGAAAGCAAGCCCACAATTGATTTTGTATATACCTTGGGAAAAAATCCCATCCTAGAGCAAGTGTCTAGCGACACGGTTGATTCAAGAAGTGAGTTTACAACACAAACAGAACCCGTATATAAACCGTTATTCTCTGAGGGGAGGGCAACATAGGGGAAACAAAAGAACATCAAAGAACAATCACACGGAACAGAGGGAAGGGGTCGTAAGTCACCAAAGGAAACAACTAGATCATTGGAGGGGCGCGTAGAACATCACGTGTCTATCACGAGGTCATTCCCATGATGCAACGGGCGACCTCACGCTCAATGTGCCACACCTTTCACTCGTTTAGTCTTTTTTCACACTCGGTGCAGAAAAGTGCTCGCGAACAGGGATGTTGTTTAACGAGAGTCGAGACACACTAGCCGAGAAACGGGGCACTTCTTGGTGAGTACAATATTGTTTATTCTTCGGTGTTGTTGAAATAGTGTTCATTCGCCAGTATATCCTTCATGCTTGTAATGTTGATGTCAATCAACGTTACAGCTGCTCTAGATAAACGCTGGAGTATTAACTATTGACTATCCTCACCATATCCAAAGTTGTCGATATTATATCTGCTAAACCTACAGCCTGATTTAAATCGGAAGGAAGTTGCTTAAATAGTTTGTAATATATTCATAAGTGTATTCCTGTTAACTCTTTACTCTATTTTAAATAGATTGTATTGATTCCATCAAAATAACATTAATACTAAAGTAAAACGTAATCATTATTAGCTGCAAAAAAGTTTGTATTTTATAAAAATTCCCTGTGGCCTACAGTACCAATAAAAATTATGGGTTGGCACAGCAGAATCGTAAGTTTTTTGTTCCTGTAGGTCGGTGGTCCTAATCGAGGTAAACGGGCTTAGTTCGCCTTTAACTCGCTAGGGTGTAACTTGTCCAGTGACCGTAATGACCCGTCGTAACTCGGTAATGACCATGTTCCTTTCTGACCACAAAGTCTACTTTACCACGGACAGCTTTCCGCTCCACCTCCTACCTGTTTCGAAAAAAAACTAGCTCATCTTTGTCACCCGGCGTAACTTTACCCTTAAGTTAGATGATAGAGGTTTACATTCACTGAGTGCGTGTGTAAAGCCCTTGCTTGTCAAGCATACTAAGCATACTAATTATCCCAAATTAAGAGGCCCGGCTACTAGAACAGAGGTTACAGAGGTTAAGGTGCCCACCAAAATGTGGGCGAAAGGTATCAACATGGCTTTATACAATTTTTAGTTTGTAATTTATACGTTTAAACTCGAGGTGGGCTAGATCCTACATTTATCGAATTCAAATCTTAAATTTTCTTTTGAATCTAGAATTCAAATTCTAATCTTCGAATCTTTAAAAATGTACAATTTTAGTTAAAGTAAAAAACATTAGAAATGTAATTTGGTGCCACTAACCAAAGATAATTTGTTTGTCATGTATGTTTAGTGTTTTTGGTATTTCTAAAACGGTTTCATGGGAAATGTTTTGTATCTTAAGTACAGCCCAAGTTTCATATGAAGGATCCTATTTGACAGGAAATATACTATATCTACTTTCATGTATTCATACGTCAAGTCATGATTTGCAGCGGACACTTTTGATAAATAGTATCAATACCTCTAAATAATATTAATAACATAGGTTTAATATGTTATTTATTTTGTCTGCAAAAGTTTATGGTTTCTAAAAGGTTCTTTATATGAACATTTGACTGAAAAAAATTATATATAGCCAAAATGAAATTAATTAGTTCATATTTTAAGATGCTATTTTATTACCCGCAACGGTGGGTGTGTGAACCATCCACTCGACATCCTAACAACTCCTTTTGCTTCATACCTCCTTCTTTGTGTCTCGAGAAACGTTATGTTTTTGTGTTCTGGCGACTAAATTTGATAACATTTGAAAAGTGAAAGCGAAAAGTGAACGTTGACAAACAAACTTAGTAATTAAGTTTTAAAAATAATCTTTACTGTTGTTCTTCTCTATGCTGACATTTTCTGTCTTATCTGTTACTCCCATCTTCTTCCTTTTTTTTCCACCACTCACGTTGGACCTTTTGATTTGTTTTCTTTCGTCTTACATAACTCGCCTTCTAGTTTACTCCTTTTTCTTATATAACGTTCCTTTCACACACACTAACTACTACACTTATCCCTTATCTTTGCTTTAGTTGAAGAATATCTTAGACTATTTCAATGTACACCCTTGCTGAATCGATCCACTTACAATTTGGCCTCTCGTCTTTTTTAACAGCTGTTAAATGCAGTTTTCTTTTTTTAATAGCTCTCTTAAATGTTGTCTTCTTTCTTACTGATTGTCCTTAAGGCGGCCGCCTCGGTCAGCGATAAAGTATCAATCGCTTACAGACCACACGGCTTAAAATTACAATATTCTGTGTCATTTTCTGGAACAGCTTCTCTAGCCCGTTTGAGGTTATACTCCCTTTCGCCCTTCACCTACAACCACCCTTTGTCATGTCAATAGGAAATAGGGTAGTAAAATTAAGAATCTTCTTATCTTAAGGTGAAGAGGAAGGCCTACTGCTAGTTCTCAAATATATTGAATGAGTGTATTTGTTAGGTGAGTGCTAAATCTAGAGCCCTTTTCCATCAAGCCTAGTCTGATAATTCCACACATATTCTTAAAAAGTCGTTGAAAATTAGCTAATCCTACATTTTCACACAACCTGCAAGAAGTAAAATTATTTATTTTTTGTCTAAATGGTTGAATGATAATTCTGTTTTATTAGATGATATTTTTAATATTGGTAATATTTTACTATTTAATATTAAAGACTGAGGAAATATATCTCAAAATATATTTTTATAAACATTGATTGTACTGATGTGCGTTAGATTAAAAAAAATATGTTTTGAATTTATTTTTAATCAAATTAAACGTGAAAATCGAGCTCATCCGCTGAAGTTTGTCCTTGATGTATTGTTCAATTTAAATACTAATGTAACAACAAATGAAATACGATATTAGAAAAGATTGGATACGAAAAAAAATGGCCAATCCAGTTGTCTAGGTTTTAATATTCATTTTATCTTTCATTTAGTAATAATATTCTTCAGCTTAGTTAAATAATAAAAAAACAACTATATTATTATTTATACATACAATGTCAGTCTTTCAAATGCATCTCAATTATTTGTATAATATTAAATTTGAAACTTAATTTCATCCATGATCCTAATCTGTGATTACACAGACAAAGGCGTCAGTCTCGTCTTGTCTAGTTGGTAACTGGTATGTCGCAATTTGGATCCCGGCAGTTTCTCACGCCTGCCCCAACCCAATATTTTTGCAATTCCCTACAGCAGCGGTTCCCAACCTTTTTTTCGCTGGCGTACCCCTGGAAGCTCATTCCCATAAATAGTTTCCTATATATTATCAAAAGGTTAAGTTAATATAAGTATTTATTTCGGATTTATTTGTTGCAACTAAAAATAAATAGGCTAGTAATGGGATTAAAAAACAATGTAATAATAAGGTGAAAAAACAGAGTATATAAATTTTACATTTAAATATTTAATTTATTTATTAACCATAAAAACTTTTATATTTGAAATTGACATTATTTTCTCAAGGTTAGCGTTGAGTTAATTCCACAAATTTTGACTGATATTTTGTCTTATACTGCTGGCATATGTAACTTTTTCCGCCATTAATCAAATATTTTCGCGTACCCTCCAAAAGTCCTGACACGTACCCCACGTTGGGAACCGCTGCTCTACAGTACTATTTCATTAGTGTAAATATGCGGATAGCTCGGACGGTTAGTAAGACAATGAGCGCATACAAAAATATTCATCTGCGAATACTCCTTCACTCGGAGAATGTCGCTGAAGGAAATAGCCACAGGTTTATTATTTATAATGATATTCACATAATGGCTACAAGCAGGGAAAGTCGGCGAATTTGTTGATGTCATAGAAAACAGGGAATTGCATTAACATTATTGAAAAATCATGGAATTAAAATATTTGTCTAAAAAAACTCTTAGGTAATTTCTCATCTAAACACCAAAACAAAAAGGTAGAGATGTTGTTTTTCCAAAGTCAATAAAATGTATTGCCTAGAAATGGCATTCTGCTGACGTGAGATGTTTATACAAAATGTTTTTGATGCCACATTTACACAGCGCCACAAATAGCATCTAATACATTTGGTATATTATTTTTTTAATGTAAATCTTTAGTAGCCGAAAGCTTCCCCCCCTTTTTTTTACTATCTCGTGACCCCTTGAAGGGAGAGGAAATCATTTGATCACGGGAAAAAAAAAAATAGAATTCAAGATTTTGATAAATATCAACGTTTCATGGTCCGCTTAAATAAAAAAAAGTTTTTTTCAAAATTCCATCAGTCTGTGTCTGTACCTCAGTCTAGAGCCGAAATCATTTTACCAATCGGGCTAAAACTTGGTATCTAGGGTTTATTTAAGTTTAACAAAGGTCCTTTTTTTTAAAAATGTTTGCATCTAGCCCTAAAATTAAGGCTGAAAAGAGAACAAATAAATATTTTAGAAATCGGATATAACTATTTTTATTAACTCTTTTAGTTACTTTAAGCTAATTTTTGTATTAGCTTGATGTTTTAAAAAGTGTCTGCCTTTATTCTTTAGTTATTTTATTGTTGATGGCATAACTTAACTCTTCTCATATACTTTTCTGATTTTATGCACGTCGAGTTGAAAAACGCGGCTTTATTTTTCCATACGGCTTCTTTTGTTCTGTTCCACCTTTTACTTAATTATCAAACTAACATAATAAGGTATCCTTCATAACAGTTGCTTTATTTTTTTATAGTCATTTTTAACAACATTTTTAAAAATAGGTACTCGGCTTTGATGTTTGTTTTTATGTTGACTTGTGAACACCTAGACATTCAGGCGCTTCGAGAATGTTTTCTTCAAAGTGTTTCTTTTTTATAGAATAAAAAAAAGTTACTCTTATTAGTTACTTCACATTGGCGAGTTTTCACTCAGCAGTATTTCCCGTGAAAGTTGATCAAATTCTTGCGTGTTTATTATGGGGCTCTGTGATAAGTACTTTTGTGACAGTGGTTTAAATCCGAATATAATCTAAAAGTATTTGACACGTACGTCAAAAGTAAGTCTACTGCACTTGTTAAAATTTCTTAAACTTGTCCGCGTGGCTAAGCGATTACAGTGGTTAAACGCAACTCTGTTAAGAGATCTTGGTTAGACTTTAGTAGTGGCTGATAAACAGTTACTGTTTTAGTACGGGTCCATCCTAATATCCGAATATTATTATTATTATTATTATTATTATTATTATTATTATTATTATTATTAGCACCGCGTCTTACTACCCGTTTGGGTTATACGCACTTACGCTAATGTGTAATGGTAGGGTGATAGTGAGATGAAATGGAAGACCTACAGTTTAACGTGGAATCCGAACCACGGTGGAGGCCTGGCATTCCCCACATTCACAAGATGTCTTGTCAGAGGTGAAGGAAGGGTTTGGTAATCAGATAAATTTGTGCTGAGACCGAGGATTGAACCCGGCCGCCAGAATAGAAGTCTGACACCTTACCCCTAGACCACCAGGTCACCTATATCCGAATAAATACGTCAATCGATCCGAGAGCCTGCTGTAAGTTTTTAGGTTCTATTAGGGAGTGGAATAGTTACTGTTTTAATACGGGTCCATCCTAACATCACAATACATATATAAGTCAATCCAAGAGCCTGCTGTAAGCTTTTGGCTCTCGTATGGTTAGGTTAAACACGTCTGAAGAAAGATTTAATTTTATGTTTGACAGAGAGGTCCTGGTTTAAATCCTGATCGGTTGAACTGAGAGCTGCTTTTGCTAAGTGGTATCCTACACCCCTTGGCAATGTGGTTATATTTCCTCTAAAATGTTATCCTTTCTCGTCCTGACTCTTTATCACTTTAGTTAAATGCGGATAACTCGGATGGATAGCAAAATTTTGTTCAAAACAGATGGCAATCTGCTTTATTCGACTGTTTTAAATTTCTGGTTCTCGCTTCTTTTTGGCCAACTCTAGTTTTTGAAGTACGTAATATTTCTTCCGGATCCTTGATTTACAAGATAACTGCTTCGGGTGAAGCCTCTGGGGCGGGGAGGGGGGGAGTAGCAAAAAATCAGTCCTTTAGTCTAAAACAAATGAGGAGCTATCTGTTTCCAGTCTGTATGATTCAGTGAATATAGCAAGTGAGGAAGGTTGAAAAATTACGTCGGTGATTGAAATAAAGAGGGAGAGAGTAGATGAGAGATATGAAATGAGATGGCAACAACAAAGAGGAATTATAAAAGGAATCCATGGAATTTAAAAAAATGTAGTTTAATTTGAAACATAATATATTTTACTATCCTAATAATTTCAAATTATTTGATTTGATAGTTGGCATTCCTCTATCTACCCTTTGTTTTAATAAGCTTGTTGATTTAATCAAATAACAAATGGTAATTTAGTATAGGAGAAGATGTTAAAATATTTCAAACCAATTTCGAGTCATCCATCTGGCAAATAAATACATTTATTTTCGTTTCTTCACGCATGAGGCTAATACAAGTTGAAATTATTATAAAGTAACATCCTGCTCAATAGAGCTTGATTTTGCTTTCTCCCGCCGGGATACTACCCCTCCCTCCCTCGAAACCCTTGTGGGCAGGAGATCCATTTTTAAGTTCAACCATTTTTGCACTAGTTAAAAGTATTAATAACTCGTATCATTAATATACGATATAGGCTTATCCCATAATTATTATAAACTTATATATAATTCTCAACACTAAGGTTATTATTGATTATAACTAACAAACTATCTGGCCTTAAGGTGCAGATCTAGAAAAACCGGGAAAAGGTCAAGTATTTTTGCAGTTTTTATATCAAAACCTTTTTTGATCATTTGCTTCACTACAGACATAGGGCTTAATTTTCTTCACAAGGTGATACCAAAAGTTTTAAATGTTTGTCAAGGGTGTCCTGGAATTTAATGATGACTTTTTCTATTCATTTAAAAAGTTGTCATCTAATGCCGCTATGCGAATGACAAATATTTAAGAACGGTCGATATCACTATCTGAAAAAAATTAAACTCTATATTTTTATTAGGGTAATTTTTTTTATTTTGGTCAGAAAATATGTACGAATATTATCACAGCGTTTAGTTATCTGTCGCGGCGACTCGCATCTAGTTACGCGAATGGGGTAGGGATGAGGATGATAACATGTAAATGAAATGTACAACCATTTAGGAAAAATTATCCTCAGGCGACACTTGAACCCGACCTTCTCTTCACCGGCAAATTAGACTAAACGAGAGTGACGTATATTCTGCGTGGCCATCGATGCAAGCTATTGTAATATAGAAATAATTGCATTCCTATCGACATTGACGCTGATTTCTATTGACAGCCCACAAAATCGACTTGAATTGAGTTCATCCATAGTAAAACGTATAGACACTACGAGTCTTCATATTATTTAGCAGCGGTTGTGGTCGTTTGAATAGATTTGCATAAAATGAGCACACGGGTATATTTGTTTTCCATTTTCTCTCTCTCACTCGCACATATACATACAAACACACGACTAATGTTTAATCAATTAGGCTGATGACTTTTTTGTTGTTGTTCTATACACGATTACTCATGACTCTGTTGTACTTCTTTTTTACTTTGTTTTAAATTGTTTTTGATTAAAGTTGGTGTGCTGCTGCTATTAATTAGTTTTTTTTTAATGAATCACAAACGTTCATATATATCCATACATATTTTTTTTAATTCTTCCTATTGAAAAATATTATATTTTTGTTAGTGACAAAGTAGTTGTTTTATTTCAGAATAAATCTCAAATTAATGCTAAGTTTATTTGTTCATTACATTATTTCCTTTTCACAGTTGGTGGGTAATCTTTGTTCATCTTCTGCACTAGATTTTTTTATTATTATTTCCTCATATACAGGAGGTATTGTAATCGTGGAAACTTTATATTTCGAGGTTGTGATGAATCTTGTCTTTTTTGTGTCCTCGCATCCGAAAAAAAAGTGGATCTTACCAATCTGTCTGCCTGCCTGTCCCTAGGCCTACAGCCTAGATGGCTTAGTGTACTTTTTAAAAATATTTAACATAGTTAAACGAAGAGTTTGTGTATCTGCGTGTCTGTCTGTCATGAGCACCGCACGATATTCACTGCACGGAGAGATCTGAACTGTAAATATTAGTAGCATCTGTGCACGAAAATGTGTATTTGAGGCCAGAATTTTAAAATATGGATTTGATTCTTTTAGATTAATTACAAACTAGGTTGGAAGAAATAAAATTAATAAGAGATCTTTTTCTGCCTTTTTTGAAACAAACTAGGGGTAACCACGGTCATTGCCGGGTATTTATGATAGTCTTTAATATTTATAGGTTATATAGTAATATCTCCGTTTTTTAAATCCCAGCCCTTAAATTAAGGGTAATCTACTGATATGCCCTATTTGAAAATAGGATTTCGAAAATGGCTCTAACAATATTGTTTAAAAATATATTTATATTTATTTGGGGAGTGTGTTAACATTCTAAAGAAAAATTTGTTATTTTTTCAACTACAAAATTATTTGAATGAACTTTAGTAATTGATTTTTGAAAATGTTGTATTAAACATGATTTAATAGTATGATAAAGTATGCATGATTTTGCTGTACTGTATATTTTATTTTAATTGCTATGTGTCTATTTGGCCTTTCGGATTATCTGGCATTTCCTACTTATTGATGTAGTTGGTTTTCTGGATGGTGTATCTAACCCGCACTAACTTACATACAGATTGAATGATAATAATACTATCAAATCAGTAAAACGTGCCTAAGAATAGCTTATCATTTCTTGAACACTACCAAAGAGTCGAAACTGGATACCCTAGACCTGCCTTTAAACTTACTAATCTCAAAAAACAAAATGAAGAAAGTTGATTTTCCTGGACGAAACATGAAAATATACTTTTAAAAAAAAAGTTTAATCTCAGTTCACACAGTTAAGATTTGAACCTCAGACTGCTGTGTCGAAAAATTAAACACCCTAGTAGTCCAGAGGAAGTGTGGGTTCCGATCCCATTAAGTGCGGAAGTTTTGAAACTTTGGGAATATGTACAGTACAATTCGATGCCCTGAAAGAAATGAGAAAAAATGCAAAATCTAATCGCAGCCGCCAGCGCCGCCATTTTGGAAATATGGCGCCCAAAATAGGTTTTTTCAAACAATCTAGCCTCAGTTGCCTCATACGGCAAAATTGGTTATTATATCATTAAAAAGGCATTACATTTTCTACAAAATCTGTCATATACATTTTTTCGTAAAATGAATAGTTTTGACGCAGCAGCCAAGTGAAGTCAAGCATTATTTAAAAATTCTCCTTTTTTTACGATTACTCATTTTATTGCAAGTTTTTTATGGACGAGTATTTTTGTGTTAGGAGACATCATTCATTTTTCTATTTAAAAAGCCTCCAATTAGTAGAATTTAGCTGGATGTACAATACTCGTTTCCACACCACCATAAGGTAGAGTATACGGCAATGTCAACTCTTTCAAAAAATTATTTTTTTGGTGGATAATGCGTCATGTCGTAGACCTGACTTCGAATATCCTCCAATACTATCATCGTAGCTGCTTTAATAACTCAGAATCTTTCTTCCTTTGATTCAATGAACCTTGAATCCAGTGTTACGAAAGCAAGTAATCGAAGATCTCTTTCCGACTTGAGCGATCACAATGTCATCGCCGTACTTCTCTAGCAATCTTGATTTTACTGTATCAAATTTCGGGCCAAAATCTTCCTTAATTTATCCATTGATTCCATTAGATTAAATTGGCACTCCTCGCTCTTTTCTTCTAGGAAAAAATATTTCTTCCAACGTTTGGTCAACATTCATTGCTGGTGGACGATTACTTTCGCGGCCAGTTTCTGGACGACGAGAAAAAAATGTTCATGCATGACATGGCTTCAGATGCGACTAAATCTGGTGTCATTTCCACGCGTTTGATGATTTCGCGACTACTTTCATCACTCCGAGCTTTAGCTGATTTTAAAACTGTGTCTTTCACAGTCAAGCTGCGAACCTCATAAATGATATCGCGAGCGCTTAATTTGTTGTCCTTCTCTTGTTTCTTTGAAAATTCCTCTGTAATTCCCTCGGAACACAAGAAATAATTATGTTTAAAATCAAAAGCAACTCCACCTGATCTTAAAGATGGTGCTAGGTAGTCGGTTTAATTTTTCTTTTTTTAACGAAGTATTTTTACGAAGAAAGTCTATATTCCCATTGTTCCTTTTCAAACTCAATCGTCTAAATGTTTCTATGCCTTTCTCCTTCACTTCAACTGTGGCACTGTCCGAAATATTTGTATCGCAGATAAAGAAAGCATTTCTGCTCCATAGCCATTTTAGTTCGAGACGCATACCGGTAAACTACCGCTGTGCGATCATATCTAAAAAAAAAAAAATACAGTCGATTAAAATTAATTAAATAATTGCCAGTAAAGATACTAAAACAAGATTGAAATTAAATCACGATTCTAAAAGTAGATTGTTACTAAGCCTACCTTTGAAGGCTGTCGAGAGAAGAGCTTCCCACCAACAATTGTGTGTCTAATTAAAATTAGCATTAAAATAAAAAAAAGCACATAAAGATCACTGCACTATTATTTCTCACGGTTTCAAATAAATATCCTTAGATATGTATTTGTACTATAGAAACCAAGAGAGAGAAACAAGTTCCCAGAGTTGGCGAGATACGAATCAAAGAACACTGGTGCAGGAGGAAAACAAACCAACCCATGTTGTAAATCGCAGGTGTCCTCGAGGGAGGCTAATTCTAAGAAATTTGCAGCCATATGAGGACAAAGAGGGGTAATTGAGGAAGGGAAATAACCAATTAGCGGGAACTACCAACAAGCTGTGTTTTATGTTATACCGGCAAATAAAAGATATTCTACAGCGGCGTTTATGCGTTCCATCTACTATATTTCAACAATACTCGACTTTGCTCGGCTGCTGCTCCGAAACTATTAATTTTAAGAAAAAAATGTACCTACCCGATATAATTTGTAGAAAATTTATGCTTTTTTAATTTAATAAGAACCTTTTTTGCCGTATGACGTACCCGAAGTGAGATATTTAAAAAAAAAAAATTGTTTGCCGCCACTTTCCCAAGATAGCGGTGCCAGCGGCTGCGATCGGATTTTGCATTTTTTCGAATTTCGTTCAGGGCATTGAAATCTACAAATTCCCAAAGTTTCAAAACTTCCGCACTTAATGGGATCAAACTCCCTTTTCCACGCTCTGTCCGCTGTACTATAGCACTGAGCCATATTCTTCACACGGTTTTTACTCGTACTTTCTTTATGCATTCCCGAGCTGATCGGCCTTTGCGAAACTGGCTAAACTCAATACATTCCACTTTTATTTTAATGGTAACCCATTTGTAGAGAATAATCTTTGATGGATTATAAGAAAAACAATGTGGCCATAATTTAAAAAAACATTGTGGAAAATCTTTAATTGTCAGCTAATTTTAATGTCAGGAAAATCTGGGAATTTCGTAATTAGTGTTTGTTTGGTGGTCTTGGGAAGATAAATATATTTAATGCTTCTCATTCAAACTCTGTTTTTCATTACGTCTATATTTCTTATTATTTGTACATTCCAATAATAAAGATTTTTAATTCTTTTTTTGTTTCTCCAAACATTTTTATAAATTCTTATTTAGCCTTTATAAAATAAAAGCGTATAACCCGAACGAGTAGTATACGTGGTGCTAAAAAAATCACATCAAGGGAACAACATTCTTCTTGTGTGGTTGTGTGACTACCCTTAAAAAAAAGACGATACCTATGGTGATCCGATTATAGGTTCTTCTTTTGAAGGTCAATGTCTAATTAATTGGCTTCCCGCTTTCTTCTGATCGGAATTAGTTTTAATTAAAGCGTAAAACAAATTATGACTTGGCATTGTAAAGGTATACCACCATACCTATGAAAGGTTTACATAGAATATATTATCAAAAGAAGAAAAAAGGTACAGAAATAATATATTGTATACATTATAAGCACCTCAAATAATTTTTCTGAGTATGCCAATGAATTCGTTAGCTTGAGCCAATAAATAAATATTTATTTAATATACCGCAATATCGAGGGAATAATACCACTGAAGCCTTTGAAAATATTTGCTCAATAATGCTCGACAAGTTTTTTTATTGGACCAAAATACTTCAAAGGGGCATTGGTTAATTAGTGTGCATCGGGTAATTAATTAACTACCGTTACAATACTAACTAATTTTTAATTTTGCTTTCTCGTGGTTTTTATTTAAAAAAATAGTTTATAGCTTTATGAAATAATTAAAAGTGCTATCGATTTCAAACGACCTTGTTATTGTTTTACAGCCACTTAAAAATTAATTAGTGTTGTTAGAACCTGGAAGTGGACTCATGAAAGAATTGTCTGTTGTTAGAATCTGGAAGTGGACTCATGAAACACTTGTCATTTCCTTTCCCCCCCACTTGAATACTGGCAGCACCCTTAAACTCTACAGTATTATATAAGCCTTGATCAAGCCCGTGGTTTGTCGACTCCGAGATCGATCAAATTTTAGTTGTGTGTGTCTGGGTTGATAATTTTTATCAAAAACTGTACCGTTTTAAAAACTGCCTAACCATAAAACGTTGATTTTAAGGTTACCAGTTGTAATTATTTTTATCACAGGCTCTGCGTCTTACTATCCATCTAGTCCGGTGTTTCTCAAAAATTTTGGTGAAGGAGGGCCACTAAATTGGAAGCTTTGCGTGCTAAGGGACCACAGGGTCCCGGAGAGAATGAAAGGGGCACGGGTTGGAAAAATATTATTCTTAGGCAATTATATTTTAAAACTATAAATAATAAACAAAAATTAATTTAAGAGATTAGATGTTGAGTAAAAAATAATCATTAATAATTATTTCTAGCACCGCGTCTTACTACCCTTTCGGGCTATAAGTACTAAACTTACTGTACTAAATTACATTTATGGTTTTAGGAACTAGGAAGTTTATATTTATAGGAAGTGTATCCGAATTTGCGAGTAGGGAATGTGTAGAACCATTTTGGAAAACCCACCCTCAGCACACTCGACCAAGATTTTAACCTTGATATACCAATCATCGGCAGTCTAGTCTACTGATCATATAACTATATTGGATTAGAAAGTATTAGTTGTTTGGTTATTTTTAACATTTTAAACCACATTATTTGATAAATAAATAATTGTTCAGATTTATTGACTTACATTTGGTGCATACTTCCTTTTCTACATGATTTGTATCTACCGAGAATAAAAATATATCATAGCATGGATATTTCCTCTTTAATCTTTTGCATTTAAATTTGTGTATAATAAGTGATCAGCATTCTTTATTCATTAAAAATACCTATTTTACTTGGATCCTGCGGACCATTTTATAAGAAGCCGTGGGTCACATTTTGAGAAACCTTTATAGGAAAAAAAACCTTCTTACTCCCGACCTGGATTCGAATCAGGTCCTTCTGTCACCAGTAATTTAGTATATTGCGAGTGTGACGTTTTAAACCATATTACCAACGATACGGATCCTTAAAAAATTAAATTCGACCATGAGCAGTGATAATAATTATTTTACGCTCGGCAAAGTTGTTCATCCAAGATAACGAACGGTATTTTGATTCCGTATCAATTCGTCCTTTATCCTTCTAATCAGTCCCCCAATTTGTCGCCCTCAGGAGATCGAAAGGGGGGGGGGGGGTAACGTCTCAAGGCGATATTTTACTAGCCGTGAAGGATCATTAATTTGTATCCCTCTGGGTTTGACTCACAATCCATCAAGTCCATGTCCCCCTTCCGTTCTACCTCATGGTAGTCGCTTGGTGGGGTGAGGCTTCCACCCTTGGTCTCCTTTTACTCTTCACTTCACTACCGTTTCCGCTTTAACTCTTACTATTTTTTTTATCTCTTTTGTTCTTCTGTTTGGGTTTTTTTTCGGCCAAAGTTTTACTTTTTAGACTTTTGCTTGTGTCGTGTTTGAATTTCTACGTACTCGTAGTTTGGTAGTAGCGTTTATATTCTTCCCAATCATTTCACATATTATTCTATTTCTCCTTAACAACACATTCAGCCGTCCACGTGACGTAGGGGTTAGACTAGAGCTCTCTCTCACAAGTCTTGCTTGGGATTCCTGGGTTCGATATTGTTTGTTGTTGTCAAAAGATATTGCGATTGTTAAATTTTTATACACTGCGAAGTAAAGGCTTTTATTTAAAATACGACCCGCCTCGGTGGCGTAGTTGGCTAACGCGCTTGTCGTGTTAAGCTCGACTGTTGAGGACGGAGAGATTGAGGTTCGAATCTCGGTCGGGTGAACTGGGGGTGGTTTTCCTAAATGGTTTTCCACTCTCCCTCCACGTAAATGCGGGTTCACTTCCTCTAATTCAACCTTCCCAATTCCTAATCCATTAGCGTATTTAGTACTTAAAGCGTATAACCCGAACGGGTAGTAAGACGCGGTGCTAAATATTATATTATTATTATTTAAAAAAGAAAGCTAAATTAAAAAGTTTTTTGATGAAAGAAATTGTCCTTTTATAAAATAACTGTTACTTCCAAAAAATGTTTTTGAAACTTTGTCCCAATTTTTAACAAACGGGACTATGTAACAGCTAGAAAAAGTTGCTAGATCTACTTTCACGTATCCATACGTTAAGTCATGTTATTGCTAGTTTTCACTTATATATATATACACATAAACTCAAAACCTATAACATAACACTAATAAATAATATAGTCAAATGTTATCAATTTTAACGGCAAAATGTTTCTATCTTTTAAAAGGTCTTCAAAATGTCCACTCTTAAGATAATCAAGGTGTACATAATTATATTTAACTAGCTTCAAATACCCGGCATTGCATGGGTAAAATCAGTAGTTTTGTGAAATTTATGTTTACTAAAGAATGAAGTTTTCCTTGGGTTTTTTTTTATAAAACCAGCAACACAGCGCATACTAAAGGGAGAAATATAAAATGTCTTTATAACTTCACAAATCGATATACATACAACGTGTGTGTGTGTGTGTGTGTATATATATATATATATTCACACAATGTATATACATGTGTGTGTTGTGTGTGTTTTTAAAACAAAGAAATAATATTTATGACGATTTCTGATAACATTAATCCATAAATTATATGAATATCGATTTGTGAAGTTATAAAGACATTCAATATTTCTCCTTATTAGTATGCGCTGTGTTGCTGGTTTTACACACACAAAAAAATCAAGGAAAACTTCATCCTTTAGTAAACATAAATTTCACAAAACTACTAATTTTACCCACGCAATATCGGGTATCTGAAACTAGTAAAATATAATTATGTACACCTTTATTTTCTTAAGAAAAAAAAAAATCAACCGCACGCTGCATACAGGGTTTAAGACGTCAGACTCTTAATTTGTGTAAAAAAAAACACTAAGATTAGCGCCTAAGTGTGCAAGCCCATTCCAAGCCTCCGCTTTATACGTTTCTTGGCTTTTTTTACCTACTTGGATCAATGATCACCATACCTAGTGCGTCAAGCTTTCACTGGGTTTTGGTGCAAGTCATATTTAAAAGCAGTCATTGCTTAAATAATGCGTGATTTCTGAAAGTCTTCCAACTTCATGTACTGAACGAATCTCATTCATTAAATTGGCCCAATATTATTATTAGTAGTAAGACGCGGTGCTAAATAAAAAAAAAACTATTATTAAACCCAGCGACGGTGGGCTCACACGCACTAAACCTCAAGCTTGTCTAGTCTTGTTTGCCGGTAACATGGAGTTCTGGATTTACTAAGGGTGTTATCCCCTAAATCATTTCCCATTTTTCCTCCAGGTAAATGCGAGTACGTGAGTACATTTCGTCTAAATTTTACCTATCTTATCCCTATCCTATTAATTAAATTTACCTGGGTCAGGAGGTAAGACGCGGTGAAAAAAAAGAAACTAATATTTGGAGTGTGGAGAATAAATTTAATTAAACTGAACAAACATTGGTGAAAACAGTAAAGGAAAGGGGATGCACTGATAATATATAATTGTATATATATATATATATATATATAATATATATATATATATATATATATAATATAATATATATGTATATATGTATTATATATATACATATATATTCATTAGTGCACCTGTCCGGGATTCAAGTCTCAGCCTACCGATTCAGGGCCAAGCACGCCAACGTAAAGATTAGAATCATGAGATAAATATGGCCTTGAGGATGATAATAATGATGATGAAATAAGTTTCTTCGAATGAAAACGAATTTACTTGATAGTTAACCCATGTTTAGCTTTAACCATCGTTTATCTTAATATCGCGTCACTTTCTTTTTGTCTCTCCTGCGCTACTTTGCTTCCATTATTCTGTTTTATTTTATTTTAAAAGTGTGAAGTCACTTTTTACCTCAAAGCTCTGAAGTACGTGTTCCAAGACTCGTTTAAAAGTTTGGCCTTTTCAGTAATTTTTAAGTTTTCTCGTTAAAGTTAAAACTAAAATGGCCAAACCTATATCGTTTCTCTCAATTTGCTGCGACAATAAAGTGGAGAACTTTTTTTTTGGCCCCCTAAGTGTTATTATAAGGTTCACTTGTTCCTTTTTTTTAAGGGGGAGGGGGGGTTTCTAGACCACATCATCTTGTTAAATTATGAGATTGACTACCAGTGCTAAAACTTATTTTTAGAAGAAGTACATTTAGCGCATTTTTATTTTTTCTGTTTTGTTTGATTTACTAATGTTTTTAATTTTTGCTAATTTTTTTTTGTGTAATAAGTCATTGCATCCAATTTTTAAAGAACAGGCCTTTTCTAATAAAACAATTTAACAATGCTAGCATTTCACTATATCATTATTGTAACGTAATAAGTATTGATAATGTATATCGTCGACCTCAGTGGTTTTGGGGTAAAGTGCTCGCCTCAGGACCCGATGTTTTTGTTCGAACCCAGTTGGGGTTGACGAATCTTACTGAGCGATAAAAATAAGTCGTACAACTGCCCTCGGAGTGGAAGTAAGTCCGTCGGACCCATGTTGATTGTGGCATGTAAAATAACCCTGAAAGGTATGTGAAAATACTTTTCCCAACAAAATTGGTAGACCCTATTCCTCTTACGCATCTAAATTATTGTTTTCTGATATACTCAGTCAATTCAGTATGTGCACGGGAAAATCAAGGCCGTAATCGGCCAATAATTTCAAGGGGAAGTTTGGTGGGCATATCTCCCAATTGCCGGAAGCTAGAAAACATTCTAAATTATAAACAGTACTCGAAGCTATCTGAAGTTTTTTTTTTATGGCAACATAATCCCTAACTGCTGAAGGCAAGGAAAAATTATAAATATTAAATACCTCTAGAAGTTATCTCAAGTGCTTTTTATGGTAACAAAGCCCCCTAATTTGTACTTGTGATAAAACCATATATATTGTGTTTATAAAATCTCGGTGGGGTGGGGGCTTGAAACCCTGACTATAGCCTTGTGTGAAATACCACTCATTTTAAATGTAATATGTTGAGATTCTTATGGATAATTCTTAAGATGCGGCCGAAGGGAGCTCAAGTATTTTAACAGTGTTTATAGAATTGACATTTTTTGGCCAAAACCAATCAGATATTTTTCCAGTAGCAACATAGTTTAGTTTTCTTCACACGCTAATATCAACATATCTTGAATATCTGTCAAGGGTGTCCTGGAATTTTATCAAAACTTTTTATCTTTATTTAAAAGGTTTTGACAAAATTCTAGGACAACCTTGACAGATGTCCAAGATCTGTTGATATTAGCATTTGCAGAAAACTAAACTCTATGTTGCTACTTGAAAAATATTTGATTTATTTTGACCAAAAGAATGCAATGCTATTAAAACTGTAAAATTAATCGCGCTCCCTTCTGCCGCACCTCAACATTTATTGAAATGCTTCAATTCTCTACCATTCTATTTAAAGTGATAAATTTACATGACCGTAATTCAAATGATTTGAAGCTTATTTGTTATTTTTATTAGAATTCCGCTTTAAAATTGTAATCTTGTATTGCTTACTTGGGAGCATAACAGCCCTCCCGAGTCGCAGCTGACGATTCCGAACGTCCATCACAGAATCAGACTTAAACAATAAATTAAGAATGATCTTGAGCATAGGACGAATCCTGTATAGCTCAATGGTGGAGCATTGGCGCACTAAGCCAAAGGTTCTGGGTTCGATTCGCTTGTCCAGGTGTCATTTTTCAACTAATATAACTAATATCTGTTTTTTCCTTGATTATAATAATAATAATAATAATATAACGAATAGTCTAACCAACTCGGTTGGAAGAATAGTTCAATTCAAACTACACATCTTTAGAAGGAAGTGAGGTTTGTGATCTGATGATCTTTACTATACGTTTTCTATGTGTGTCGTTTTTATATGAAATGTTATAGAAAGAAAGCTCTTCACAACACTAGAAAACAACTTCCACTTTTGAAATACTTCTTTTACGTCCTGTGATTTCCCTTGTGGTATTGGGACTAGACAACTTTTTGTTAAAAAATGTGTTTTTTTAGTTGGTTTTTTTAAGTTGGTTGGTTTGTTTTACATCAGTTTGTTTGAAAGTAAATGCTTATTTTTTCTGTGCTTTTTTTGTACGACTAGTATTTGATTTGTATATAACTTTTCTGCATCGTAGGTACTAGAATTTTTGTATAGATAAATACGATAATGTTAAAAAGTACAGAAAGAAAAAAAGTTTTTTTGGGGGGTCGAATCTTTACGATATTACGTTTCTCCTGCTTTCAACTGTTCGCTCAACTGTGTAAATCTAATCCACTTGTATAGTCTGGTCTTAACTTTACTTAATCCAAAGTTTCAATATTTTTTAAAATTATAACCTCAAACTCTAATGCTATTAACTGCTTGACCTAAAAAATAAGAATGAATAAGGTAGTTTAGGCTAAGTCCACGCACCTTATGGAGAGCGAGAGAGTATAGAAAAACCACACTTATAAATATCATATGGAAATAAAACTACTCACACAAGTACCCGGCCTAGATTCAAACCTTGACCTCCCTTTCAAAGCCAATCCATCCTATTGCAAAATTGACACCTTAGTCCGTGTTACCACTCGTAAAGGTTGTATTTTAGTTCTCGACACACACTTAAATTTTTTTTTAACGTGCCGTGTCTTACTATCCGTTCGGGCTATACGCTTTTGTATTATTATTATTATTATTATTATTATTATTATTATTATTATTAGCACAGCGTCTTACTACCCGTTTGGGCTATACGCTTATGTACTAATTACTCAAATGTGTTAGAGGTTAGAAAGGTTGAATTTGAGAGGAAGTGTACCTTGTGGAGGGAGAGTGGAAAACCATTTAGGAAAAACCACCATCAGTAAACCCGACCAGGATTGAACCCCGATCTCCCTGCCATTGGTGAGCCAATCTATTGAGAGAATGATGCCTTAGACCATGTGGCTACCGAAGAGGATATTTAAAATCTCGAAACATCTGTTGAGGTCTGACATCTTTTAGTAGAAAAAATGTCTAAAACTGTCTAATGTTTAAATATTTTCGATTAATGTTGGGAATTAGCGAGTTGATTAAATTAATTTGTATTATTTGGGCCACAACTTTAAATTTAATGATAACGTACGTTTATCTTCATTAACAGACGGGAGCTATATAGTTAAATCGCAATTGGAAAAACTTTTTTGAAATAAATACAGTGGTTGTCCTATTTAAATGTATTAATAAGCAGGGACGTACAAAGACAATTTTTCTAGAGGGAGGGGGGGTGTTCACTAAAAAAAATTGTTTATACATCTAGCTTATAAAAGTTAATACATCTATATATGCCCTCTCCCCTCATCCCGCACACCCCTGGCCCTGACCTTTATACGCCCTTGTTCATACGTCAAGTCTTATGTTTTCTACTAATAATATATATTAAAAAATTTCAATGTTGGCTATAAGCTACTACATTTTAAATGGTTACATTTTCTAAAATGTACTTCTAATTGTGAGCTGACTATAGTCCCCTGTACAACGGCGTTAGTATACTAGGGTAAAGAGGCCTTATGCTTGAATAGAGTTCTTGTAAACATATTTATCGCTGCCTAAAGTGTGTTCTGGCAATCAAAAGATGGAGGAAACGCCCATCGTTAAGTGGGACGGAATGGGGTGCGTGTCAAATAATTTCAGTGTTTTTGCACTTTTAAACACCTTTTTTCAGAAACAAATCAAATATTGCTCCAATTTATCAATTAAGCTTAATTTTCTACACACAGTAATCTCAACAGGTTTTTTTTAATATTTGTCAGGTGTAAAAAAATTAGAAGTTAAGTTATATACCGAAAATATGGATATTAATTTTTTTTAGGCCAAAATTGTTTCGTTATTAAAATTGCAAAAATACTGCACTTGACTCAACTCCGTTGTGGCAATAAAGTTCCAGTTCATCTGTTTTACGTCCCATGGATTCTGAAAGCTGAGCGAAACATCTGCAAGGTTTCGAGATGGGTGGGGTTTTTTTTTTCTTTCTTTCTGATCGCGTCATACTACCTTCCTTGGCTATTCTCATATGAAAAATAATGATAAAGATAGAGTTGTGTGTAAAAATGTACCCTCATGTACAGGGAGGTAGTGTGTTAAACCGTTTATTAAAAACCACCTCGGTACACCCAGCTGGGATTTGGACCCTGACCTCCCCGTCAACTTCAAACCAGACTATAAGAAACTGACGCGTTTATCTGCGTGCCCATCTGTGCATGTTGATGGTGGAATTGTTTCATTTTGTATGGATTCATTGGGGACGCCGAATTAAGGTTCAGAGTTCACATTATGAAGGTGTTTATATCTCTTTGAACGGAGTATATTCTGATTGCGCTCGCCGTTAGAGGCATGCAAACAGCAGACAAGTTTTGAACGTGCTTTTCAAGTGGAACTTTATAGAATATGAAAAATATTGTGTACACTCTGTCTTTTTTTTTTTTCAGTTGAAGATATTGTTATATTACTAAACTAATAATCTATATCTATACTTCTATACTAATATTATAAAGAGGAAAGATTTGATTTTTTTGTTTTATTGTTTGTAATGGATAAACTCAAAAACTACTGGACCATTTTAAAAATTCTTTCACCAATATAAAGCTACATTATTAGCGAGTAACATAGGCTATATTTTATTTTGAAAATTTAATTTATTCCTCATAAAAATGTCGATGGTATATTATATAGTAGTTGGAAAAAAAAAGTTGTTGAAGGGAAAGTGGAGATGGTGAAAGGGGTGGGGGGTAGGGATAGGAAAGAGGAATGAGATGAAAATAGGAGGGAGAATAAAAAGAGGGAGGGGGCTATACAGTGATGGTAGTACTTATTTTCAAAAAAATAAGTAAAAAAAAGTTTTGTTTTTATATTGACATGATGGATGATTTGAAGCTTTGTTTTACAGGATTCTTTACAATATTTTTTTACGAGGATGGGGGCTAGTTATTAATAATAAATACTTTTTCAGCACATTTCATCACCATGTCTTCCTACCCGTTCAGATTATACGCTTAGTACTAATTACGCTAATGGTTTTAGGCATTAGGAAGGTTTATTTAGAGAAAATGTACTCTGCATTTGCGTGAAGGGAAAGTGGAAAATTATTTTGGAAAAAAAAACCTTCACTTCACCCGACCAGGATTCAAACCTTGATCCCCTCCTCCATTATCGGTAGTCTAGTGTACTACGAGAGTAGCGCGTTGGACCACGTGGCTACCGAAGTGGGTGTGTATACACTTTTTATTTAATACTGTCTGTCTTTTGTTTGAACTCGTTCATAATTTTATTTTATTTTACTTTTAGTTACTTGAAGCACAATATTCTACTTAAAATAAATGGACAAAATCTAAGCCAATTAAACTATTCATTGATAGTTCAGGCTTTTAATATTCTCATATCCGTAAATTACAAGACTACATGACACCCAAAAATACAATACCACACACAATATATATATATATAGTGGCTAATTAATATATTATACATGACTAACACACATCATTTCGAATGTGATTATTTAATCATTCATAGTTGGACATTTTTATCGAATGTTTTTATTCTAAAGGAAGATATGTTTGAAGAAACAGGAAAAAATCTTAATTTATTTTAGCTTTTGAAATATTTAATTTATGTGGTATTATTATAAGTAGCTAGGCTATGTCAAATCATTCATTTAACTAATGATAGTGTATAATCATACTAGATACACTTAGACCCTATTTAAATGTGTCCTGGTTAAGTTAAGGTATCTAGATTAGCACCCTAATTTTGAGAAGATTTTAAAATATAAATAATGGTCTAGGGGTAAGGTATCAGAATTTTGTGTTGGAGGTCCGGGTTCAATCCTCGCTCCTGGCAAAGATATATTGATTACCAAACCCTTCCTTCACCTCTCACAAGACGTGTATCAATCACAACTTGTGAATGTGTGGAATGCCAGTCCTCCACCGTGGTTCGGATCCCACGTTAAACTGTAGGTCCTCCATTTCATCTCGCAATCACCCTACCAATACACATTAGCTTTAAATGCATATATCCCGAACGGTTAGTAAGATGCGGTGATGATGATGATGATAATAATAATAATAATAATAATATAAAATATATTATAATACCTTATTTTGTGTAGAGCCCTGTAAAAATGGTGAGACACGATAAAGCGAAAAGTAGCATACAAAGATGGAATCAAGTATATTTTTCTTTTATAGTTTTTATTTATGATAGGCTTATACAATGTTTTTGAAAAGCGAAACTAAACAAAATCGTCTTGTTACACGAAATCCTCATATGAAACGAAATAACACCGCTTTAACACACACAAAAAAAATCTTTATAGAAACACGAAATTAAGCAGAAATTTTGTCCATGCTGTAATTTGATCAGTATTTTGTTGTATTGTAAGCTAACTTTAGACTACAAAATGGTGAAGTATGCAGACAATGCTGACAAAGAATTTTAAAGCAAATATAAGGTTTCAATAATAAATGTTATATTTGTATTCACTGTCTCAATGTGTAAATAATACTTATAACACCTCAGATAACACCGAAAAGTGAAATTATAAAAAAACTAAATTTAACTAAAGTAGAACAATTTTTACGTTGTTCTACTTATTTGTCACACTAATCTCGATAAAAGTGGGAAATTAAATCGAACTCACTCACGAGGGTCGTTATCAAGGACATTAATATTTGTTGGATCTGGTGTTCTGGATAAGGTAATTTAAATTTATGTTTTATAAAATCAACAACATTGTTTATGGTAGCTGTATACTTTATTTACACAATATATAAATGAAATAATGTTCACTGATTTTTCACTAGAACAATCCACGCTTTAAGACTAAAAAAATACATAAAAAATGGGACGTCCTCTTGTACCACACATCTAAATTATTGTGATTTAATCAAAATGTTTAAAGCTCTCTTTGAAATAAAAATAACAATTTATTTTGTATTCAGGAAGCTTTTCAACGCCAGCGGGCCATTTTCAATAGCGCATTATATAGTTTGCTATTTTGGGTGAACTAAGGAAAGAGACTACGAATATTTGTATGGATTAGTGTTAACTATGAGAAAAATACTGTAAAATGCAAAGACAACACTTGTTTTTAAAAAAATACCAATAATATCATTTCACAAGAAAATATGTAATACCAGTAATATATTTAATTATATCAAAGACTGGTATGATATATTTTCATTCTCATTTTTTAGACCTTTACCGCATTATATTTAAATGTTAGTTGCTAGTTTTTAAATTAAGCTCAATTGTGGAAATGCGCCTCTATGTTAGAGTCGTCTTATTTTTTATGCCCATCCGTTCATATTCATCATTATTATTATTATTATTTTTAAATTTATTTGAAGTATTTAACGTGAACTTTTTGAACAAACTGATTATATCAGAACACGATAATTTCTATGAGCGAAAGAGAACAGGCCTACCAATTTTGTCGGGAAATGTATTTTTTATATTTTTTAGGGCTTTTTTACATGCCCAAATTGACATGGCACCGACAGCCTTACTTCCCCTCAGAAGAAAGCTGTGATACTTATTTTAATTTCTCAATTAAAATCCGTCAACCTCGGCAGGGTTTGAACCCTCGAACATTGGGTCCAGAGCACTTTACCCCAAGACCACAATAGTTGACTTAATTATTTTTATAATTGTGTTTTATAATGTATATAAATACATACACATAAGGTTTATAATACATTTAATAAAAAAAATGTTAGATCTCGTCAATTTAATAAATACACTAACACATCCAGGATTAATGATGTTTAGTTTTGTGACATTTGAAATATTGCGTAGGGCGTTCAAAGTATCTGCATTCATATTACAAATTTGCCCAGATATGATTCTTTAAAACAATAATAATGTAATGTCAGTGTAATTTTAGGTTTCCAAAACTACATATTACATTTTGTTTTCTTAAAATAATACTCTCCTTTAGTGCAATTTACAGAGAAAACGTATTTTCAAACTTTAGCAATTTTACCATTTATTTTTCTATATCTCAGCCTCCTTGTTTAACTAAAAAGTTATATTTTATTACCTTTACTTCCCCTTAAGAGTCATTATGTGGTATGTATTATTCTTCACTCAACTGTGATAGGTAATCACCCTATTTAAGTTCCTTCAACCCGTATAGCGTGGAACGATGCCATTTTGGTTATTCATGTTGTAAAGCGAGTAAAGACTTAACTAATAATTTCGTACAGATACCGGATTAAAAATATGTTAACTCTCAATTTTAGAAGGCTCCCTTTTCTCGTTTGATTCAAGGATTTAAAAATAATAAAATCAAACGCTTTCAAATTTAACTTGTGCACATATTTTGACTTTATTTTATCAAAGTTTAAGCAACTTCAAAATAATATTTAAATTTGTACTTTGTCGCAAATTAAAATATTTAAATTAAACAAATAATACCTTAGGTAGGTAATACAACTCAAACCAGGAGTTTCAAAGTTGTAATTTTTTTCTGTAGTTTTTATCAGAATTTATGACATTTTATCATGCTTAAAAAGATGGATATCACTCAACCCAAACTCTTTATTGGCAAGTGTATAATATAATAAAATCACATTTCGATGCGATTTCTGACTGAAGCAAAAGGGTGAATACATTTTCACTGGTAATTGGTAAATAGATAAATTTACTTTTCACGTACCTACAGTCTCATTTAGTTTGGAAGAAACTTATTTGATGCTTACAAAAGTTACTAAATCTGATTTTATACATTTGTACGTTAATTCATATGATGTACAGTTCTCTTATGATATTTAATATCAACACCCATACAATAACCCATTAATCTATATAGAAAAAAAATCAATTTTGGTTACAAAAATAGGTTTGTATTTTCTAAAAGGCCTTTCTTATTAAAATTGATATGTATGGTAGGGAACACTTTCCCTGCGAGTGTGTAATAATGAAATATAATACCACAACTTTCGAGTGACACTATTGCAACACTGTATTTTATCACGGGGTATCTTTTTATTACTTTTTATTTTGCTCAATATTGCTTTTAATAATAACTGCACAGTATTGCTTTTATCTTAAAATAGATATTTATACTAAAATCTCGTAAGATTTGTGAAACGAAATAATAGGTATTTACATTGTTGTATAAACACTACACCATAGATCATAAATAAAATAATATGCACTGTTACTTAATTTATAATATTAGGAACTACAAACAATGTTAAAGAAAAATTGAGAAAAGATCATTATTTTTGTCCACCAAAGAGCATAATAAGAATCAAGTTCATTTTCAAAGACATGAATTAAAAAGTATATATATATATTTGCTTATAGCTCAGAAACTATTGGTTTTATTTAAAAAAAATGATTTCATATCTCAAATAGTTGTTGAGAAATTATGAAAATTGGAAAATTTCCCGCATGTAAAGTACCCTCAAAGTAATTTTCATTATTAAATGAGAATTACCATATTGTTTATAATAATAACAAATAGTGTCTATATATAACATTTAATCAAAAATTGTTATAGCGAATATTGAGAAAATAATGTTTTTCTCTTTTTTTCCCCTTCAGTACCCTTAAATTTATGGTTGGACATCTAATTTAAAAAAAAAAAAAACCTCGGGGTGACCATATGAACACTTCAGATACCAAGTTTTAACACAATCTGTAAAATAGTTTAGGCTCTAGTCAGAGGTACAGACTGACAGACAGACGGCATCGCAAAAAAAACTTCTTTTTTTTTGTTTCAGGGTGTCATGAAACGTCAACATTGATCAAAATCTCGAGGTATAATTTTCTTACGACCACAATACTTTCTCTCCGAGGTGTCGAAAGAATATAATAAGCCATAACTTAAGTGGGAGGAATTAAAGTTTAATAACACTGTTTTTGAGTCTGAAAAACTGGGATCCGTAATCATATATCACACGTGCTGCTGATTACCTTTATTGGGAGTTTTGCTGACTAAATGTTTGGATCCTAATTGGTCCCAGATTGTGGCCGGCGCGAAATATGTAAAGTCCCGATTAAAATTCGATGATTTCGATGAAAATATGTATTCTTATGACTGACTAATGCCCGAACAACTCTGCAACTACCAACTTCAACGCTTTCCAAAAGGGTGTGTGTGTGTGTGTGTGTATGTATATATATATACATACATATATATATATATATATATACATAATATATATTATTATATATATATATATATATATATATATATATATATATATTATATATCCCTTGCTTGGTTTCGGAGAAGATTTTTCCTGGGTGGTCGAAAGAGAGAGACAGAAGGATGAACATTTACTTTTTTTTTTAAACGCCGCTTCTTCCTACTAGTTCTGGTTATACGCTTATGTACTAATTAATCTAATGGCTAAGGGATGAGGAAGGTTGATTTTAGAAGAAGTGTGCCCACATTTGCGTGAAAGTAGAGAGATTGGGAAACTATTTTGTAAAAACCACCTCCCTCGATCTCCTTGCTATCCGCACTCTAGTCTAACACTAGATATTTACTAATTAAGTATAAAGAATAACCCATTTACAAATAGTAAATATCTTCATAACTGAACCACCCTAAACAAACCTGGACCCCTTACACTTGAGGTCGACCACTCTAACCACTCGGTCGCAGAACCACGAGCTCATGAAACCTACGGATGTTGGGTAACACAGCCTTTAATCCTCTTATTTAATTTTGCTACCTGCAAAATATAATCTTGTTTATTCGGCATCGCTAGAAAGTTTAAGAGAATAACAAATCAAGGGAACAAAAGCATGTAAATTTGATTAAATTATAAATGGCTTCTTAGGATTTCTAATTTATTCCATCGCTTTGGAAATTCGTTAAAACTTAACTTTAACTCCATATATAAATTAAATTAGTGCATTACTATTATGTTTAACATCAATGGGTAGAGTGTGGATGGTTGCTTAAAAGAAGTTCCCCTGCATTAGAATGTAATATGATTGTAAAATACACAGTGATAAATCGCATGTATAATTAAACCGCCTTCAGTGGTCCCGGCCGATATTCGAACCTCGACTTTACCTACATCGAGAATCCAGTATATCGTGAGACTGGCGCGTTATACCGTATGACCGCTGGTGTGCGTATGTTGGCTATGCTTTGACAAGAGTTACTTTTCTACTTTAATGTACAATATAATTTAATGAAACAAGAATGGTTCTATTTTTTGTATTTACTAAGTCATTGTTGGTCACCACAAATTGGAGAAACTGTGTAACGAACAAAATACTGTCCCTGGAGAGATAGACATATTTTAGTATTCATGCGGTGAGATATAATAATAATTGGAGTTGGGACTGTCTCTTGGTCTAGTAGTCACCATTCCTGGCTCCCAATTTAGAGGTCACGCGTGGGTTCTATTCCCGGCGGTACCATAGTTATTTTTACTGAAGGCGAATGGTTTCTTTGGTCTTTATGTATTATTATTATTATTATTATTATTATTATTATTATTATTATTATTATTATTATTATTAGCACCGCGTCTTACTACCCGTTCGGGTTATACGCACTTACGCTAATGTGTAATAGTAGGGTGATTGTGAGATGAAATGGAGGACCTACAGTTTAACGTGGAATCCGAACCACGGTGGAGGCCTGGCATTCCCACATTCACACGATGTCTTGTCAGAGGTGAAGGAAATGTTTGGTAATCAGATAAATCTCTGCCGGGACCTAGGATTGAACACCGGACCCCCAGTACAGAGGTCTGACACCTTACCCCTAGACCACCAGATCGCCAACCATAGTATTTATGGTCTGGTTGATTAGGCTTAAGTTATATTTACGTCTCCTATAGGCTCATCATCATCATCATCATCATCTCATTGGCCCGAAGTAACGCAACTATATGATGTCCCCACCCTCAGAAGACCAGCTACATTGCCAAGAAGACTAGGAATGTTTAGCCAACTATATATATATATATATACATATATAGTTATATATATATATATATATAGAGAGAGAGAGAGAGAGAGAGAGAGAGAGAACTACTACTATATGTAGAGAGTAGTAGTAGTAGTAGTAGTAGTAGTAGTAGTAGTACCCCCTCGTATAGGTATTTTTAAGCACCGTGACTTACTACCCGTTTGGGTTACATGCCTATGTACTAATCACACTAATGGGTTAGAGGTTAGGAAGGCTTAATTTAAAGTAAATGCACCCGCATTTGCGTGGAGAGAGAGAGTGGAAACCATTTAGGGAAAATCGCCGACAATGCATTCGACCGGGAACTGATGATTTGGCGATCAAGTGAGACAAAAAAAAATATTATATATTCATAGTTTGCCGATATTTTAAAACTTCTCCTTCCCAAGTAGACTTACAAAGAAGTTTTATACTTTAAAAGTTAATAGATTTGAAATTGTTACAAATTTTAAAGACAAATAAATGTAACCACACTATCAGTAGGTTGTTTTCGACACTGCTTCACTCGTTGATGAGATAGCGTGATGGTATTTAGCTTGTCCTTTATTCTTAGAGATAAGGAGTGCAACAGAAGAAGTCCCGTCTATTTATTCTATGAGTACTTTATGAATGTGCTATAAACATACAACTGGTGGGAGGGGGGCATTCAACCGCCTCGGTGGCGTAGTTAGCTAACTTGCTAGTACCATGTTGAGCTAGACTGCTGAGGACGGGGAGATCAAAGTTTGCTTCTCGGTCGGGTGAACTGGGGGGGGGGGGGGGTCTAAATGGTTTTCCACTCTCCCTCTACGCAAATGCGTGTTCACTTTATCTATAATTCAACCTTCCTTATTCTTAACTCATTAACCTAATTAGTACTCAAGCGTATAATCCGAACGGGTAGTAAGATGCGATACTAAAAACAATATAACCTAGATCCACATTAAGTTGAATAGTAAATTAATGGTTTTGAATAAGTATTTGTACATACACTCCTAGTTAGCAGCTCACCTCTCCAGAGAAAAATATATATTTGGGTCAAATTTATAATTCGAAAATAATTTTAAGTTTAAATTTTAAAAGTTTATAGGGTTTGAAGGTACTTATGCCATTCCCTCCTCCCTTTTAAGAACGTTAATCGCTATACTCAAACTTATCCATACAACATTTGTACCATAAGTAAATTGTAAAAAGTGGTTTGTTTCACATCACATACGAGGGTATTGTTTATATAAAACAACTTTTACCTAACACCGTGCCTTACTATATTCCGTTCACGATAGGTTTTTACCTGGATGACAGTTCGAAAATCATATGTTTAGGTTTTGGGTTGCCAACACTTGTAAAAGATCACAGTTTTGTTATAAATGTAAAGATCTTTAATTACCTGTTATATATCACATTTAAAATAACGTAAGCTTAAGTTTTGTCATACTATTTCATTTTTTTAAATAATTTCTTTTTATCCAACTCGAAACAATATTTTAAACGTAATTAAAAGTACTTATTTTTCTTTTTGGAACGTTACTGATTTTGTGTAATATAGTGCACACATCAATACCTTTTAATGCAGGCATCGTATTTACTTGGAAAAGAGAAAATTGTTGTCATTTTTTTTACAAACAATAAATGATTTTATGATTATTTTATCGTATTTTGAAATATTTAACTGAATAAAATATTTTTATCAACTGCGTGTCTGCATCATTGTAAAAAACTTGTTTACCGTTATGTTCAATCATATGGTTTAGATTCGTCAGTCGCCATTTTGAAGCTATGTTCGTTAGAAGTTTATGTGAAAGTGGTGTGAATATTTTTTTTAAGGGGAATAAAATGATAAATAAACTTTTTGTCCGTCCTCAAATAAATATATAAATAATATTGGTCTAAATTACTGTGGTTAACTATCACAATAATATATTACCATCTGTTTTCATTACAGTCATCCAAAGTGATAGATGTCAGCTTTTGGCGTAGTGATATATTAGGGATTACTTCTAGTAACATTTAGAGCTGTCATCCAGGTAAACTTAGCTCGTGAATGACTTATACCTGTTCAGGTTATAAGCATATGCACTAATTACACTAATAAGCTAAGGCTGAGTAAGGTGTTGAATGTATAGGAAGTGCACCCCACATTTGTGTGGGGGGAGAGTGGATAACCGTTTAGGAAAAACCATCCTCAGTACCAGGATTCGATATCCGATCTCACTGTCATCGACAAGCTAGTCTTTTGCGAGAGTGATGCCTTAGATCATGCGGCCACCTCAGTGGGATGTGTGAATAACTATCGGCAATTAATTACATGTACAACTCACTACAAAGTGCGATACTTCGAGAGGGGGAGGGGGGAATGGTTTTATATACCTTGGGTGATTAAAACAATTTTGTCTGTAAAAAAACTGTTATTTGTAGGATTAAATATTGTAATTATTTTTATATTCTGCCCACTCATAAAATTTATTCATTGTAGTTTTATAATTAAATGTTAGAAATTTATATCAAATTCAGTTTGGCGGTTCTATCTTTGCATTACATAAGAAAAAGATCAAATATAACTTTATCATATATATATATATATATATATATATATTCCTCTAGTACTGCCTCACATTTTTTGTTTCATACCAACGATGCACGTACCGATCTTACGACGACGCAATATTTGATATTGTTTACCTAATAGTTTTCACCAGTCGAAAGAGAAGGTTGTGAGGTGTGTACACACCGTTGCGGTATAATATAGACCTCTTTAAAGACACTTTGCGTTGACTATTCTCAACGTGGGCGATGGCGCCCTCCCCGGAAGATGGGATTGACATTGGGTGGTCTTGTTCAACAGTTGAAGAATTTAAATTTTATTTAATAAACAGGATATTGTTGGTCGTGGTCACTTAAGACTTTTACTCTCAAAGTAAATTTCACATTGTGAAGGTAGTCAGACTACACCTAGCTCAAGGATTACACTACTTTAGTATTTAATAATGAATATAATTTTGTTTGCTTTTCTATAGCATACAGATCCATGTTCTCGCCAGCTTATCAACAGTTTTAACCTCAGCTCCCCAGCATAGCTCTGAGTCATCCGAGGCTAATATATCACAGTTTATGTTAGTAATTTGCTTAAGGTAGATGAGGTTACTAGCCATGATCATAGCCTTAACCCATGACAGTATTCGCTGCTTACGGTAAGGCTGCTGTACCGATCAGTGTTGGTCTATTTCAACCCTTATACCACAAGTATAACCGTTGCTCATGCTTACCCTGAGCACGCTTGCACTATTCCTACAATAGCTCCTTGGCTTCTTTGTTGCTGACTGTCAGAAGTGACAGCTGCTAAACACATGTTTTTTCAGATCATATGGTTCGGCGTAGGGATACATAATTTGGTATGGTAACTTTTCAAAGCTGTCAGCTGTCAGTCAGCACCAAAGAAGTCATGGGGTTACTGTACAAACCAATATCTCTGTTATAGAGACTGCCTTGACGGCCTGTATATCATTCATTGCCCGTGTTACTCACTAGGAACCCTTCCTACACCTCTGACAAGACATCTTGTGAATGTGTGGAATGCCAGGTCGCCACCGTGGTTCGGATTCCACGTTAAACTGTAGGTCCTTCATTTCATCTCACAATCACCCTACCATTACACATTAGCGTAAGTGCGTATAACCCGAACTGGTAGTAAGACGCGGTGCTAATAATATTAATAATAATAATAATAATAAATATAATAATATACTCACTAGGAGGAAAAGTGGTGCACACCGACACACTATGTATATATATTTAACACCGCGTATTACTACCCGTTCGTGTTAAACGCCCACGAACTAATTACGCTAATGGTTTTAGGAATTAAGAAGGATATATTTATACGAAATGTACCCTCATTTCTGTGGAGGGAAAGTTGCAAATCATTTTGGAAAAGCTACCCTCACTACACCCGACCGAGATTAGAACCTCGATCTCCATGTCGTTGGCAGTCTACTGCAAGAGTATCGCGTTAGACTATGTGGCCGCCGAATTGAGTCACCTGAAATTGAACTTAACATCGGTCTTTTTACCCATTAGGTTGGATAAAGTTTTTGATAGAGGAAATGAGAATATCCCCGTAATTCAAGAGTCCCTCCCTTCACGCCCTAATGAGACCCGCATGGAAGGAGAAATATTGAGCGAAACCGGGCTTACAGGAGTAATTCGTAGAAGCAGTCGTTGCGTGACTTGATTATGTTTGTAGAATGTGAAGAACTTCACTTCGTGACATGTCGACATTAGGTAACGGACTCTCTGGTTGTTCACTTATTGTAGGCCCTCCGTGTTTTTAACGCGTTCCTTCGCTTAGGCGGAAACAAAAAACAAAATCCATCTCGTCTCACTTTCCGTCCAGGCTATACGCACTTTAGTAACATTATTAATGGATTGTCTTTTTTCATCTTTTTTTTTATCACCGCGTCTCACTATCGGTTCAAGTTATACCCAGATTGTCCATTGGTCTTTATGTGTGTACTTAAAGACTTTACAGGTCATAAATCTAAACAAATGGACCCCAATGTTTTTTGTATTATTTTAGTGTTTTATCAAATTATATCCTTCTTGAAATTCATAACTGATTTATCGGTCGCTTAATTATAATAAAAAAATCTAGAAATTTTTATTTTGTGTCGTTGTTTTGGTTGATCTTTTGTACATAATATTATTTTGATTTTTTATGTACAACGAATAGTTTCAAAGATATATATTTTGTTTATTATGACTAGTTGGTTGATCAGTTCGAAAAAAAAAGTAGATTATCGTCGAGTTAAAATTAAATTCATTTAATTAAAAGTTTGAGTCGATAAAGCTATAATTTTTAGGACCATTCCCTCCTTCGTTACCTTAAAAAAAAAAAAATTTCGGCTGAAGTTTTAAAAATCAATCCTATTTCTCGTCAAGTTAGAAACGCTACTTAAAAATAGTTTGTCAACAAAATATGGATTTTTCTAAACACAGTTATTCTATGTAAAAGGGGTGTTCACTTTTAATTTTGCCGAGTATTTATAAATTTTATCTCTTTCAAAGAGTTGTTATATCTAAAAACTTTATATACTGATTCGTTCGCTTCTTTTTTTTCTAATTTTAAGAGAAAACAAATAGCTAGGGTTGTTAAAGAAAATTAATTCTGGTTGACGTATTGAGTATGGGGAAACAATAGTGATAAATCACATTTGTAAAATCACCTCCTAGAGCACTCGGTGGAAATTCGAACCTTGATCTCCTTAACACAGCACCTCATGTCCTAGCCGACCTGGCCACCAGTGCAGGTTTACTGTAGTAATATAGTGTTTTTTTTTAATTCAGCATGCTTGTGAAACAATTTCTTTTCTTTAGCTGTTATTATTTGATTGATGTTTTTTCTGAGAAAAATAATGTATTAATTCAAATTACATATTTATGTCCATGACAATGGAATCACTTGAAGCATTCCTTGATTATTGTTTTTTACGTCACGTGCTTAGGTTCAAATGCTGTTTTTACAACGAAGAACTACTTTATGGAATGGAAATTGTTTACCGAAGCGTGTGCACTTCTCGCGTAAGCTAATGTATGTCCTGGCGCATAAAAGTGCCTCGTTCTTACGAGTGTAAGCAAGAGTCTTTGTTGTAGTTTTATCCCGAAGGAATTGTGAGCTCACTGTTCGTTCACCTGCAAAGGAAAGCTTGTTTAAACATTCCTTTTGGGAGTGAAAAGGACTTCTGTCGGTTGCTAAAATATATATTTTAGTCATGGCGTGTATTATTGTTTCTTCATATATATATATATATATATATTTAAATTGTCTCAAATAGGAATTACACCTAACATAAGTTTAGGTACCTCCTTCAGCAGGTGATTATATAATTATAAATTAAAAAAAAAAAATGAAGCCTAGATTTATTTATTTGAAGTATTTAACGTACACTTTCTGAACTGACTGATTATATCAGCACACGAGAATTTCTACTATCGAGAGTGAAAGAGCCTACCAATTTTGCCGGGAAAGGTATTTTCACTTACCTTTAAGAGTTATTTTAAATGTCACAGCAAACGTAGGACACAAGGCTTTACTTCCCCTTCGGAGTGCCACGGATTTTCATCACTCAAGAAAAATCCGTCTATCTTAGTTGGTTTTGAACCCACGAACATTAGGAGCCTGCATTTTTAGATTTTATTTCCACAAAAAACCTATGAAAAACTTTTGCAAGTAGAATGTTTGTTTTTAAAATAAATATGCCATTCAGGTATACCTAATAAACTGGGTTACTATCAACCTTGAAAAGCGTGGGAGTTGGTAAAACACAGGGAATCTATATTAAAAAACCTACAAATATTGGAATATTTGCAAATTTGAGGCATTAAATTACAAGCTTTAAGTAGTTGTCCTTTGGCATTCTAGAAAAATAGAAAATAAATAAGCACGCTTATTAGAACACATGTCGTATACCCCTTTTCCGATTTTTTTCTTTTTGAAACATTGAGTGGCATAAACACGGGCTACTTTTCCCAACAAGGTCAAATAATACTTTTTTAAGCACCAATAGTATTTATTACTTAACAGTAATCAATTTTATGAAAAATTAAAATTTAATTTAATATACCACACTATATAGCAGGTATGTCAAACTGGTTGGCCGCATTTTGGGGCTAAGATCCACCCCAAACCAATTGCAAGAACCCTCATCTCTGGAGCTTAATACCCCGCCAGAATTTTTGGGGATAGTGTCTGCCTGAGAGTTTAGGGAAAAGACCCCGTCCTGGGTTAGGACCCCCGCTACATTTTGTGGTTAAGGAGGGAGGGGGTCGGGGTACGTGAGTTTCTTAAGAACATTATAGAGGGTGTTAGGGTGGGTATTGCGTAACTGGGGGAATATGATTGTTTTCAGATCACCGGAGGGAGTGGGAGGCTAGGGGTTCGTGATTACGTAACTGGGAGAACCGTTGTTTATAAAAAACAGTGTAAAGGGTACGTGATCGGTGGGGAACATAATTTGGTTTTAAAAACACCCGTGGGTGTGTTAGTAGTGCGTAACCAACCACCGTCTAATTTTTTAGTTCTGGTATGCCATTTCAACGACAGATCATGTGCGAACCTTTTGATGAACCAACATACAATGCGGCCCGAACCATCTAATTATAAACGTCGCAAAATACAATGATATTTAACTACAGGGAGATCGAACTCAAATCCTGGTCGGTTTAACTGAGGGTGGTTTTTCCTAAATGGTTTCCCACTCTTCTTTCACTCAAATGTGGGTATATTACCTCTAAAATGCTTCCTTCATAATTTTTACCCCATTAGAATAATACTTAGCACCGCGTCTTACTACCCGTGTGGGTGTACGCTCTTACCCCATTAGAGTAATTAGCATACACGCTTATAGCCTGAACATATAGTAAGACTTGGTGATTCATCAATTATGAAAATTTAACCGACACAAGATTAATTTTCTGAAATCGCCCCCTACCCCTCAGTATTTTCAGTTTTTAATCTGGCCCTTTTGACCAAAGGAGTTTGAAACGCCTACTCTGAAGGGTTTGGGAAAATGATAATTTTTTTCCCTGGAAAACTTAGAAAACATAGGAAAGTTTGTATTTATAAAAGAGTGACAACCCAGAATAAATAATCCCAGCGGCTATATGGAGTATTTAGGTTAAGGCTGAGCTCCAAAATACCGTTCATATATTACGTGACGTTAATGTTAACAGTTTTACTACAACCTCTTTACCTTTCCCGACCATGATCAGACAGCAGTGGAAGTACGTCACGTTTATACTCGGTCTCCGTCACTGGAAGTGTTTTAGTTTTTAGATATATATCTATATATAGTAATAATTTTAATACATACCATATTGCTATATCACATTTGTAATCTTTTAAGGCTACAGATGATTGTATTTATTTCTTCTCAATTCTGTTTAGATAATAAATTATTAATAATTTACGTGTTATGGTAATAAAGAGGAACCTTGACTTAAGTAAGTGCACTTCGTGGTTGTAGAATAGTGTTTCGTGTAAAGAACCCTTGATACCACGTGAATGTGACAAAGGTATATTTCACTGCAAGTGACTGTACTAAGAGGTGTAAAGAACCCTTGATACCACGTGAATGTGACAAAGGTATATTTAACTGCAACTGACTGTACTAAGAGGGTGTAAAGAACCCTTGATACACGTGAATGTGACAAAGGTATATTTAACTGCAACTGACTGTACTAAGAGGGTGTATAGAATCCCGTACCACGTGAATGTGACAAAGGTATATTTAACTGCAACTGACTGTACTAAGAGGGTGTATAGAATCCCCGGTACCACGTGAATGTGACAAAGGTATATTTAACTGCAACTGACTGTACTAAGAGGGTGTATAGAATCCCCGGTACCACGTGAATGTGACAAAGGTATATTTAACTGCAACTGACTGTACTAAGAGGGTGTATAGAATCCCCGGTACCACGTGAATGTGACAAAGTTATATTTCTCTGCAACTGACTGTACTAAGAGGGTGTATAAAATCCCCGGTACCACGTGAATGTGACCAAGGTATATTTCACTGCAACTGACTGTACTAAGAGGATATCTAGAATCCCTGGTGCCATGTGGATGAACAGAGGTATATTTCACTTCAACTGATTGTACTAAGAGGGTGCATAAAACGCCTGGTGCCATGTGGCTATGACAAAATTATATTTCACTGCAACTGACTGTATTAGGAGGGCGTATAGAACTCGTGGTTCCATGTGGGGGCCCACACTTATCACAGCGGAGACTTGCCTAGAGTAAGGCACCACGTGGCTCTTCTTTAATTATTTCGTGTTATCAAGGGAGGGCAGGCCTCATGTTCATGGGGACAACCCCTTCACAAACATTTATTCGGAATAAGTACACTTGGACTAAATACATTTCGGGTTAAGAAAAACCCTTTTTGGACCATACTCTAAAAAACATGTTAACGTGTCACTATTTACAAAGTGTAGCTATACAACTGGTAAAACATTTATATTACTCATGGATTGACGTATGTATGCATGCATAAAATTAGATTTAATAACATTTTGATTCACACCAGTGGGCAAGATTACTAAATGCCAAGATAATATAGGCGTTTGCTGGAGATGAAAAGGTCGGGGTTCAAATCTCGATCGTATGTACTGAGAGTAGTTTTTCATTAATGTTTATTCAATTCTTTATCTACGAAATTGCAGGTACCTTTCTTCTAAAATCTATCTTCCTTACATCAGACAGAGAGACACCCTTACGTTATTTATTGACATTTTTAAATTCAACCGTCAAGCGCTGCAAGTAGATATGTTCGTTTGAAAAGAGAACGAGAATCTCTTTTAATGCTTAGTTTTTTGTGTGTTTTTTAACACCGCGTCTTACTACCTATTCAGGCTATACGCCTATGTACCGATTACACTAATGGTTTAGAGATTATGAAGGTTTAATTTAGGGGAAGTGCACCCGCATTTGCATGGAAAGAGAGTTGTAACCGTTTAGGAAAAACCACCTTCACTGCACCCGACCGGTATCGAACCCCGATCTTCTCATCTACGACAGTCTAGTCCAACACGAGAGTAGCGCGTTAGACCACGCAGCCACCGAAGCGGGTGCTTAGTTGTTGATCATTTGTCTGACGTTATATTACTTAGCATAAATTAAACTGAAGCGAAAACCTTTTAAACTTGTGTTATTTAGATTGCATTAGTTACATTTAAAATCAAAGGGTGATTAAGTGGTAGTGGAGGGTGGAGGGAAGGGTCATCTGAGTTAAGATAAAACTTTTTATAGACAGAATTCATTATTATTTTATATATTTAGCACCGCGTCTTACCACCCGTTCGGGTTATACGCTTTAAGTACTAATTACGTTAATGGATTTAGGAATTGGGAAGGTCGAATTAGAGGAAGTGAACCCGCATTTGAGTGGAGGGAGAGTGGAAAACCATTTAGGAAAAACCACCCCCAGTTCAACCGACCCAGATTCGAACCTCGATCTCCCCGTCCTCAGCAGTCGAGCTCAACACGACTATCGTGTTAGCCAACTACGCCACCGAGCTGGGTCAGAATTTATTAAATATTACTTCCTTAGATCCGTTTAGTTAAAGTCTCTCCAAATAATATCAACAAAGTTTTTGAATATTTGTCATAGGTAACCCTTTTTATCTTAATTTCAAAATTTCTGTTCGATCTTTAATTATTTTTTTTGCATATATTTAATAGCTGTTGCGACTAATAAAATTAAACTAAATGCATTTACCGAATCACTGTTTTTAATTCTCCCTGACTCTTTGAAGAAATAAGTTTGGCGACTGTTAAAAAAAACTCTTAACTAGAGATTTTGATGAATTACGACGTTTCATGACCTTCTGAATCCGAAAAAGTAGTTTTCGCTATGTCGTCCGTATCTAGGCCTAGAGCTGAAACCATTTAACCGATAAGGCTAAAACTGGATAATTAGGGTTATCATAAGATTGCCTCAATGAGTTTTTGGAACTAGATATCTAATTCTAAAATTAAGGGTAGTTTACTGGAGGTTAAAAAGAGAGAAAAAATCAATTTCCTTAAAATCTGTTTTTACTGTTTTGATTACAATTTTTTTTATTCAGACGCTGTTTAACACTACAAACAGAATGGGCAGTTCTAATTTTTTCTTGAAAATTACCAACATGATAATTTACATGAGCAGAAATTTCCAATTTTTATGCTAGCTTCGCACTTATTTGAGTTACAAAAAAGTTGTATTAATAAAAATATATTTTTATAAAACAAATAATCTCAGCTATACGCACGCGTATATATAAAGAGAGAGTTCTTATATATTATATGTTCTTGAGGGCATTTAAAAATAGAAATTGATAGCTATGCTCTTTGGTTGACAGAATTGTACCTCTTTTTTAAATGTTTTTGAAACTGTGTAATATTTCATTTATTCTCTTTGGTGGTATGTATCTGCAACAATGTATATTATTCCGTTTCACAAATCTTACTAGTTTTCAGCAAACGTTTTTATGTTAATATTTTCCACGTCCCTTCTAAGATAATGTATCGATGTTTATTAATTGTTAATTTCTTATTTTTTGTTATGAAGCCGGCAGTTCTCTATTATTATTATTTAGCACCGCGCCTTACTACCCGTTCGGGTTATACGCTTTAAGTACTAATTACGCTAATGGATTAGGGATTGGGAAGGTTGGATTAGAGGAAGTGAACCCGCATTTGCGTGGAGGGAGAGTGGAAAACACTTTAGGAACCCCCCCCCACCCCAGTTCACCCGACCAAGATTCGAACCTCGATCTCCCCGTCCTCGGCGGTCGAGCTCAACACGACTAGCGCGTTAGCCAACTACGCCACCGAGGCGGGTAGTTCTCTATTGAAAAATGTCAATTTTATAGATATTTGATCACTTATGATTATAGAGGAGATGTGTATATAAAAAGTATAATTTAATCAACATGCTTCTATTCTTGAACAAACCGTTTCCGAAAAAAAATAATTGCAAAACGATAAAAAAAAAATCTTGAATATAACCGTTTGTTCCCATGGCGCTGCTTTCCACGCCAAATGAAAAGGTCCAATCACCTTAAGCTAAAAGAGTCTTTGCGGGGTATCGTAACATTTATTTTTATTTTGCACTAATTTTTTTTTCTATAAACATTTCAAAAACACTACTTAAATCTTGTTCTCGTCTACCCTACCATAAAGTCCTTTTTTAAACCCACTTAACTTAGGTGGATCACTTAGCCCTAACAAGACGTCGCATCGTAGCGCAGATTTCTTGTTTAATTAAAAAAAATTGAGATCAGTGAAACCTTTATATTATATTAAAAGAATACAAGAATACATTGTAAAAAACAACTATTTCAAAATTAATCTTTTTTACGTACTGCGTCTTACTACCCGTTCGGGCTGTACGCCTATGTACTAATTACACTAATGTGTTAGGGATTAGGAAGAGAGGAAGTGTACCCTTTTTGCATGACGGGAGAGTGGAAAACAATTTAGGAAAAGCCATCTACCATCAGAACACCCGACTGGGATCGAATGTCGATCTCTCCATCTTCGGCAATCTAGTATATTGCTTAAGTAGTACCATTAGACATTGCGGCCACTGAAGTGTATCAAAACAAAAACAAACATTAAATATTCAATTGATCCCAATTTATCTTCTGCCAAATGAAGAATCCGCACTCGTCCGATCGTAATCTTGAATCTAATTTCCCAGTTAATCGTTCGTGTGATTTTCTCTTTAACCGTCTCCAATATCTACCGCAAACTGTTTCCGATAAACTTTGTTAACCGGGGTGTGCAGTGGCGCCCAAGCTAGATATCCTCTCTCTGTGGCAATGGCCCTGATTATAGGGCTCCCTAGCAGCCTCCATTAGGGATGGGTGGTGTGTGTGTGTGTCTCTTCAAACCTACACCGCGGGACCGGCCAGTTAAGTGGTCGTCGTGGCTTAGCGTGTGGCCCGTCAGAGGAAGAAAATCTCACGTTACAACAAGGATTATTTGGAAAGGGGGTGTTGGATGTAATCTTCACTGACTTAAAGTAGGTTTAACAATATCTGAGAGAGCATGGATGCTGGATTTGTTCCTTTAAGTTGGATAGGTTTAAGTATTTAATAGGCTGGCCTCTTGTTCAGCTATCCTGGTTACTAATAGAGAGGTCCCGGGTTTAATTCTTTGGGGGCACCTTGGGTATTTTCCCCTAAGAATAATTGTGTCTATGGTTTCCATGGGCTGGTTAATTAAAGTTAATAAGACATCTACTGGCACCACATAATTATCGTCATTATCATAGCATAGTCTAATCGGTCCGAAGTAACCGCACCTACATGGTGGACCAACCTCAAAAGACGGTTAGGTTACATATCCTTTACTTCCAGTAGGAGGCTACGAATGGCTAGCCGACAAACACTGGTGGCATACGCTAAAAATGTTATATATAATAAATTAATTTTGATATTGAATCAAACGAATAGTAAAACCATCACACAAGAAATGGTACCGAACATGACAATCCTTGATAATAATCTGCATGGCTTGACCTCGTCATAAATATATACGTTTAGTTTAATTTATTACACATAGTAACTTAATATCCAGAGTTTTTAGCCGGCCTTGTCGTATAGTGGTCAGAACTGGCTGCTGACCTAGAGGTACTGGGTTCTATTCTCGGCTGGTACCCGGGATTTATCTCGAAAGGTCCCAAGGTCACCAGGATTTTGTTAATTAGTCTTAAGTTAAGCTATTGCCCTCATTGGGTCCACCTTGTCAGGTTCACTATTGTCATCCCCTCATATGATCGGGACATGGAAAGAGCTTCTTCGGAAAGGATATAGCCTACGTGTAGTACATTCGGGCGTCCCCTGGGCAACGGCACATCAGTACTGCTAATTTTTCCATAAACTGAGCTACAGATTAATGTAGCCCGGACATATTATTATTATTATTATTATTATTATTATTATTATTATTATTATTATTATTATTATTATTACTAAATACACTTCTTTAATATTTGTTATCGTGAAGTTTTATTTTCGTTTAAAAAGTTTCTCGTCAAGGGCCGTTATGTGATTTAATATGACCAAAAATGTATTTTGTCTTAAAACACTGCGAAAATACTTAACTCACGTTACCTTTCACCCTGCTTTGATGCTGTGCACGTGTAGTTTTCCCGTCAATTTATTAGCTTACAGAGAAGCTCAGGGTAAATAGCACACACGCAAAAGTCAAAACTGTGGTAAATATTATTATTTTACTTGTTTCATAAAAAATAAAATATAACGCGGGGTGCTTTCCATTTCTTGAAAGTCTTCAGCAAGGATTTGAATCGTTCTCTTATATCATCAGAGGTCGATAATAAACTAACAAGGGGAATTCTTAAGATGTATCTCAAAGCGTAACTTATATATATATTAATATTATATATATATTTAATAATAAATATTGGGATTACGCTTTTGAACGATCATCTTAAAAGCAATGATCCCGTGTTAGTTTTATTATATATAACAATATTTTATATTATTTATATGATATATATAAATATAACAAAACTCATACATTTAAAAAAATAGTATTCACTTTTAAAATCACATTTAAATAAATACACCTTCGACGCATCCACCCAATTGGGACTCGATTCCCGACATCCTCAACGGCGGCCAAGTTATTTGTGAGATTGTGGCTTTAGAAGCCTCGGCCGTCACTGCGTGGACCGTACACTTTCTAAAGACTAAATTACATCAAAACACATTGGCAACCAACTTAAATTAGGACAGCACATTCAACATTTAACCTCCGGCATATTCCTAAGTACTGAAATATCTGGTTAATATTACGAACCCATTTATAAGTATTTCATCCTTTCAAACTCTTTTGGGATACAACCACAATCTCCTATGTTTGCAGTCTACCCCCCTTGACCACTCTCTCATGGGGACTGGCATAGAAAATTTTAACATCCCAAAACGTGCGAATGAATATTCTCTAACCATCCACTTTATTTATTTTATTCGCTCTCAAACATATAATTGTCCCTTGTACGATCCCTCACTTTGAGGATATTGCTCCCCTTCCACCTCCCTCACACTTTAAAATATTACTAATAGGGTGCATTCTTTTTTAAAAGTCTCATCTGTTATATGCTGTGTTGCACATGCACCGGAGCATGCATTGCTTTTCGAAATAAATGGTACGACATCATCGCAAAACTTTCTCATATTGTGTAGATCATAGCGCGGAAGAAAATGTTCAAAAATAGGTTTTCAGTAAACTACCCTTAAGTAAGTTTCTCCTTATAAAAACAAATACATCTTACTGTTAATCACAATAAACACTTTATATTGAAGATTGTGTGAGCTGTTCATTGTGTGTGCTGGGATTTCAAATTTCCCATGGCCGGAAGAATGCTGTAATTATTCCTTCGCACAAAGGAAGTTAAAGTGTATGAAAGGTAATTTAGTTTGTTGAGTATTTCAGACAAAGATTTTGGTTAGAGTCAAAATTGAGATTGGGCTTTAAGAAACTGCGGACAATATTTGGGGTTGCAATGTGGTTTCATGCAGGTTGAATGGACCAGATATTTGCATTACAGTAAGGAAGAAAGTACACTGTACATTTGTTGATCTGAAGAAAGCTTACTATCGTGTGAATAGGAGTATGTTATAGAATGTTCTGAGAGAGTATGGTGTGGATGCATGGATAGTAAATCAATTATGGTAGTGTATGCTGCCAGTAAAGCATGCGCTCGGGTGATTGGAGCTTTGAGTAAATGGTTTGACATTGAACATGCTATTATACAAGGTTGTGACATGCTCCATGTTTTCATGGATACGTGTATGAGGGACGCTTGTAAGAACGCTGTTGGGGTACAAATGGACAGTGTTAATGTGAGTGTGCTGCTATATGCAGATAGTGCCATATTAATGGCTGCGAGGGAAAGTGACCTACAGAATGCACTAAACCGTTTGAATGTGGCAACAGGCAGAATGAATCTTTGAATAAATCTCCTATAACAAAAGTGATAGTTTTTGATAAGGACGGATCGGCAAATGATTGTCAGCTTAGTATAAATGCAAAACTATTAGAACAAGTGAATGATTTTGTGTATCTGGGCAAAATGTCCTGTAAAATTGGAGGATTGATGGTGAAATCGACAGACAGAATAAAGAATAGTTGGATGTATATGGATTACGTATTGCAAAGAATGAGGTAGGTAGAAAGAAGCTAAGATGAAAGTATATAAAAGTTTGTTAATGCCAACATTGTTTTATGGGTTTGTCAGGAGAAACACAAGAGCAAGGTGAATGCGGTTGGAATTGTATATCGGTAAATAAAATAGTTCTCCATTTGTTAAAAATTATAACAATTAAATTCTTGAGTGGTTTGGTGCAACAAATAGATAGAGAGCTGGGAGGGTGATCGTTTAAAAGTGCTCATCGTGGCGTGAATGGCGAAAATATACGTTTTGATTCAAATTAAATACCGTAAGCTAAATATCTATGTAAAGTTGATAGATTTTGACGAGTAAACTTTTAAACATAAAGTTGAGTGAGGGCTTACTAGATATTTTCCCAATAAAAGTTTGAATACATTTTAATGGAATAATATGCAGCTATCGCTGCAACAATTCCCTAGTAATTATGTAAATGCGATCCGATGGTTGGATTTTAATAATTTTGGGATCTCCACTAATTATTTTTTTAATATTTGTCAACCATTGCGACATTTGTTTTCAACTTTTTAAATAGATTAAAAATTACCGTAGCATAGGCGTGACATCTTCTCTTTTAAAAAAGTAATATTTTCTTGTCACGAAAATCTATCAGCTGGATCATGTGACAGACTACCTTATTGGCTGGCTTTGCGCCAAAGATCCAATGGCTCAAAATCTCAGCAGTTTTATTAAGGGAAAGAGGGTGGGAGGGGGGCGAGGTCTTTATTGTGATTTCAAGCTTTCTTACAGACGTATTTATTTAAATTTCCCTGTTCTCAAACTATATCCTTTAATCAGTGCAAGCCGCTGAAGCTAAGACGCGTGTTACTAAAAAAAAAAAAATGTTCAGCCACTTTTAAATAACATATTTACTTTTTTTAACTGCTACATTATAAAAACTTTCGCAAAATGACCTAAATTGATGTTAATCATCTTCTCAGCTTGGGAATAATATTATATGTAATAAAATTTAATAAAATGAAAAATGACAACCTGAACACGGGAATCTACCCCGGATTCAATTCCAGTGTCAAAGTTTAAATTTTTCACTTATTTTAATTTGATTCTAGCACCAGGACTGATTCCTGTGGTGGACAACTATTACGCATTATTTGGTGGTACATATGAATTAATTAATAATTTGATGTGATTGACAAGTTTATTGGTAGACTTACATTTCTGCAAACAAATGTGTAAGCTGTCAATGTTGTATATTAACATCTACATAATATATTTTATAGTAAATAAGTCTATGCACATTGTGTTTGCGTTGTTTATTAATAAGTTTATACTAATATTACTGGGTACTTCTAGTAATTCCATCTCGTTTATTCTTATTAGGGTGAAAATACCGGGTCGTTCCAATCATACGTTACGTTAGGCTACGTTATTACCGACCACTGAGATGGTTTAGCTTTTGGGTCGAACAGGTTGTATAGTCTGATCATGATAATAATAGCCACATCTCTTACTTATACTCGTACTCGAGAAAAGTCGTAAAGAGTCAATTCTGGTTTGTCCGTGATGGGGAGGCCGAGATTTGAATCCATTTGGGGTGTGAAAAAACAAGCATAAGGGAAAACAACGGCCCTTGAGATAATTTGTTTGGTGTATATATCTAATATGTATAAAAAAAATGGTTAAATTGATTTTTAGTCGATGAAAAAATCCTTAAAAATGTTCTTAAAACTTCACTTCATTTTCAAGAAATTTATATGAGCTTTTTTTTTTCTCCCCGCCATGTTTCGCTACTTTTTTTTTTAGTCAGGTGATCATTACATTTACGTAAAAGGGGTAGAAATGAGAAAGGTATAATATAGAGTTAATGTACTAGTGTCTGTGTGGAGGAGAGCGGAAAACCACGCAGGGAAAAAAACCCACCCTAAATACTTCAAGTCTGAATTCAAACCACCACCCCTTTCCAATCACCGGCAAACCAGACAAGACGTCACTGACATAGATTCCGTGTGTCTACCTATACGGGTCACCTACATATTAACAAATTCGTGTACTTGTTTTATTATTTGCACTAAAATACACAATATCAACTCTGATATGACGTGCAAGGTTGACCTCATTTGTTATATTGTGTACACACGTGTGTGACAGATTTAAAAAAATATATTATTTATGCCAAGATAAATAATTAAAATCCTAACACTCTGGAAATATATTTGCTTGTTCTTTTTTATTGGTTGAGTTTAATATCCGAGGGGTTAACAAGAGTTGAAACGGACCTTTTTAGGATTTTGTTGTCGATACCATTTTTCTCAATACACGATCTAAAGTAGAATTTTCATATAAAGAATTTTATAAAACATAAGTTTTACTATTGCAATATACTAAAATATTGAAATAATCATTATTCATTGCCATTAATACAAACCAACTATACTAAAATAGATGTATATTAAAGAAACTTCACAGAGCCCTTAAATTTAAAAAAAACTTGTTCAAAATAAAAAACCTAGCAAAATATTTTTTTTAATATACAGTATATTAAGACAGAATAAACTTAAAACAATAAATTCTCAACTTAAAGGAGAAGGGATTAAAAAATAAGCTTCTAGCTAGAAAGTTTACTATATCTACTTTCATGTAGTCATACACAAATTCATGTGATAGCAATTGTTAATTTTGATAGATATTGTCAATACTTTAAAATAACACTAATAATATAGTAAAATAATATCAAGGCTGGCCGCAAACAAAAAAAAATTATATTTCCTAAAAAGGCCCTTTTCTTTTGTAAATTGAAAGAAAAAAGTTTATTTGAATTTTGTGTTTTGAGGGCTAAGGTTTTGTCAAAAAATATTCATTCAGTTGCGTTCAGATACAAACACCCACTTTGGTTGCCGCATGATTTAACGCGCTACTCTCGTGTTAGACTAGACTGCCGATGATGGGGAAATCGAGGTTCGAATCTCGGTTGGGTGTATTGATGGTGTTTTTTCTCAAATGGTTTCCCATTCTTCCCCCATGCAGATGCGGGTACAATTATTAATATAACTTCCCTAACCCCTTAAACCATTGGCTAGCGTAATTAGTACATAAGCTTATAACCCGAACGGGTGGTATGATATTAATAGTAATTATATTAATATATATATCAATTAAATATATATTAATGATATGTTAATTTTATAATTATATAATTAAATAACATTTAATTTATTATCAAAACTAGTATAAACATAGTCTACAAAGTATTTATTATATAAATTAGTGATATTAATTTAATTATTTCATTCTGGACACCTCATATGCATGTCTAGTTATTATAAATGTCAGCACCATATCGTATTTACTTTGCCTTAACAATGGTACAGAAAAAGCATAAGATAGCAAGTTTGACCCCTTATAACACGTGAACTGTAATAATTTGAAAGCATTTAAATATTATTTATATCTTATGTACACTTGTTAAAAATTGTGCAATAAAATTTTGATGGTCTAAATGACCTAACAAATTTTAATTTTATGGTCTGCTAACTCTTTAACTAGTCCACTTGGATACAATCCGCATCCCTCTGCGGGTAATTTCCGGAAAATCCTCTTCCCCTTACTTTTTATAACCCCCCCCCCTCCCACACATACGCACACACACTGTTGACATAAAAGGTCTACTAGATAGTTGTTGCATTTCGTTCCTCTTTATAGAATCCTTACCGCCATTAAGAGTGATTGTAGCGAAACGTTCTTTGAAATCGCTAGAAAGAGAAGAAAAATAACCCTTTCATTGACGTTTTCAATTTTCTCTTAAGGTGCTTTTGTAAGCACGAAATTGGGTTCTTGCTTTTAAGAGGTTCTATCCATATACTTTGACTTTTTTTTTGTGTGTGTGTGTCTAATTTTGATTTTTGTTAGTTTAGGGGCCATGTCTAACAGTCAAAGGATTAAATGGTTTTGGATTTGATTTGACCAAGAGTATTTACCGAAGTATTTATTCTCTTTGATCATTTACTTTTTAATCTCCCTCGTTCATTAAAAAAAAACTTTGTACGCATTTCACGTTTATTTACTTAATCCATTTGTGGGGCTCCGTTTCTACACTTTTTTTTTATCGCTAATGTATGTTTTTATTTTAAATGTTAAATACAAAACAATATTGAAACTTTTAGAAAATAAACATATTGGTACCCGCACTGGTGGTCACTTAATCCAAGAAGTTGGACTCGCTGTACTTCCTGTGACGTGGAGGCAAAGGCTTGGTGCATAAGGGATCATTTTCCATGTGCGATTTTTTATGTGATTTGGTCATATTCCCACCTAAATGCGTTAGCATTCCTTCTTACCTCCCTCTTCATCTCTACCACCTACATCAAGGCGTTAAATAACGCGTTAGTGTTAAAACGTACGCATTACTAATTTTTATTGTAATATCAGAAAAACTCACTAAATTACAAATAAACTTTCAAAAGATTGAAATTAAAACCGAGCAAATAATAATTATTTTTATCACCACGTCTTACTGCGTGCTCAGGCTATACGCATGTATATAATAGGATAGAGATGAGGAAGGAAGCATTTTAGAGGTAATATACCCGCATCTGCCTAGAAGAAAAGTGGGACACCATTTAGGGAAAACCACCCTCAGTAGATTGGGACTCTAACCCTGATCTTTACGTCTTCAGCAGATCAGTCTAACATGAGAGTGATGCTTCAGACCATTCTGCCGCTGAAGCTGGTCAAATAATTAAAAAAAGTTATTGTTTGAATTCAGTTTACCAATCATCAATGCTTACAGAAAGGACAGTTTGTCCCCCTACAGCCAGTCATTCCCGTTGGAGGGCCTTAAAAGATTGTTCGGCATCTCCCAATGTTATTGAGTTTAGCATATCTAATTGCTATCCGGGCGAAAAAAAACTCACGCATGAAACTCATTATAAAACAGTTGGTTTGCATGATTATTTATATTTTTTCAACAAAGTATTAATGACTGCTATCTGGCTAAAGGTGTTGAAAGTTTTGGGAAAAGAAACTTTACTCTCTAATCAAGAAAGATCACCCTTTAAATTGCAAAGAAAAATATAAATGAGCTGAAACAATAAATGGAAGCTTTGAGAGAAAGGTGGCCAATTATTCTCTCTGAAGCAAAACTTGTTGCCAATTTTGCTATTCCGGCAGAATTTAAGCAGGGACGAATCAAAAGAAGAGCTGGAAAAAAGTATGAGATGGCATTGTTAAACCCAAAGAAAACGTCCAAGATCAATTTCTTCAAGTAGTAATAATGACTTACTTTATCTCTGAGATTAGAAATAGGTTTGAACTTATTAATATAATATTCTGAAAATATAAAAATGACACTTGTACAAGGGAATCTAACCCATTATCTTTTTTTAACTCTACCCTTTTATGAGTCTTAAACGTTAGAGCGAGGTAAAAGGGGGGCCCCAAATTGTCAGTGTAACGGGCTCCAAGATGATGTTGCCGGCCCTTCTTATTAGCTGTCTAACATTAGGAAGGAACTATTGCTACGTAAGTATACGCTACTCGAACCGATGACCGTTTGGTGCAATCAGTCATTGGGTTTGTCTTTCTTTATTTGGTAAGATGTTTTCTCAAAATGATGTGAACTTAGTAACACGATTAAAAAAATAGCACAACAAAACAAAAAAATTTTACGTGAATTTATTTGCATTTCCTCAATTATACGAAGTAGACTCCTAATGGTGCTTTTTAATACTCTTATGTTGTATCTATTTTATAAATTTAATATCATTGCTTAATAAATAATGCCCAAAAGAGTTTATGATTGTAAAAACAACGTAACTATTCAATTTAATATTAGTAGGCCGATCAATTGCCCAAATTTTGTGCAGTGCGCAAAATATATAATAAAATCTAAAATATAATTAAGCATTATATAATCAAAACCCCTATTTAAATAGTGAATGTAGTAATACATCGTTGATGTTGACATGTTTATTAAGATTTAATAGTAGGCTAACAGTATTTATTTATTACTAAGTACCAAGATAGACGGACACTGTCCTAGTGAAGAGTTTCCGTTCTAACTTTTATTTTTCAGTGACAAATTATATGTCAACTTGTTACTACTATACCGTCTGCTCGATGCGAAAATCGAGGAAGGGCGAATTTTCCCACAACGCAGGCATTTGTTTCGAGAAACCCTCACTTAAAAGGGGGAGAGATGTTGACTCAGAAAATTTATCAGCTCTTTTTAAAAGAATTAGAAGTGGAACATGTGTCGCACTGTCACCATGAATCTCGTCGGAAGGACGATTTTTGGCTTGAAGCAACAAGGTGTTATCTCACTTAAAACTCTGTATCACATCGCCAATGTTTTGGTAAAAGTTTATTTGGTTTCAACTCCTCTGTAAAACGCTAAATACATTCCAATTATCACAGGAAGGACCTTTTAGGAAATACAAACATATTTTTCTTTAAATATAGATATCATTTTACTACTTTATTAATATTATTTTTTACGTATTGATGATATCTTTGAAATTGACAGCTTAAGACACGATGACTTGGCGTATGAAAACATATCAAAGTAGATCTAGTACCTTTTTCTAATTGTAATATATGTCCATTCGTAAGACTATTGACGTATTTATGAGCCTAACATTTAGTCCTGTGTCCCACTGATAGTTTTTTTTATAGACTCAAATAGATAATGAGAAACAAATTTTAGTTTAAACTGTTATAAACTTATTTCAAAACTATTGTATTTGTCAACAAAAATTTTTTTTAGCCAATTATCCTAAATTTTAATTTATAATTTTAAATATTTAATGTAACACACTTTTTATTTTAGTAGCACATTTGAAATAATTAAAAAAATATACTTTTTAAATTTTTGTGTAAAATAGAAAATTTTAACTAAACTCGTAGATTTTATTCGTAATTTTTTTTAATCCTACCTAGACATGGGAATCGAACCCGTGACCTTTGATTCAACGTGCCAATGTTATACCACTGAGCTATCCAAGATGCGTCTCGTTCTCAGGTGTCATTTTTCAAAAATTTAATCATACATATGGGTGGGTGACCTGGCGGTCTAGGGGTAAGGTGTCGAACTTTCGTGCTGCGGGTCCGGGGTTCAATACTCGGTCCCGGTACAGATTTATCTGATCTCCAAACCCTTCCTTCACCTTTGACAAGACGTGTATTAATCACAACTTGTGAATGTGTGGAATGCCAGGCCTCCACCGTGGTTCGGATTCCACGTTAAACTGTAGTCTCCATTTCATCTCACAAACACCCTAACATTACACATTAGCGTAAGTGCGTATAACCCGAACGGGTAGTAATACGTGGTGTTAGTAGTAATAATAATAATAGATATGATATCGGCTGCGGGGTATCCTTACCAAAGATCATTTCCATCATAATTGGTTTCCCAAATAAACAAAAATAAAATTTTAAAACTAATTAGAAACGTTCTTGGACATTCTTAAGGTTGGTTGAAAGAGAACTCGAGCTAAATTAAATATTTTTCAGTTTTTTAAGCAAAATAAATAAAACATTACCTTAGTAAATAAGTTTAAATTTTCTACACATTTTAAATGAAGATAAAAAGTATTGTTCAAATTCCGCAATTTCCTAACAAATAATAGAAAACCGTTAATATACGTAAAAAATTAAACTAAACGATCTTCTGAAGCAATGTTTTATTTACGTTGGCCATCAAAATTTTTAGTTATAAAAATAATTAGCTTAGATTATGTTCTCTTAAAACCACAATAATATTAATAACCTGGTAAAATGTTGAATATTAGTTAAGCAATTTGCCGAAAAGTTTGAAAACTACACTGGGTTAGTGTTTTAAGTAACGATAAGTTTGAGTGATGCCCGCTAGCCTTTCGACAAATGTTATCAAATCAAGTCGTGCAAAGGGGGTTGTTGTGTAGGAATGCACGCGAGTTTGTAAAAGCTGTTTTTGGGGGTGCGGGGGAAGGTTGATCCTCGAGTTAATCTGCGGCAAGTTGTCCGGACAGTTATTGGCTGCCGCTGTGTAGAATAATGGTTCCCGCGGACTAAGCGAGACGATACAGTTGCGATGATCGTGCTTGCTATCCACAATGTCGACTGAGAGTCCCCCCCCCTATCCCTCACCGTAACACCCCCTTTCACACAAATACTACCCGACAGAGGAATAGAGAGAGGACTTTGAAACAGATCGTAAAGGGGATGTTTTGTTTGGTCAGTATTAGCGGTGCTCCGTATATGTTTCAAATGGGCTCGTGGGTACTTTGTCAATTTGTTCCCCCCAGGGATTCATGCTCTCTTCAGATAATAATGGTGTAACAAATTTGAATAGAGAAGCGGGTAAAGTATCCTTAGATTGGACAAGGTCCCACTCCTACACTAAAAAAACACTTGCATTCAATTCTAAACAATGTATCAGTAAACGTTTCCAATGAAAGGCATAATTTTTTTTTTTCATGTTTTAACTAAAGCTGAATATATTGGTGATTAATTATCTTAAAATAAACCTTTCGTTTGGGTAGGACGAGATAATATTTAATAGTATAGAAAAAATAAAAGTAAATATCTGTTAATAAGTTTCTTGTATTTCACTATTTGCTCTATATTAATCATTAATTAATTACTATTAATAATTTTACTGCCAATGGGGGTAAAATAACTGACGCACAATATGCTGATAAATAAATATTTACTTATATTTTTTAATTAGTATAAGAAACATTAATCTCTAAATAGAGTTCGTTTACAGTAAATACTTTACAACTAATTATAATTTTAAATAATATTACTGAATATAATCTTATATATAATACGTAGTTGATTAACAAGCTCGCTAAAATTCAAGCTAAATATGATTTCTTAAATCATAATAATAAAACTAGTATACAATCTAATACAATCAGCTATTGTAGTGCACTATTTTGAACTAGTAGAAAATAATATTTTTTTGGTGCTTTTTCAGCCAATTAGCTCAGTATTGGGGCTATAAGTGCACTCATATATATATATTGAACTATGGGTCATTACTTATCTTGCCTACTTTATCTCTACGTAAAGGCCAAATTTTTACTCCTCCGACTCTTGATATGGCTTGACCAAGTTTGTGGCCAATAAGCTTTATTTAATTGTATTATAATTTAGCACCGCGTCTTACTTATTATTATTATTATTATTATTTATATTATTATTTTTTTTTGAATTGTTGCTGCGTGTTATGATAAATTCTATACTAACCGGATTTATTATGACAGAATTTGAAACCTCTTAAGTCTCCAAACTCTCTTTCCGCGTGGACTTTATTGTGACACCCTTTTTGTTTTTAATATTTTCAATAGCAAAATTTCTTGCAAATTTGCCCTTGATCATGTAGGCGTTCGTATCCCTTCTCGGGCTTCTTATTATCCAAAATTATTTTTTCTCAATAACTTTATAAGATGAGTCCTATATGTCGTTATATCCATAGTGCCGATTCTAGATTGGTCAAATTCGACATTTATCATAAAATTAAAGCTTAACTTAGAGAGTTATTTAAGGAAATCCCATAGCAATAATTTCTCATGTAGAGGTTCTGCCTATAATATTTAAATTTACAATATTCTGATTTATTTTTTGCATATTGTTTCGGCTTGTAACCTATCTTTAGACATTTGTTATTATTGCTATTTTTTATTCTTTCGTCATTAATTACTAATTTTTTTTTTCGGAACTATTCAACAATATATAAAATTATTTAGCTATTACTGCTTATCTTATTTTCTCGTGTGAATATTAATTTTGTAATGTAATTGTGTACTTTTCAGTGCTGGCCTGTTATAGATCATACGACTGTTGGCCAGCAAGCACTATAATAAAGGAAATAGGAATTATTATTATTATTTAGCACCGCGTCTTACTACCACTTCGAGCTATACTCCATTTATATGTAAAATTAAGAGCTAGAGAATACATATAAATAAAAAATCAATTATATTATCCTTAAATAATGTCAAACCACATTTAAACTCCTGGTTCATGTTGCCATCTCTTAATTTATTTATCTGGGGGTACTTAACGCATACTTTCTAAACATAGGGTTGACCCTTGAGTTATTTGAACCACAATTTATTGAGACTTAACTAACAGTCTTAACAGCTATAAGCCAATGTTCATGTAACCCGCATTGGTGGCCACATGAATTAAACGTCAAGTTCGTCTGTTTTTTAGTTGATGTGGAGATCGGGTTGTTTTGAATCCCGGTCCGATGTACAGAATATGGTTTTCCCCAAATGGTTCATACATCATATGTTTTGCATCTTTCTCTTTTGAGGGATAGTGTTGTTTCAACATATTCAAGATAACAATATTCTGACAATAATAAGATTAATAACTATACTTGATTTAGTGGTAATTGTTTTATCTTTTTTTACGCTCCTGGTCTGGTATTCGTGATTTATCCTACCAGTCCTAACGCTCTTGCGTGGGTCTTATTACTATTATTTTGTTTATGTATCCTACTAATATCACCACTGTTGCAAGAAAAGTTTTATTTCGAGTCAATGATAGGTCTAAAATAAATCTCGGTAAATTGGACCAATCTTAGTTCTCCTGCAGGTAGCTGTATATTCTTTAGCATGAGCAACGCTACACTGCAATTTGCCTACATCCAAGTTATCACGGCGTTTATTTATTATTAATAGTAGTAGTTGTAATTGTTGTAGTAGTAACTTGTAAGGAACTGATGTTATCTCACTTTAACTCATGCGTAGTTAAGATAATATATTTTATATTGTATTACATCTTAAAGGGTCGAAAAAGAATAGTTTAGTCTTAAAAGTGAAAAAGTAGTTTTGTTAATTTACTTGCTTTGACTTTTATTCTATTCGGATACGTGGTGTTAATTTTTAATACGGCATCATAACGACTCATAAAACGTTTGCATGGACGGTAACTTCGCTCTCGGCCCATGGGGTTCTTATATAAACAGAGTAAGTTATCGGAATCATTAATAAATAATAAACCGTCGTTTATAAAATAGTTTTAACATATCTACCATGTACAACTTCTCGAAATTATTAAAACTATATAATTAAACCAAAATTAATATTTTCAAGAATATTTTTGATCCCGCTTCGCTGGCTGCATAGTCTAAGGCATCACTTTCACACTATACTGGACTGCCTATGATGGTAGATCGGGATTCGAATCCCTGTCGGGTGTACTGAGGCTGGTTTTATTTATAGTTTTAATTGTGATATTCCACTGACTGGTAAATTAAAATATCTTTTGCGGTGTATTTAATGGGTTTTTTCTAAACACGAAATAAAGGTCTTACAAGAGAATACCACGTGCACCTATTCACTGATTTTTTTTTTCTTATATCAATGCGTCTCAGGCCTATTACCTTAAAATGTTATTATACCCATTTATGATAATTACTCTAATAAGGCAGGGATGTGGAAGGGAAAATTTTTGAGGTCATCTACCCGCATCTGCGTGGAAGGAGGGTGGGAAACCGTTTGAAAAAAAAGAAGTAAGAACCGACCGGGATTCAAACCTCAACCTCCCCGTCATCAGCAGGCCAATCCAACACGAGAGTGATGTCTTAGGCCACTGAAGCGGGTCACTCTGGCGTTTCATCTTTCTTGTCTCTGATTCACCGGCATTTTTCAGTTTTACACTAAAGTGTACCCTCATTTGCATGTAAAGAGAGAGAGTGTGGAAAACCATTTAAGAAAACCACCCTCAGTACAGCCGACCGAGATATGAACCTTGATCTCACCGTCATCGGCAATCTAGTCTACTGTTAGAGTGGAGCGTTAGACCTTAGGGCCACCGAAGCTGGTGTGTTCATCCATACATGAATTAAAAAATCTTTAACTGAAAGTTATACCGCTATTCATTCCTATTAACAGCGAACCAGCCTAAAGTAAACGAAAAACTACTTACAATATTGATATTCCCAACTTTCAACTAATATTTATCCACCAGTGTGTCTTGTGCTGAGGTTGTCTTTGTGTCTCTCCTAACGCTGAGTATATATGCCTTTACTTTCTCGTGACCCCTAGAAAACAGGTGAGTATTGTGATCTTAAAAAAAAAACACCTTTGAGACTTTGATGGAAGTTGACGTTTCATGCGCCTTCAAACCTAAAAAGTCGTTTTTGCAATTATGTCTGCATATACCTCTCTGCGAATGCATTACACTGAAGAGAAAAACTATTTTTTTTTAAATCGTGTATTGTAGAAATACTGTTAAACATTACAAACAAAATTGTGTCTTTTCATTTTCTTGTGAAAATGACTTTACAAAAACGGATATTTCCACTTTAGAAATATTTTGGTATATCTTTGAAACTCTTTTAGATAGTAAAAAAGCTACCCTTGCAAGATTGCAGAACCATAAAAGATAAAATAACTGTTATCTGAAAATATTTGTCATAAAACTATAAGTTAGCGAGTTATAAGCAAATATATTTTTAAAATGGAGGTCTGAGAAATGTAGAGCTGAAAATTAACATATTTAAGTTTCTTGGCCCTGTCGAGTGCAAGACTAAAACCTATTTTGTGGGATGGTGGGTGGAAGGGTGAAAGGCGTGGCGTGTCTTCACAACTGACCAAAAGTATCCTTCCGCACCAACAAGAAAAGATGGATCACGGAAACAGTAGCTACCGAACATGTCTTGCGGAAAAATCATACGTTCGGAAATATCAGTTTTCTCGAGAACGAGTGAAATTTTTATGTTAATATTTTCAACACCCTTCTAAGATAATGTATCGATGTTTATTAATTGTTACATTTTCTTATTTTTTGTTATGAAGCCGGCAGTTCTCTATTGAAAAATGTAGATTTTATCGATATTTGATCACTGTTAAAATAATAGAGGAGTTTTGTATATAAAAATTATAACTTAATCAACATACTTTTATTTTCGATCAAACCGTTTCTGAAAATAATATATATACATTTTAACATAACTATTGTATGTTATATTTAAAAAATTTACCAAACACCATATCTATTTTTTAGCACCACGTCATACTACCTGTTCAGGTAATACGCATATGTACTAATTTCTCTAATGAGTTAGAGATTAGAAAGGTTAAATTTACAGGAAGTGTACCAACATTGTATGGAGGGAGCGTGAAAAGAATTTTGGAAAACACCATCCTTAGTTCACCCAACCGAGATTCTAACCCCTTTCTCTTTTTCATCGGCAGTCTAATTTAAAGTGAGGGTAATGCCTTATACCATGCAGCTACCGAAGCAGGTAAAAATATATATTCTTATTTCATTCCTTGAAATATTTTAACCTTAGTAATAAACAGTTCTGGTTTTTACTTACTATGCTTTTGTTTAGTAAGTTCAACTTGTAAATGTGTGGAATTCCAGGCCTCCTGTGTTCGGATCCCACGTTAAACTGTAAGTCCTCCATTTCATCTCACAATCACATTACCATTACACATTAGCGTAAGTGCGTATAACCCAAACGGTTAGTAATACGGGTGCTAAAGCTCAAAGCTCATTAGTAAATTACGTGTCGTGGATTGAAGCAAAAAAGTCATTTTTGTACTTTGCGTATATTCCGAAACGGTTAGTAATACGGTGCTAGTAATAATATTTTTCTACGTTATCTATCCTATCCAAATAACAATCTTTTTATAACTTTTACTTTACTTATTAAACTGTTTTAGATTTATATTTTTTGAGATTAAAAAAATACCTTAATTTTGTTTGGTTGAGTTTATTTTCGCACATTAATTTCCTTATACTTGTATATATATATATATATGTATGTATTGTTTATAACCGAGCATAAATTTCTACCTGGTTTATCCTTTTCTCTATATTAACGCACCTCTCTTTCTGTGGTTCTCAGTTATATTTTCTTTTCAGTAGTACTTTCTAGGTGCCTCTAGAATTTAGAACCAACCATTACAACCCTACACTTAAACATGCCTTCTTAAGCTTGTATAAGCTTGAAATATAACCTTAGTGTTTCTTTTATAATTCTTGTAGAATGCATATTTTCCCTCTTCTACCTAACACATTTTATACAATACACAAATATATTGCGTGTTTGAAATATTCCATAATATTCATATATATTCCATTATTTTACGAATTCAAATCCGAATATTTGGGGGAAATATAAAAAAAATGTGAACATAAAATAGTAGAATATTATAAAAAAAATCCAATAACAACATAAAATAGTAGAATATTATAAAATAACAATACAAACTAAATGCTAACATTTTTTGTTATAACACATTCATTGCATTCACTTAAGTGCTAAATTAATGTTTTAGCTCTTAAGTTTTCCCTTTAATTAGGTTGGGGCTGGATCACCAATAAATAAGCAGTATGAAAGTTATGAAATCTCTATTTAAAATTTGAAAGATTAAAAAATATTTATATTGGACAGTGTGGTATGCAAGAAGGAGGTTGAGAAAAACAAAAGATGTAGTTTATTCGAAGGTGAGTTGATTTACTATCTTCTTTGTTGCAAATCAATGCCCCCACTACGCCACTCCGTCTTCTTTATCTCTAACACTTGTTCTTGAATTTGAGGGTATCACCCTTAATTTTAACCAGCTGTGCACATTGCAGTTATTTATTATAATTCTTTATAATAACCTATCCCTTTTTCATAGTCCTTCTGCAATTGTAAATAGCTTTAAAAATAATATGAATAATAAATAGGTAGGCATATCTATATGCCTTCTATAGCAACACTACAAGTAAACACTTATTTGGTAACATTCAGATTCAAGTTCTTTTTTTAAATATTCAAATTTTGACTCTGAATTTTTTTTAGAGTTCTTATGATGCTTATCAAGAGTTAGATCCAATATAATGATTTTAATTTTGAGATTCAGGATCTATAGTTTAAAAAAATTAAGATTATAATTTGATAAAAAGTGAATCTGACCCATCTCTAGTTAATAATTAATCTAATTGTTATGAGTTTTCTGTACAAAATGAAATTTCGCTTTGTTATACTAATACTTTCCTACATAGTCTAATTTTATTTGGCCTATAATACTTAGAATCACTGCTCTTCATGCAACACACAATTTACAATCCTCTGTTTCGTTTTGACAAATTCAATGTGTGTTTTTATTTCTTATTTTTTTTCGCATTACTTCTAGCAGTTTCTACATTGTAATTCTTCTTTACACATTACATTAACATTCTCTTACCCCCTATCTTTTCTTTAAAACGAGTGTCCTCTCTTTCTCTTACTTATTTAACGTTATCTTCTTTTTTCTCCACTTACATTTTACCTCTCTCCGATGGTGCTTTCACACCTCACTCTTGAACCCATCCCAGAATCATTTATTTTGATCAAAGTTTGCAGACAGATGGAACATTGAAACAGGGAAAGACTGGAGTTGGTAAATTGATGTACTCCAAACATAAACAAACCTAATGTTTCTTATACTTTAAAATGTCCTATCTTATTTATATATAGAAAGAGAACACAAACATGTTGAAGTTTAATGTTGCAACATGGAATTGTTTTTTTAGTTTGTTTTTATTGATAGCACAGGGAGTAAAATAAGTGTATTGTTATCACTACTACCAAATAATGTTGCAAGTGAAAAGTCTTTTGTCAAAATTAAGAAACATTGCTTAAATGGGTTGCCTTACCACAGCATTATTCTTAGATAACATATAAAACACTTTTTTTTTGCTATGTCTCACTTAACTGTTTAGGTTATACCCTTATCTACTAATTACACTTAAGGGTTTAAGAAAGGTTGGCTTTATAAGGAAGTTTACCCGCCTATGTGTGTGGAAGGAGAGTGCAAAATCATTTAGGAAAGACCCTGTACATGTAAAAAAAAAAAAAACTTTTTTCTTCTTCCGTAATTAATGTCACTAATTAATGAAAATTGCGTTTACCTTATATTATAACTATCATAATTAATGATTATTCAATTTTGTTGGTCAAAATTCCAAAGGCAGGTGAAATAAATTCTCCAAAAATGAGTAGTAATCGAGGAAAGGCAACTGCTGTTGAGGTACATTTATTAAAGGAAATAGAATGCGAATGAACATTACTATCCTTACACTACAATGAAAGCATTTGTGCCAGAAAGTTCCATTCTATGTTCCTATGACACTATAAAGCATAAAGGTCGAGTAAAAAATATGACATTTGAGTTTACTGGGAGTAGTTTTAAACATGTTATTTATCAGTATGGTTTTACCCATCCTTTACTCACACTCATTTGCTCAAATATACTATGCTATTTTCCTATTCTCTATGCCCTTAAGGGTAAGTTTCTTAGTATAGCCATGGTGTTAGTCATAACATTTTAAAAAGTAAAAATTTAATTTCAAATTAAGATTGAGTTCTTAAAATATATTTATTTAATTTAAGCAAAACATCTATCTTCATGACACACATTTAATGAGACAATCCTCTATAGTTCTTATCATAGAACAAAATGAAACAAATAACTTCATATAATTTGCTATTTATAAATAATTACTTAATTTTCATGGCTTGTTATTTTATTTATCTTGTGTAATATTATTTTTAAATGAGCAATTCATTTTGTGTTTCGGGTTAATTAAAATGAATCAGTCAATCATAAAGATGGTTTTGATTTCAGGTGACCATTAGTGATAATGGTGAACCACCCTTATCTTCCACCACAAGGGTTGTTATAGCAGTGGAGGATGTGAACGATCATGCCCCTCAATTCAAACAAAACTTCTACAAGGTCAACATCCCTGAGTCTACCAATCACGACCTGCCATTATTCCAAGTAAGTCATTGAAATTGCTCGTGTGTTTTCATTTGAATTTCTAACTGGTGTTAGATATTGTTTTTTTTTTTTTTTTTTGTTTTTTTTGCCTCTCTAAAAATTGTTGTCAATAAAAAAATCCGCTGGTTGCTGGAATAATTTTCCGACTACTTTGAAGTGTCATGTTCTTAGGTTTTTCATTACAGATACAACATAAGAAAAATCTGGGTTTCCATTTTTACAGTTTTTATAAACTACCTTTAAAATTTTGGATACAACAGTATTGGACTAACATTATCATGGAACCTGGGTGAACAATTTTTTTTTTAGATCCATTCTTCTCTCTGATGATATTCTGGTTCTAAATATCCGGTGTTTTATTTTATGTCCAAAATGAAATACTAAACCTTATATTGTTTCATTAATCCAATCCTTAACATCCACAAATTTATAGTTGTTAAAGAAACTTGTGAACATATTAAACTCAAACTCACATCTCAAGTTGGTTTCTATTTTGTAGTCATATTGTGTTTATCAAGTTTTTATTTTGAAAGAAGTTCACCCAGTCAGACTATTTACAATATTTAAACTATGGTTTTATGACTTCATCAAGCAATACATTAAAGAAAATATTTTCTAGGTTTTAGATAGTTTTGAAATATGTTAAAAGCTTAGTCAATGGCATAGAAAAAAGTACCATAGACCAAAAGGGATTACCAAGATGTATCCTTTTATACAATGAAAGCACTTTTTTCTGTTGGAATTTCATAACAATGGTCACACAATGAAATCAATAGTAACATAAATAGGTATAAGATCCCTTTAATGCATAAAATGTCAACTTGAACAGCACTCAGTATAAAGCCAACTGACCTGCCATGGCTCTGTTTGAAGTTTTCACGAATATGGAAAATCAGGAAAATACAGCAATGTTTCCACACACCCGGAAAACACAAGGATTTTAACAAAAAAAAAACAAATTGAAATGTTGGAATATTTGTGATTTTGGGACAAACTTCAAGCCTTAAATAGTAAGCTCTTGCGTAGAAGAAAAATCAAACTGAATAAATAAGCACATTGAATAAAGACACTTGTTTATTTCTCTCCCCCTCTTCTTTGATTTGGTTTCCCCGTGAATTTTATAGGTTTTGTAGCAACTGCATCATCTTCCCTACCAAGATCAAGTCATATTCTTCTAAACAATAATGCTATGATTTACCAATAATTTAATTACATGAAAAATAAAGTTTTATTCTTCTATACTACTTTCTAAAAGTATAAAAAACAAAAGGCACTTTCTTCTGGGAAACCTAAAATATACAGGGAATGTTGTATTTGAAAAAATAGTGGCAAACCTGCTACAAATATATTTCTATGTCTATAAAAAATAGAAAAAAAAACACTAAACATTTCAGGAGGGAGAAACTAAAAATATCCTTGCGTGAGTATTAGTGAATTTGACACATTTAACTGCAAGCATTAAATTTTTGGCCTTTTCAAAGGAAAAAAATCGATCTGATAAACTAAGCATGCTGATCCGTACATATGGGTTATTGACCCCCCTGCCACACATTGTCCCTCCCTCCACCCACTATTGATTGGCTACAAGCTGAAAAGTGGTTCTGTTTCATTACAAATTGAAAATATTGCTTCTGGCTTATTTAATAAATTATCGTCTCCCCAAGGAATTTGATAACTTTTCCCTTTTCATTTAAAAATTTGCTAATCAAATGTCACTATGCCTGTAACATTTATATTCAAGAACTGTTGATATTACTCTATATAGAAAGTTAAACTAAACATATAAAATAAAAATAGACCAAAAACTGCCAAAATACTAGCCTTAACTCTCATTAGCTTCTACTTGACCTTGAGGATGTTTACTAGTCCTTATTGATAGGAACTATTTAGGAATATTAGCAACACTCTTTAAGATGTTAAGTTACATTGGTAATTGCAGTTAAATATGTATATTTTGATTTTAATTTTAGACAAAGCCTATATAAAGATAAAGGCCATTTTAAGATACTGAGAATTCAAACAGGCATTTTAAATACGGCCCCAAAACTGTAGGATGTTTAACAGTATCTTACACCAGATGTAGAAGATGATGCATGTTTATATTTTAACTGTGGACACACTCACTATTTTTTATTATGCTGTTGAACACAAACCAAGTCATAGTTGTGACCAAACTTTATTTTTGTACCCTCTTTTCGTAATTGTAATGTTCTACTTATGGTACACAATTTTTTCACGGCATGCATTCACGCCAAACTATTTCTCTTGTAATTGGTTACATCTCTTTTTCGTCCTACACCATTCTAAATTGTATAAAATGCATGTTTATGATGTGAACACCCTTCTGTTTGATATCAAAATTAACTTTTGAACAAAAGACTTAGTTATCCTAAAAAAATTGTGATTTTTTTTTAAATTTCAAGTATAATAGGATTTTGACAGGAAGGACCTTTCATGTAAGCATATTTTTTCATGATCAACAACGATAACATTTTACTTTAATAGTAGTATGTTTTTATAGTTATTGATAGTATTTATCAAAAATGACAGCTGCAGATTACATGACTTGACAAATGAATATGTGAAAATTAGTTTTGTTAACTATTTTTCATAACTCTCAAATAAAGTCCTTCCTACCAAAATCCTACTAAGTTATATATTTTGAATGGCATTCAATGAGTGCATTGTAAGATAGATAGTAGGTTATGCTATTTGAAAAAAAAAGCTATGGCTATGTTAAGCATTTTTCATTTAAATTTACATATCTTAGTGATTGAACTTAATTTGTACAATGCAAGCTTAGTATTATATTAATAAGCCTATATAATTTAGAAACATGTAAAATAAATTTTAATATAAACTATAATTTTATAGTTTGATTAAAGTATAAAAAGTATTGTTGCATATAATCTAATTAAAAATAAATGCTAAAATATACTTCTTAGTGTTAAAGCCTAAACTTTATCTGCATAATAATGGTATTATCAAATTTATTTTTGACATAATTTAGATACAATCAATCTTCTTTACAAATAGTGATGTGCTTCTCCCACATTAGTTTTTTTTCACTGTGTCTTACTAACGACTCAGGTTATACACTTATGTACTAATTACACTAATGGTTTTAGGGACTAGGGAGGTTATATTTATATGAAGTGTACCCGAGTTTTTGGGGAAAGAAAGTGGAAATCCATTTTGTAAAAATCACCTTCAGAAAACCCGACCCAGATTTGAACTAGAATCTCTCTGTCATCAGCAGTCTAATCTACTGCCAGAGTAGCACGTTAAACCTTGCAACCACCGAAGCAGGTTCGTTCATGCTAATTGTTAAGTAAAGGTAGCAGAACTATTTCAATAAATGTGTTTATATAGTCATACAGCATTATCATAACTTCTTATTCTATAAGATAGAGGTAGGTGGTAAAATACATGAAAATAGGCATACATTTGTATAGTTTAATAATTGCCTCCTCTCGGATGGTATGAGCCGACCTCAGATATTGCTTTCACTAAAAATGTTTTCTGCTTGAAATTTCTGCTTATTATTGTTCTATAGGGGTGAGTTATCCCTTGCAAGATGAAAATAAATAAAGGTGGCAAAGAAATTAACTCACAGCTCACCTTCCTCGCATTCTGCAAAACATTCTTCAAACAAAAATAATTTAAAATTCAAAATAAAAAGTTTGGGAATGAAGATAAACGATCTTTTAATGAGCGTAGCCTCAACACAACAAATTAATGTGAGCTCACTCCAGTTCATATTCCTACATTATTACCTGAGTTTGTTCACACAGAAAGCTCCATTAAAAGGATTACCTCTCAGATGAGCGAATTCCAACCTTCCAAAAGAAGTTCAGACAATATCCATTAAAAATGTTCAAGCCAGATGGCTTCTGTAGGTGACAAATTAAGTGATAATTGGTTAATGATGTGGCCTCCCTACACTTAAACCACATGTATGTGTTGAATGAGTTTTACAAAAGGCTGAGGAGGGAAGGGGATCAATTAAGGGGATGTTGACCATTCACCATGGGAGACTTTTAACTGGAAGAATGGGTGCAAATATTTGTTTCTGCTCATTCTTATTAGTTAGTTTACTGTCAAGAGTTACTGTTGATTCCTATTAAAATTACTAGTTACTATTCATTCCTTTATGTTCCTGTCAGAAATTTAAACGTTACTTTCTTGTTGTTACAAGCTATGTTCATTACTGTTTGGTGCTTTTATATTCATTTTTCCAATTTATTGTGTGTTGTGCTAGGAATTTTCTCGTGAAAGTTACTGTTTATTCCTGCTCCTTATATTTCCTTGAATACTCTTGGATGCAATCTGAAATAATCTGTAAATTTTTGTATTCTTGTATGATTCCATATATTACTATTTTATACATTAGTGTTAATGTTTACATCGACCGAAGCATTCATTGAGTACTTATTGATCCTGCTTTGAGCCAAAGAGAGACAGTTAATAATTTCAAGCAGAAAATATAGTATTGATTTGTTTTACAAACAAGCAAGTTATGGAGGGGTAATATCAATTTAAAAAATAAGATACTTTGTTCATTTTAATGAGAAGCACTCTTTGTATTGGCAAAATAAATAAATAATCCAAATATTATTTTAATATTAAAAGTAATAATACATTAAAACTAATTTTCCTACATGGCATGCCAAATAAATCTCTGCGTTTGCTCTCCCTAGTTCTTACAAGCCACAGAAAATATAAAACAGTCATGGGTGATTTGTTTAACCAAACATGCTTTCTTCATTTTATCCTATTAATTAATGAAATGTGAGATAAATATAAATGGTTAGTTTTTAAAACCCATTATATTATGCACACATGTAATTAACATTTTACAAACTAGTAGGTTAATTTTTGATTAAATCCCATTTTAAAATTAATCTTGTCTATGTGATTGAAACTTTTTAATATGTATCTTTGTCTCAAGGATTAGACAATATCTTAAAGAACAGTAGTTTGATTCTAAGTGGTGCTTAAAATACCAGAACCAGAAAGTAAAATAGTGTGCCAACATTTGGATTGTAGGGATGGCTGCAATCATCACACATTATTTAAGTACCACAAATTGTACAAATTTACTAATTTGTTTAGCAATTATTAGACCATCAAGCAACAATCAATTTAAAACCATCAATCTAAAAAAGCTAAGTCAAGTTAGTAATTTTTTTGTATATTAAAATGAGTATGATGGCATTTCTAACTAAACTTTAGATTTCAAGTTGTCCATAATATTAATTTCTATCAACATTAATCTTTGGAATGACATGTAAGTTTAATTGTTATTCAATTAACATGAAGAATAAAATGTATCATTATCTTGGACTTTCGTTCAAAAATATTTGTTTCTAAAATTTGTTGGGAACTGCTCAGTTAGGTAATTAATTATACACCTTTTACAACTCAAACTGAAAAGTTATTTCTTAGGCTACATGTTTTTCTGCTCAGTTAGGTACTTGTACACCTATTACAATCCATACTGAAAAGTTCGTTCTAAGGCTACATTAGTTTCTAAGTAACATTTTAAAACAATTTTATGTTTGAAATGATAGGTAAAATCCCAGATTTAAAAAGAATTACATTCACATAGGTTGTTTTTTTATCTATAATAATGGAGTACAAACAATCCAAGTTGCCATTTTCAGCATTATTATATTCACTTGGTTGAAGGATATGAAATAAAATGTTAACATTAAAATTCTAATATTTTTAAAGCACTCACTTATTGTTATTGAACTTTCTCTAAATAACAATAACAACAAAGTACTGTATTGAACTAAAACTGAAATCTTATACATCTTAACTGTTCCCAGAACTTGATTAAATTTTCATGGGTGCCATACTTGTTTAGCAAATATGCCACATAGTTGCCATCACCTCTAGAAGATGTTGTCTGCCCTAGAGCAAATGAAAGATTGTTTTGGTAATACAGGTTGCCTCTTTAGTCTGGCTCTGTGGGAGAGCTTGAGTCCTTCAACACAGGTATCGGGTATCACTAGGCACCATCAGGGGGCACTTTTTAATTTTTTTTAAATATGTAATTTTAAACATGGTTTCAATAGAGATCAGACACACACATCCATCTCGAGTAAATCTCAATCGGCCGGCTTCACAAAGCTAGGTTTGGGTATTGACTCTCTTCATATCATCCTACCTTACAAACAGCTTGTAGACTGTCCATTACAATTACAATGGTCTCTTTATGGCGAACATATTAAAAGTGAGCCGTTTAACAACTGCGCATTTGGAAGTGCTTTTTTCATTGAGCATTGACACTAGTGAACCCTATTGTTGATGGATTTAACCTGGCTCAAGGAGTGTAGCGAAACTTCCATAAGGCTGAAGATCTGGTATGTCCTTGTTTGTGCCCTACGCATGTATAATCACTCTACATACTTATTGCTGTGTCATACAGGGTAGAATAAATTTTTAAATAAGAAATAACAATCAATAGAAGAAGCTTTTACTGTTTCATGTACACTTCATTTACTCATAAATGTAGCAACCCGACCTTACTTTTTTTCCACTATGGTGTAGCTTATATTATAGAACCATAGGGAAACCCATCAAGTCAAAATCGTTATTTTTAACCGTAAGCAGTGTGTATCTATAATATAAAACTTAAAAGCTGTGTCTACTTTCTTATATAATTAATGCTGTTGAAACTAGAACCTTGTGCATTAAAGTTTTTTAATTCGAGCTCGAGTGAACTTCTCAGAAAGCTCTCGAGTGATGAACTGAGCCAAGATTGAGTTCAATAAATACATACTTTCGAACCTCAACTATTCAATAAAAACCAGATGATTATTTAAGTTTAAAAATAAAAATAATAAGATATAAATTTATAGTAAAATAAAACATCTCTAAAATTAGAATGGAATTAATTTTACAATGAACGTAGCACATGATAGCTACACGTCGCACAGACAACATCCAGACAAGTTGGGACAAGAGTACACAATGAGCCATCCATTACCAAACATACAATACAGCATAAAAAATAGCCCTATATAGCATGTTCGAATTTGCCAAGCCAATTAAGATGTCAAGTTTTGAGCTTGAGTATATGTTAAAGCTTAAGCTCGAAATTTGAGTACTTGCTGATCCCTAATTTAAAACGTATATGTATAAAGTACCTGAATATAAAAAAAGCATAAACAAGTTTTGTGCCTTGATATTGTGGTCATTGGCCGGCCCAAAAACTAATGGCAGCAGATTCAAAGTGTGATGAGACCACAGCATTTTAATATCTGTATGGTTGTAGTTAGATTACTGGACTAATAAAACTGAGAACAAAGTCTGAATATATGTAGATTCTGCTATTAAAATATAGCTAATTAAGTCTAAAAAAATATTCCAAACTTTCATTCTGCCTCTTAGAACATTGTAGTCATAGCAAAGCAACAATGCTTGCACAATGCAACATGTGGACAACTTTGTAGAGATATATATTAAGTTAGTGTTGGCACAACTGTGCTTTTTTCTCACTTCATCCTATCCCTCCACTATTTCAAGTGCACTGAATGAACAGACAATGCTTGTGTCCCATTAGAAGCCTCTGCATTTATTCATTTGTTTACTTGCACCTTCACCATACATATAATTGAAACTTAAAAAAATAAAATGTAAACTTTACTTTTATTTTTTGTATGGATGTTACGACTGAATTTCTTTATTAAATATTTAAATATAAAGTTATTGAAAGGTTTCACATTATTTTTTTAGTTAAAGTTTTCTACAAAGTTTATCATTTAAAATATGAGTTTGGATATATTAGGTGCCTGCCTTCAAAATAATTAAACTATGGTTTTATATTATATATTCATAAACAGATAGATCATGTTTTCTTGTCTAATTCTTTTAGTTTAAGTGCTTACAGGTAATGTTAGTATCTTATTATGTATTACATATATTTACTAAAGCTAAAAAAAAACACTAATTTCTTATCAACTTATATTAAACAAATATTCATGTTTTGTAACGATATTTATTAATTGCAGTTTGGTTTAATTGCAATAAGTTATGTTATGTTTGCTTTGGGAAATTGATTTTATCTTTTTATCCTATAACATGTCTTCACATTGAGGCAGGTGTGGGGATGCTTTTGGGTTTACTAACTAAATTATTGTGGACCTGTCACAACTTCAAGCACTAAGTTTCTCAAAGATGGATCAGAGCTGGCTTAATATATATATTCAATTATACTAAAATAAATTTAAAATACATAAAATTATACTTATATTGTTAGAAAATAAAATGGCCGTTTTAATTTAAGCTTAATATTCTATTTTCAAAATAAATCAAAATTAATTAATAATACACTTAGTTACATCACTTTAAAATTAATAGACAGTAAGATAACAATATTAATCACTGTTTTTCAATGTTGTTTAAGTACCACTCAAAATATTGTTAGTAATTTTATTTGTTTAAATCACAACCCTCTTAAAGGTATTATACTTTGTAGCTACAGTGAACACTCAACTTTCCAGGTTAAAAGAGGATAGAACAACTACAAATAATTCAAAATCACTTAATAATAAAAAATATAATTTATTTAACTACAAATTGGCAACTGAAATAAGTCAAATATAATTTACCGATTTATATGGGGGGTTTTTTTGGGGGAGGGGGGTCTCTATTCAATTTCCATGACATGGGTTTATTTTTTACTAAGGGCTCGTCTTGCTGCCATTCTGTGTGTTTCATGTGGGGAAAAAAACTGTACACTATAAAATTGTTTATTGTTTGTGATAGTAAATAGGAAGGTAAATATATTTCCAAGGTTAATTAGCATCCAGACATTTGATAGCTACTGTAGGTTTATATAATATGTTAACGTCCAAACCCGATTCCAGGACAAACAAGATCGGTCTAGGCCAAATACGTATATTCTGCCGCTTGTAGGCTAAACTGATCTATCCTGATATTTTCGTGCAATTCTAGTTTTCATCCTTCTTAATCTATACGATGAGTCAACCTTGGACATATTTAATCATGCACAGATCACGTGAAAATGTTGTTAGATAATCTAACCTAACCTAAATCTGTTTGGGCCATATACAATTTTAGGCCATACTAATTTATCTTATAAGTTAGGCCAAAATTTCATGATTAATTAATTTTCACTAGGTTAAATTAGTACATCCTGAGGCTCTTAGAATGTACCGATTTGGCCTAGTTTGATCTAGTTTGTCCTGGAATAGGGCTTGGATTGTAACATATACATAACATTCATGACCTTATTACTGGAACATTAATGAAAAGTTTTCTGTAGAGACCATATCATAGTCACTAATAGGCCTACTCAAGATACTGTGTTTGAGAAACTTTGAGCATATAGTGCAACAAACGATGCAGCAATTAAAGAGGTTTACTACTCAAAAGTATAAACAATCCTCTCAACTAATTTAAGTAACATGGATCAAAGTACTAATACGGTAATTGATGTTGATGGAGCCTATTAGAATTCTCTTTAATCAGGGATTTCCAAATACCCTACATAGGTATGTAATGAGTTATGAATTAAAATGTAATTATTACTTCAGGCATATAATTGTTAAATTAGTCATTTTTAAGTTGTAAAATGAATAAATCTTATAAAACATATTTTACTTGACAACACATCACATATCATATGTTTCACAACAAAATACACGTTTTATTACATTATTACCTTAATTTATTCAGTTCTCAAACACATATTTTTATGAAATGTATTTATCATAACACTACTTTTCCTATTATAATTAGTGATATTAGTAAATTAAATAACATATAATATATATAAAATAATAAAACATATATCAAATTAATGTATAACTTAAAATTAATACCAGTATGGGGCATTAAGTGTGTGATTTTAATAGTCCATTTACCTCTCTAATAAATATTTTAGAAGTATTATTGGGTAGAACATTAACTTTGAATGTAAAAAAATTATGAATATATATAACTATGGTATTTAAGAACATATTAGTAAGCTTTATTACACTTTAAACACCTTCTTTGCTAGCTTATTATTATGCATTGACTGTTATGTAAATTATAGTTACTTATTTTGTAAAGTTAAATTTTTTGTTAGACTGATCTCTAAAATAGACCTTCTTTATTTGGATTTATTTTTAATCTTTTCAGACTAGAGTAATATGACTTAATAAAACCTGATCTAGTTTTTCATTTTGAGAACAAAGTTAAAAAAATCTATAAGTTCCCCCAGATCTAAACAAGGTAACATTGTTTTCACACTGCACAGAACACCACAGATGAGGTCGAGGTAGCAGTTGATTTGTTTCTTGAAAACGGAACATGGGAGACTTTTGATTCCAACACCCTAACAGGAGATCCAATATTAAGGGTAAGGAATTTTAAAAAAAGTAAAAAAATATTGAAAGTAAAACCTGAAGAAATGTTTCATAATACTGCATTTTAGTTTGTTATAATAATTATAATACAACTTTTAGTTTTTTTAGTTTTTTCCTGATTGTTTGAACTAATTGTCTTGGAAAACGCATGATTATGTCTCTTGTATGCTTTTTAATTATGCATGTTCTGTGGGTGTAAATTGTGCTGTCATGATATGCCTTAAACTACTTTCAATATATCCATTCAAACTGTGTTATAATTATATGAGTCATTGTATCATATGTTGATGTATTCTTGCATTAATAAGCTAAGAGAAAGAAAATTAGATGTGTTGTGAAGTCCTCTGCCACATCTAAGCAGCTCTAAGTATGTTTTAGATATTTATTTGCTTGATCTCTACTATAATATCCAAATTTTTCAACTAGGATACATTTGACTTTTAAGTTTTAAATCTCTTGTTGAAATTAATAAAATTATATTAAAATGTAAACTGGTGCTGCACACACAAATAAAATATTTGATCAAGTAGTTTATTGAATACAGGTTACAATATTTTCATTTTCCTTTATTAATGTGCTAGCCAAAAAATGTTATAGTCCTAAATACAGGGCCATACTTTTGATATGAATGCCACAACTGCAAAGTCTTGCTATAGTGGCATACTATGTTAGTACTGTGTACAGATGGTGGCTTTGAGCCAATAATTTATAAATAACAAGGCGTTACATCTGGTTTTGACGCTCATTGGTATGGACAAATATTGAACTGGTTTATTGAAATTTTGCTACTTAGTCTTAAAATTTCAATAAACGAATTAAAGTTGTTAATATTTCAGTTTAAATCATCAATAAGTTTTATTTTAGAGCCATAAACTTTCTTTGTTTGAACACACAGTTGTAAATGTAGGGTCATTGTTGGATAGTTATATTTATAAATACACCACTAATATTAATGTCATATTGTCTGAAATAATTTGTATTTTTCATAATAGCACTATATCATATAATGTTTAGTTACAAGTTAAGATTTTGTCTAGTAAAAGTTGGTACTGATACTTAATTCTATATGAATTAAGCTTACATTAAATGAAGTAAGAAAATTGTTTGCATGTTAATAATTTTGTACTCAACTTTTTTTATTTATTTTTTACAATAAAACTCATAAGAACATTGAGTATATCACAATATTTATGTTTTTAATAAACTCTCAAAAGTATAATTATTATAATTAGAAGTACATGTTAAATACATTTACTATTTAATTGATGCTTCATAAGTAGACAATTTTGTGCCTGACATAATGTATTGCAGCTCAGCTTTTCCATATTGCATCATGGTTTATAACTAAATATAAAATGCATTATATTACACAAGTGATTTCTTAATATAAATTACCTTTTAGATAAAATAGTGTTCAAATCTGCTAATATTTTGATTTTTGCACGCATAGTTAACACCTGAAATTTCTAGATGAACATATTGGCTTCACAGTGAATTGTATGAATTCATTGAATGTGATTGTGTTGGGCAGACATATGGTACTGCACAGTTTTGAAGCAAAGGCACACAAACACAGATTGATGAAATGTGTTTTTGGAAAAGTGCATGTTAATTCAGTTATGTTATAAGAAAGAAAAATGAAAGTTTAGGTAAAAAAAATTATCTTCAAATAGTTAAAAGAAAAATCTGATATTCAAGTTAATAGATTTCTTTAATCCTTGGAATTTCTTGAACATGGAAACAAACTGCTGCTCTCTTTTTAAAACACTATATAGTTTGATTTTATATTTACTCAAATATCCCATTTTAGATTAAATGTGTATAAATATTATACATAATCATCATTTTATAGGATATAGGTATACTAAACAATTATTATTCAAATTGGTTTGGAGTATTAATTTTAATTCATATTTTTCATCTTGTATGTTATTTTTTTAAATAGAAAATTGTAATTGTCTTAAGAAACATTGATTAGATATTGAAATATTTCTCATCCGTGTTGTAATATTTGTGGGAAAAAAAGGTATTAGTTATAGTATATTTCATTTTGGTGATTGCATCTTTTTCCTTTTTTATCATAAAATGTGTGTGGTTTTGTAGAATATACTTGGTATATAATGTTATTAACAATGTATTAGTGACAATACTCTAATCGTCAACCTGTGAGGGCCCACTAGTTTTAGTTACCCATGTCAATTGAGCATTTAATATCTTTCCTTTTCAAGATTGTAAGTAGCTTTGAAGTGTTTTTGTTATATTGAGTTGTTATGTATTAAATATTCAACTTAAATATATTACATGTGGCTCTTGTTAAATATTTATTTCAAATTAATTATTTACAGGTCCTTGCATATGATGAAGATATTGGCCCTAATGGAGATTTGCAGTATAGTATTAAATCAGGTCGAGGCATGGGAAAATTCAAAATCCATCCAAAAACTGGGGTAGTTTATTCCCAGAGAGGTTTCCAACCAGGTCAGGAATATGATTTAAGGGTAAGTTTGTTTTTTTAATTCCAATTATTGTAACTCAACTTTTCTTACACATAATTTATATTTTACCAGTAATTGTTAGAATGCACTAAATACTGTTACTATTATGCTAAAGTTAAATATAGTTTATTGTTCAAAAAAATAACATTAATTTTAATTTGAAAACAATCATGATATAATATTTGTATACTGAAAAAATATACCTTCCCCAGATTCGAGCAGAGGACAATGGCACACCTAAAAGAAGTCAAACAACTCGTGTTTCCATACAAGTTTCGGGGATCCCTAAAGAGTCTCCACATCCACCAACCATAAAATCATCAAATCAGGAAGTTGAGATAACAGAAAGTGACTCTGTGTGGTTCCTTGTCGCATTGATCCAGGCAGTCGATGAAGATGGGGACATGCTTTGGTACAATATTGTTGGTAAGATAATAGTTTTTTCAAAATTAATAGAAAATTTTTACCCTTAGATCAGTCGATAGTACACAGCAGGTTTGGCTCATGGATGACCTAGAACCTATCATTCAATAGATGGTAAATCAATGACTTTTGGGCTTGACCTTTAATCTATTATAATAGAAGATCATAACCAATGTACTGGTACTTAAGTGTGCTAACAAACAAACTGAGAAACATATAATGCTAATATTAAATGATTTACCTTTTGCATTGTAGTGAAAATAAAGTGAGCTTTTAACCCTTACCCTAGCACGGGTATTGAACAACACCTTGACACGGGTATTGAACACCTTGACACGGGTATTGAACAACACTATGTTTGCCCAAATGTTCCCTAGTACGGGTTCGAATCAACGTTTCATTGCAATAAGTTGTAATACCATCTATCAATGAACCCCTGTACTTTTAACTAGTTTGAATACTTCGAAGCTGTTAGATGGAGCTATCAGTTCAATGCTATAATATGACCATGAATAAAGTAATAGTTAGAAAATAAATGAGTAGCGAAAATAATTGTCAGATAAGAGTATTCGAGTAGAAAAATGGTTGCCAGGTCTATGCAGATAGCTATGATATACACCTGTCCGGGAATGGGTTAAAAACATTTTTGGTGTTTATTTTATATTATACTAGCAGAAGTACCCAGCAATATTCGGTGTAACCACGCAATGCATTACTTGGCTATCCCAGGCAATGATTTTCTGTGCTTCAAACAGACAGAAAAAAAAATTCTTCCATTTTTATTTCTCCTGGCCCAATTTTTAATAAATTATAAAACACTAATCAAAAATGTAAAATTATATCTTTAAGGTGCACATGTTTGTGCACAGGAGCTACTATTTTAAAATTTAAGTCCTCTTCATTTGGTAGATATCACGCAATGCTCATGACAGACAGACAGACACATTCTTCGTTCTATTAATATAGATTTAATTTTGTCCTTTTAGGAGGAGATGATCAGAATGAGTTTTTTATCGGCCGAGATGAAGGAAACATCTTATTGGCCAAACAATTGGATTGGGAAAGAAAGCAAAAATATAATTTAACTGTTAGTGTGACCGATGGAGTTCACATTGTTTATACGCAGGTATGTTACAATGTCATATTTATTATGTATCGGTAAAATTCAAATTATGTTCACTCTAAACTAATAATTTAAAGGTTGATTTTGGTAGGAAGAACAGTAGAAGTTAGTTACTAAAGTTACTAAAACAATTTTAATATATTCATACATCAAGTCGTGTTATCTGCAGTTGTCACTTTTGATAGATATTATCAATACCTATAAAATAACACAAATAAAATAGTAAAATGTCATCAATATTGGTCGCAAATAAATAAATTTGAATTTACTCTACTGTTCTTCCAACCAAAATCAGCGTATAGGTGCAAATTCTATGTAAAATATTTTGAAATATCAATATAAAATATTAGTTTTAGTGGTGTTTGCAACCATCAGATAACTTACCTGCCTTTGAATAGCAATCTCATTGTTCTTGTAATGTTTATTGAAATTATATATAAATATAAACACACAAAATGTTTGTACACATGCTAACAATATTTAGGTTAATACAAACATTAAATTGACAGGTATTTATTTTTGAAATATTTTAAAATAAACTTTAAGCTTATGGTTGAATTAAAAAGTTAGAAATTAATAAAGCTATAATTTAAAAATAGATTTAGGTATTATCACAGTCTGTTTATTTTTACTGCTGTTATTTTTTTTCTTCTAAATGTGAGATATTTTGAGGTATGTTTAAAATAATCAGGGGCGTAAAACACTCTCCTCAGGAGTGAAACAAGGGTTTCCCAACTCTAGGCAATATGAAATTTTAAAAATTTTAAGGTGACAGGGGCAATATTGAGAAAATTTGAATACCCTCAAATTAATACTGGAAGTAAGTGGGTTCTTCCCTGGAAGAATAGTAAAATTTTTAACTAATTGTGCCTTGAATCTAATTCTTATGCACGTTACAAGTGTTTTTTTTTTTTTTTTTACATTCACCATCATGGTGTGGAGGAAAACTAACAAGTTTTGGCTCACGTGAATTCCAGGCTTTGTCAAGTGATCAACTTAAAACATTACTAAAATTTCTTAAGGTTACAAGTAGGCTTGTAGTATTAGCCCTGAAACTAGTAGGCAGTGACAACAGCAATACTAGCCAACTTGATTTACTAAGCTTTCTATACAATCTACTAGATAAGGATTTCCTTTCAATGTTTGATGCGTTATGAAGTTGGTAACTTTTTAATTGTAGAGATCAACATTTGAGAAATTTAAAAATTGTCTGTACAAGTCTGCTGTAAAGAACTTTATTGATCAAAAGTACTGTATACAAAGTAGTTCTATAATTTATCAACTCAAGATCTCGAATCTCCACAAAATTCCCAACTTTCAATCTTTTTACCAACATTGGGAGGAGGTTTTACACCCCCCCAATCTCCCTACCACCTACCCACTTCCCCAATGGGATGACCCTGCAAACAATGTGGTAAAATTAGTTGTTGATATTAGGTATAGTAATTCACTTGCCTAAAATATCAAATACACTATTTTAATTTAAAATAAAAATTAAAAGTAGGGGGTGAAGAACAATTTGTAAGTATAAAATACAATTATTTGGACTAAAATTTTACTCATTCTAACTAAAAAAGTATCTCATATGAATACTGCAAATGCACATAGGTAGGAAATGTAAGGTATGTAAATTTTTATAAGCAGCATTGTGAAGTGATTGGATATTAAAGTTGGGTCATATCCACTATTTTACGAATTTGAATCTGGCATTCAAATCTTTATTTACATACAAATCCTGGATATTGAGCTTGAATTTTAACTGTGGGGAAAAAATGCATAAATATAATAGAAAATATAAATAGTAGTTTCATTATAACAGTCACACATTTTCAGTTAGGTGTCAAATTAATGGTCTGGGGTCTGGTTGTTGAGTTTATCTTATGATTATATTAGAGCTGAACCACCAATAGGTAGGCCCCTACTACAAGTGCTCTACAACAAACTCTCATTCAATATATGGAGAGAGAAAAATCCAAACTCTTAATATGTTTAAAGATTTGAGGGTTCTGATTAAGAAATATATTTTGTACCTTACTATTGAAGTCAAATAATATTGATTGTTTTTACAGGTGTATGTAAATGTAATAGACATCAACGACCATAGGCCCAACTTCTCTGAAAAGGTTTACTCTGTTGATATCTCTGAGAATGTTGAAAAGGACACAGAAATATTAAGACTTCGGGCCACAGATGAAGATGAAGATCCGACGGTTTTCTACAGCTTGCACGCAGCCAGGGATCCAGCCTCACTCGATATATTCAGAGTAGACTCGATGTCTGGTGCAGTTTATCTGAATGAAAAACTTGACAGGTAGCAAAATTCTGTATAATACACAAACTTTTTGTGTATTTATTTTTGAATTTTTCAACTTTACATTATTTCAAAGCTTTGTAATCTTTTTTCATCATTATATATATAATATTGAATGCAAAACAAATGATTTTACTATATTTATAATTGGATCATCATTGTTCTCTTTAATGACCTTTTAAGAGAACAGAGGGCATAGATTACACCTTGTTCCAGCTGACAGTTTAATCATATTTATTAATTAAGAAATGAAATCAAATATTGACCGTAGTGTTATTTCTCCTGCAGAGAAACGATCGAAGAGCACGTCCTGACGGTGATGGTGAAGGACCAAGGGACTCCCTCTAAGCGCAACTATGCCCGTGTTATTGTCACAGTCCATGACCACAACGACCACTCCCTGAGTTCACTAGCACCATCATACAGGGCAAAGTGTACGAGACCTCTAGTGTCGGTGCAGTAGTGGTGCAAGTATGTGCCATCGATAGGGACAGGGGAGAGAACGCCAGGATCACCTACACTATCACCTCAGGTAGGAAGTGTTATATTTAGAAACCATGATTTGTGTCGAATAAAATATTTTTTTATCTAAACTATTGGCCATTGGCCTGTGGTCACAGTATGGCTGTTAAATTAGCAATTCCAAACAATGATTTTACATTCTTCTTTTATCCTTTTATCAATAATCTATGATGGGAAAATAAATTTATTGTATTTGTTATTCCTTTGTTACGAATGAAAAAATGGTAACAATTTATATAACAGGAAGGACATGGCTCATATCTCATGTTACTATGTCCTCCCACATGTAACTTATTATTTTGGTATTGTACACGTGATGTATTAATGTGTTTTTCCTATTCCTTTTCCATGCTAATGCAGGCACACTTCCTATAAATTATCCTTTTACCTGTTACAGTAATTAATTAATAATATTTGTGTTGAACATACTAATAGACAAAAAACAATTAACATATTATTTCTGATTTTTCAGGAAACGTTGGTAACGTTTTTAATATCGACCCCTCATTGGGAACTTTGTCTTTATCGAAACAGTTGGACCTTGGCATGATATCTGAATACATGTTGATCGTGAAGGCAACAGATGCAGGTTCCCCTTCCCTTTCCTCCACAATTCCTGTCCACATCATGATCACCATGGCAGACAACGCTCCTCCAAGGTAGGTCTTTTCATTTTATATTTTAGCAAATCTACTCATTTTCTAACCTGGCAGCCTTACCCTACTTAGTAGGGTGTCTGACTGACACTTTAAATTGTAGTATGATTCTGACCAACAAAAGAGCAAGAGATTTTCTCCACAGTAGCCTTTAGAATTTTGTTTAGAATAATATGGTTTAATTCAGACTTTTATTATTGATTATCAAGTGTTTATAAAATTATATTCAATTTTCAAGCGAGCGTAATTGTACCAAATACTGTCTTCATTCTTTGGGAAAGGACACTAAGCCACTGTTAAATGCATTATAGGATTGCTTACCTACCTCTTAATTTATTATGTATGAAACAAGTTAAGATTAAGGGGTACAAACACAATATGGCTTTTACAGTCAAAATAAGTCCACAGTTCACACTTTACATAGCTGCCAATAGACAAAGAAGTAAATGACTGCCTGTTGAAGAAAATTAATCGCTACCACCCAATCCCCTGACCTATGTTTCAATACATCGGAACTCAACAGAAGGATATGTGAAACGTGCAATGCTACTTCATAAACGAGGAAACCAAAAAGATACAAAAGAGAGACATGTATAGGTTTGTTGACTATCCTAATTCTTTTGGGAGGGTTGAAATTTCTTATTTGGGTGATGTGACGCAAGTGAGATACACATGATTTGTAGTGAACTAAAAGTACCTATGTTCTGGGGAGAATAATACTTATAATTTGTCTAGAGGAATTTAAAAAAAACTGTATACACATCATGTACTGTAACATTTCTAATCATTATTTGATTCTCTCTCATAAACAGGTTTAGCAAATCTGACTATGCTGCAGAAATATATGAGAACCAGCCAGTTGGTACCTTTGTGAAACACTTGGAAGCTCGCAGTACATCATCTCTGTTTTTCGAGATTGTCAGTGGAAACACAAACGACATGTTCTTTATTAACCCTAGTACTGGTGTGATCACCACTAAACAACAGCTGGATTATGAGCTCAACAAATTCTACAATCTCAGTGTTGAAGCCACTAATATGGTATGTGAAAAAAAAGTAGTAAACATACATGTTTTGTTAAACTAAAATAGTATTCTATTTCTGGAAATTGAAAAATGACACCTGGACACAGGAATTGAACCCGGGACCTTCAGCTTAGTACACCAATGCTCTAACTACTGAACTATCCAGGAATCGTCCTGTGCCTAGGGTCATTCTTCACTCATATTTTAAGGTAGAGTAGAGTTTTAACTATGTTGTGGTTTGAACCATTATTGCAGGCTGGAGCAAAGGCACGATGTTGTGTGATTGTTCACATCTTGGATCATAACGACAATGCACCAAGGTTCATGCAAGCATCTTATTCAGGCTCTATAACTGAGTCTGCTGCCGTTGGTTCTCTGGTTCTCACAAACACCAGCTCACCTTTAGTCATCAAGGCACAAGACATTGACTCTGAACTTAACTCTCTGCTCAGCTACGATATAGTGGAGAGTATGCCTCGCAAGTTCTTTCGTATTGACTCTAGCACAGGTAAGGAGGCTTACATTTGCTGTAATCTTTATTTAAAAAATGTATGCTTTGATACACAACTTTAAAACATAAATATATATATCACCCCTTCCCCCCTGCCCTCTTTCTTTTTCTTACCGTTGTGGGTCGAATGTTTGTCAGGATGTGTCAAGGATAGGTGGTGAGTGGATTTTGTGGTTTCATGATTGACGTTCGGCTTGGGTTTATGGTTTTTATTAGTACTACTATGTATATTACAAATGCAATGTTAATAAGTGATTTTAAAAATATGAAAAAATTTAAAAGACTATTTAGAAGCTTGTGGAGAATGAAGTATTGCCAAGGAATAACCAATGGCCTGTCTGACCTATAGGTGATCCTACATGGCTTATAAACCTCGATACTTTGGGCTTGAGCAGTAGCCCTCAATACAAGTACTGATGTACTGGTGTCATAACCAGCGTAGCCCCCAAAATGGGCAGAGAGACCCCCTAGACTCAATGGTGATTAGTCAGCCCTGATAGCTGGATACACCACTTTTTATTTTGCCTTCTGGCCTGATTTCCCCCTAAGGAATGCTGACACGGTTTATGTGGTCAGCGCCTCTATTCTATTTGTTTACGAGCTAACTACAACACCATGCAATATTTGTTTTGTCATTCACAATCCAGAGCACAACATTACTATACAAACTTGCCTGAGAATTTATACCATGTGATTACATACAGCTCATATAATTAATACAGTGACAGTAAACTATCAGCAAATCATTCATTAATTACTTATTTTATTTTTTAAATAATCAGCTTTTTAAAAACATTCAAGAATTATTTTTAGTGCTCCCAAATGAAGATTTTTTTTTTATATAAATATTTGTCCTCCACTTTTTAGCAATAAAATTGCATTTTCCTTAAATGCTCGTTTTGTTTCAGGAGCTATCCGCACTGTGATGGCACTGGATCATGAAACTACCTCAGAGTTTAATTTTAACGTAAAAGTATCGGACCTTGGCAAACCCCAGTTGTCATCAGAGACTGTAGCCAAAGTTCACATTACAGTTTTGGATATTAATGACTGTCCACCACAGTTCTTGCTGTCCCAATACAATTGCACCCTCCTTCTCCCAACCTACCAAGGAGTGGCGATTGTGCAAGTCAACGCCACAGATCCCGACTCGGATGAAAGGACCATCCTGCGCTATGATATCATTGATGGCAACAAGGACAATGTTTTCACGGTGGATTCTAACTCTGGAGTTGTCACAGTAACAAATGAAGATAATCTAAAACAGGCCTACAATCTTCACTTACGGGTGTCTGATGGGAAGTTTTCCAGTGTCACTCAAGTTAATGTCAAAGTGGAGAGATCTGAGAACTCTGGCTTGAAGTTCCAGAAAGATTTGTACGAAGGAACGATAATGGAAAACTCTACAAAAATTTACACGGTTGGGGTTGTCAATGTTTTGGGGAGTGCACTAAATGAACATGTGATATTCAGCATCATGAATCCTAATGAGATGTTTGAAATTGGACCAACATCAGGAGCTATCAGAACCACAGGCCAAAAATTTGACAGGGAAATAAAGGATTATTATGAACTAATTGTTCAGGTTAGTACAGTTATTATTATTAGTTCATATATTCAATTGTAAACTTCATTTACCCTGAAAGTTAGCAGTCATAACTTGACAGATTACACTATGACCCTATTCTATAAGCCAGGGCTTGGCAACTGGTTGATCATAATCAACCTGTCGATCTGAAAGCAATTTTCAGTTGATTATCTAAGAAAACTACATTGTCATTAAAAGTCTCTCTTTGAATCTTATAATCGCAAATATATCAAGTACGTTCAAATAATATTTGAGTGTGAACTAAATTACCCTGTTTGGTCATAATCAGTAATATTAAAATAAATTTAAATGGTTTAATCTGAAAATTGACATTTTATTTATATTATTTTATATTTATTAAAGTAGGGACATAATTATTTCTAGAAAAATACTGTTCATCCAAATTCTAAATTTTTTACTATAATATCTTGAAAAGGGTACTTGAATGGCATTCAGGCACACAACATCACAAATAATCCCCCAATTCTATGTACACTGCAAGACAGCAGATTCAACTTACTTTAATATACCCTGTTTCCCTCTTATAAGCCAAAGCTTAATTCAAGATAAACCTGGAGGTATTTTCAGGGTAGATACAGTATACAGTAGGGCCCCACTTTACGGCGTTCTGCAAACACAGCGGATTTCAAGTATCTACATGTTCACTATGTTTGGTGTGTGTTGTATTTTCCAGCATGACATGTACAGTGAATGGCTTTGGCCCCCATTTTATGTTGGTAATTCAGTTTGTTTACAGTAGTGATGGGCGCTATTGAATTATTTTAACTATTGATTATTGAATGATAAAAACTATTAATCATAATTTGATAGTTTCATTTGATTGATTTTATTTGCACACTTTGTGATAGTGTAACATGTTATTAGGATTTTATATCCATTAAAAGTTATGAGGCTATGTTCCATTTTACATAGATTTTTTCTTTACGACGAGGCTCTGAAACCTAACCCATTGTATGAGCGGGTCCCTACTGTACCTGCATTTTTTTTTTTTAATTTAAACTAAAGGCTTAATATTGCTTTCTTTCCCTTAGTAGTTGTTTCCCTCACCAAAGTTGATGCAGCATAGTTCAAATTTGTGGTCTGAAAACAACTCAAATGTGACCACATTTTGATTAATAAAACATTAGTTCATAACTTTGCTTTTGGCTAATTTCAAATTTTATGAATGACATCATTTTTACTCTTTTATTGTGTCTGGTTTTATTTCTCTCTCTCTCTCTCTTCCACAGGCAATGAGTGATGATAATAGTGGAGAAAAACCTCGAGTAGCTCATGTGATAGTAAATGTGACGATACTGGACATAAATGACAACTGCCCCATGTTTGTCAACTTGCCATATTATGCTGTTGTTTCTGTTGATGCACAAAAGGGAGATGTCATCACAAAGGTGATAATATGATATTTCATTACTTTTTAACTTATTTCTGGTTTTAGTGTTAGAAATGATTATAAATAAGGGTGCTCTTCACACAAGACAATGTATATATAATATATGAACTGGTGTTGTAAAAAAATGTTCCACTATTTAAAGATTTTTATGAATACATATTCACCTTCGATGGTGTCAGTCTCCATTATTGGGGTGGTGTTTCGCCGTTGAAGTCAATATTATTTTGTCCAGGAAATGTAAACTGTTTGTTATAAAGATAAATCCGCTATTGAAAGGTCTTTGCTAAGGGAAATTTCACAGTAAAAAAAAATTGACTTTTAATACTTACAGCCAAAATTCAAAATATCCGACAAACATTTTGTGTTAAAGCATTACGATATTTTTTTCAAAATAATATTTCTAGAAATTATGAAAAAATTATGTTATACAATGGTAACTTCTGCCTATACAATTATGTGTCTTTGACTGTTTTGTATCTGCAAAAAGCTAACTTTTTTTTTTTTTTTTTTTTTTTTACTATTATCAGATACATGCTATAGATTTAGACAAAGGGGAGAATGGTGAAGTTCGTTACGAGTTGACCAAGGGCCACGGAGAACTGTTTAAGGTGTGCAGGAAGACTGGGGAGATTCAACTGAAACAGAACTTGGAGGGCCTCAACAGAGGCCTGGATGTGCCTTACGAGCTCACCATAACGGCTTATGATGGCGGTAATTAAATAAAATTGTATAAAAAAAACTGGATTTACTTTATTAGTGCTGATATATTATATTATTTTAATAGTTAATACGAAGACTATACACCATAAGATAAAAAAGTAACAACTTTAAAAATAATGAAACACGATATAAACAACATTAAAAATATCAATATTTCAACTTAGAGGCATAGTTCTAGAAATATGATTAACTTTATTAAAAATGATATGTTGTCCTATAATTCTTCTTTAATCTTTCTATTATTGGTTTTACTAGGTGTACTGCTATATACATTGTTCACACAAAAATAGTACTTTGAATCACAACAAATTTTATTTATTTTTAATTTTAGTCAAATATTGATTGTTTTTGTAAAACTGTTAATATTTTTTTTTCTTAAGTATTTTAAGAAGTGAAATATTTATTTAATAAAACTTCACCAGGTATTTCACCATGCTCTATGGACGTACCAGTGCAAGTGAAAGTGATAGACAAGTCGATGCCGGTGTTCGACAAGCAGTTCTATCATGACACCGTGCTAGAGAACATAGAGCTTCACTCACCTCTTACCGTCAGTATCCAGGCGGAATCTCCGCTCGGTCGGAAACTCATCTACAGCATCGTCAAGGGCAACGACTATGAAGAGTTTGCTCTAGACTTCAATACAGGTAAGAGATCGACAGTCTATAGAGGCGTGTTCTCTTTGTGCATGTAGTAATGTAGTTGGGAGGTTAAGCTCCAATTTGCAATGAAAGTGCATATCAGGAGGCATCTTTAGATAAGCAACACTGGAGAAAGGACTAACTTTTTATTCCCTCATGCTACATGTTGGTATCCCTTTGGTTGTAGTCTTTACCTTAAATTGTATAATCCTTTATCGTTGTGGTTCCCAACCAATTGTCAGTGGGACACTTGTGAAACATGATGCCATAGCAGGCGAACCACTATATTAATTTATAGTTCTAATTGCTGAATTAAAGGAGTTATTTTTGTAAAGTTATATTCACATATTATCTTGATTTATATTAATATTATGTATGAAAGAAGATACAGCAAAGAGGGGTATGAATAAATAATGGTTAAAAACACTAGATGGTTTTTATGATGTAATGAGGAACACAACTCACAATATATATTGCTGCCCCAGGACAAAAAGTTAATGGATGCCTCTTGAAGAAAATTAATTGTTAACACTCAATCCCCTGACTTAGATTTCATACTATCATTGCTCACCAGGAATGAGTGTGAAACTTGTAACACAACTTTCTAAAGAATCATCAGGGGAAGGGGGGTTGGGGGATCAAAACAACAACATTAAATTGGTAAAGAATGGTAAGAGATGTAACTATTAATCCTGTTGGAATCCATAGTTTCCACCTTCGAATTGAATATGAATTTTGGCCGACTCGAATTAAATCTCATACCTAGAAAAATGTTGAGTCTACCTTGAATCAAACTTCATCCCTAAAAAAAAAGTAGTCAAATTTGTATAAAATCTCATTCTAAATTTATTTTATTAAATCGAATCCTAGTCGAATTAAATGTTTAAAAAATATGTTTGGATCTGAGTCAGGTAATTTATTTTGGGCTTGAAATGATAATGTTTCAAGTCAAATCTTCGTCAAAAATTTTACAATGTAAATTTTCTGAATCCAATCCAATAATAAAATAGTTTTTAAAAAAATGTTTAAGGATTTTAAACACATTTTAGGTAGTTTTTTTTAACCACTCAATAGAACTCATTTCAAAGGTAGAAAATAGTGCAAAGATTGATAAATATTTACAAAAAATGTGCCTAGCTACATGTTTTTAAATACAAATTATAATAAAATTAATTATTGCTTAATGGATTTGAAATGTATAGTAAGACAATGCAGAAATACTGTTCATTAATGTAAAGTATGTGATAGTGAAGGAAGTCAACCTGAAAGGATCATTAGATTAGGCCTAGAAGGACAAAAATATTTCTCTCTTCATTTCTTCTTGCACTTTTAACACAAGGAAAAAAAGAAAAAAATTCAAATGACAGTACAGATAAAAGGTGGAGCAATTTAATCTACGACACTCACTCCAGGAAACCCAGAGATATCTGCTATCACTCATTTTCAGCTCCATCCAGACCATGATTACTTGACTTCCCTTTATCCATCTCCTCACTATGCACTTTGTAAAAAAGCTGATTCTAAAATGTGTGAAGATCATCTAGATCAGTTATTCTCAAACTTATTTTAGATGTTACCCCTTTGTTATGACTAAAAATCTAATATACCCCCACAGTAAAATTTCCCTCGTTCGCCTCAAAAATTCCCCACCACATTAATTTGTTTAACCACCACGTTTGGCTCCCTTGTCATTTTGCCCATTTTCCCTTTGAGAGCTGCTCGTGTACCCCCTGAAAGTCACGCGTGTACCCCTGGGGGTAAGTATACTACAGTTAGAGAACCCCCAATTTAGATCACTAGTGCTCTAAATGGCAATGATTTAATCCATCATTATTGGTATGCAAAAAGACAAATGGAATAACTCCAGTATGCTGACCATTAGTAACCAACAAACCAAAAAATGTAACTTAAATATACAAATTATTACTTTTTTTTGTTGTTAAGAGGCCCTCACATATAAGACGTTCTAAATTAATATGTAGTTTTTATAAGGGTGGTTCACGACCTCTTAGTAGACTTTTCAAGGGGTTAGAAATTTAAAAAACGATAGGTAACCAACCACTTCTTTTTGCCATTTGAACCATAAATATTTAAAGTTAAAATTAATCCAAACTTTAATATCTCAAAGAATGCTTCAAATATATGACTAGTTTTAGGCTTCTGTTAAGATTTAATTACCATATTTTTCCACTTTACTCGTTTATTAATACATGGAAATATCTTCATATTGATGAATGCCACTTGAACATTAAAAATAAATTGTTAAAAAATTGTGTTAGTTCTTTCAAGAGAAATGACAAGCTGAAACCCAACTGCTTTAACATCACTTTATACTAGTGTTAGATACAAAACTTAGGTTTTATTAATATGTTTTATGTTTTCAATATTTTTAAACATAACACTCTAGTACCCACTTTGGTGGCCACAGTGTCCTAGGCGTCACTCTTGCAATAGACTAGACTGCCAATAATAGGGAGATCTAGGTTCAATCCTGTTTGGGTGTATCGAGGGTGGTTTTCCCTAAATGGATTTCACTCTCTTTAAGCAAATGTGGGTACACTTCCTCTAAATTCAACCTTCCTCATCCCTAACAGAATAAAGTAATTAGTACATAGGCAAATAACCTGAACAGGTGGTAATATGTGGTGCTAAAAAGACTTGATGCATTATATAACTTGTTTTGCCTTAACTCCATGGTATACATCATACTCTGCAAGTTTGTGGACACAGTAATTTTGAATTATTTAGCTTATCCTATGACACTTGATATACTTTTCATGTGTTCATATGTGGTCAAAAAATTTTAAATAAAGAGAAAAAGTTTTGACAAAATTCCAAGACACCCTTGGCGGTTATTCAAGATCTGTTGATATTAGTATATGCAGAAAACTAAACTTTATGTTGCTACTGGAGAAATATTTGATTAATTTTGGCCAAAAAATTTCAATTCTATAAAAGCTTTAAAAATACTTGCGCTCCCTTCGGCTGCACCTTAATAATGATAATTATTATTTAATCTCTACATTGTATCTTATATGTTATATGTTCCAAAGTGCATACATGTTTTCTCTATAAAAAAATACTTTGATGTCTATTTATAATCAAATAATTACATTTAATCAATTGAAAGGTTATTTCTCACTTATCGGTAGTCTAAATAATTATTCTAGTCCACAGTTAGTGTCATATCATCATGACACAAGAACACACACACTCCAACCTATTTCTATGTGTTACATTGAGTGAGGTGTATGCAGATTATGGTCTTGTTCCCATCTTATCAAGATTTCTGTTATAAACTTCTTTAACCAACATGATAGATTAAAAGGGTTCTGCACTATTCTCTGGAGCCTCAATTTGTCACCAATATAATGTATTTTAGAATGACTGATTGCAAGTTTCTGTTTTCTCTTCTTCATGTTGTATTTTTTAAAGTACTTCACTGTCCAAATTTGTATGCTTTCTCATTGGCATCATAGGTGAGGAGTAAAGGTGAGTTCTCTTGTGTCATTTTGAGTTAATCATTTCCTTTGATTCATTGAGAATGAATTCAAAATTAATATCAGAACACTCATTTCATTTGACTGAATCATTACTAAACGTGTTCATTAAAAGTGAAAAGGAGGTCTACTTTTCTTTATTTATTGAAAAATTAAAACAAATTGAACAGTGAGAACAATCATTTACAAGAATACCTAAATTCGTTTTTCTTTTAGTGTAATACTCAATTTAAATTCATCATTAAACTGTGACCACTTGCAACCTTGTACCGTATTGGATTTAATCCTCAATTGTTTTCCACTTTCGACACCTTTTGACGTCTGGACAGGTTAGACAACCTTTAGTGAAATTTGTTTGTTGACAAGCTTCTTTTTTTTCAATATATTTTCTAACTCATGTGATAACTGCACACATGTTTCCCAAACTGCATTAATTTATTATTATTATTATTATTATTTATTATTATTTCTATAAATTAAGGGTAGTTTATCAGTCTCATAATGATTATCATGAGCAATGACATATATGAACAAATTCCTTTCATGTTCATCAAAAATTAAAAATTAATCACTGAAAATGATTAACTGAAAATTACAGGTGAGAATTCGACTTAAATTATAGAGCTTAAAGACCCACCCTTGATAGAATTTTTTTCTGTATTTGTGTTGTTATTGCACCCATTTAGTTCACCAAACTTTCTAAGTAGATAAGTAATCAGGGACTGCCTTAAGAATCATTCTTTTCTTTGAAGGGAATTCCTGGTTTTTTCTACAGAGGTTTTTAGAAAAATATTAATTATAAATAAATCTCAGAAATATGAGACTCACTCAAACAACTCCAAACTAAAATCAAGTTATTCAAAACAAAAAAATCCGATTTTGTTTATGATACATTTTTTATGATTAATGTGTTTTGGTTTTCTCTCTCCAGTTTTGCATATCAAAGGTGAAAGTGTTGTTTTCTTTAATGGAGAGCATTATGTGCATTTCATAGTATATTTTATTGGTTGACCCACTCACTTTAATTATGTGTTTGATTGTTACAGTTATTATGGTTGTGGAAATTAGATTTAGTTTTGCATCAACTCTAACTTTGACTTATTAACTACTTGAATAGTAATAACTATTTTATATGAATTTGTTTCATAAAGGTCTTGCAGATGGATAAAAGCAGAGACCAATAAAAATAAAAGTATATTTTACTAATATATTGAAATGTATTATAAAGCTCACATACAATTAAATAAATGTAACATTAATATATATTTTCAACTTTATCATCATTTTGAATCATTATAATTTTAAAATATTTTCATATCTCTCTAACAAACCTGGGATATTGGATCTAAAATAATTTATTAATATTAACAAACACAGTTGTATAAAGTCAAAGTATGGTTTATTAAGAATTTTATAGTTAATATTATTACTATCATTTTGTAAAGACTTATATTTAATTTTAATCAGGGTGTATGTTTAAAAATGGGTATTTTCCCAGTTTATCAATAAACAAGACTATTGTGTTTACAAACACTCCAAAAATACATTAATTTAAGAGTGGGCGCCACCTTCCATTAAAGGAAATTAAACAAATAACTATTTTTAGCTTAAATAAATGTAAAATGACTCTTTTGAGATAAGTTTGTTTTAATTAGCACTTGCTCTTGAGATTATTGTCAAAGACTTTAAAGTCAGATTAACTAAAATAACAAAGGAGATAATCCAGGATTGAAGTCCAACCTTTCGTCGTACTGTCTACCACACTATCTGTGTTCCCAATACAAACATTAACATGTTGAAAATACATTTAAAATTGTACCATAAGGACTGCGTATTTTAAAGAAACATGCTTTTAGTCAAATTATGATTTTAGGTGAATTGCCTCAGAGTACCTTGTGTGGCTTTCTAATTATTTTTATTTTACTCTTAACTAACATTAAACATCAAACTTGGTTTCTGTTAAATTTTTCATTTATACAAGTTTAAAAATTGTTAATATGAAGGTAACATACACTAAAGAAAATGCTAGTGGACATTTCGCAAAAAAAAATAAAAAATCTTCTTAAATTCATGTACGGTTAAAAAATATATATATATATCTGCTATTTAGTAGATATCCTTGGCTTTATATTTATGAATATAACTGATATATTTTCACATAGCATATACAGTAAAAATATTTGATCAATTTTAATCTACATTACTTTGTGTTGACACTTAAATCACATTTTGTTACCTGTAATTAAACTATATTAAATTATATTTTTTTAAGTTTAGGTACTGATGTTCGTTATTTTGTGTCTCATATTCACAGCCCCTGACAGTAACAATGGCCCTTGTGAGTATTTATTACTATTATTTTGGTCAAACTGTCTCTCTCTCTTGTATGTATATGTCTGCTTTGGCTTATTGTACGCATCAGCATCACCAGTAGATTTTAGAGTCGGGCATGCACTTAGGATTTTGGTACTTTTTCACGTTGCGACACTAACATTTTGTAGTTTTAACACATGATAACCAGCCTTGTATTCACAGTTTTTATATCCAGGTCAAACATATGAAAGAAATACATAAACATAAACATACACATACATACGCTCAAGTTAAGTATAAAGTTGTCTAAAATATTTAAAAAAAATGTAATGTTGAATTGGCACATTCTCTGGTATTAGTTTGGACACTCATCTTGTTCCAATATAGTATGGGCACATAAATGGGAAGTCGGGGGGGGGGGGGGGGGGGGGGGGCGGCAGAAGCATATCACATGTTACAGCTATTTAAAGGATTCACAATTTTGACTACAAATAATTTAAACAGTATGTAGAGCTTAGTAATGAATATATGAATATACCATGTAGCTGTTAGTTTAGTCAATAGCAAGTAGTGTACAATGTAGCTTAAATCTGAATAAACAATATGAATGAGAAATGCTAGGAAATGAATTAAACTCATCAATAGTACACAGAGAAATGCTAGTACCCACATACACATCATAAAAGAATTATTAAAATAAATTTATTTTTAGAAAGTTTTCCATTTATACAAAATGTACTAAATAACCTTGGGTAATGTGCCTAGTTTATACCTAATTATAATTAGATTTTGATCATAACAACTTGAAAGAGATGCATTTTAAAATATATGTACACTTCATCAAATATAATTAATTTTCCACTGCAATAAACCATTTGAATCCAAAATAACTGGTAATTTTTATAAACAACTTTGGAATCGAATGAAACAGCTTTCACTACTTTTGCACAATGTGTTTGTTTTTTAAATAGCTATTTTTATTATTTGGGAATGTGTTATCTTTCTGTTATAACTATATCTCTGTGTCTGCTATGAATTTAAACAGACAAATGTTTCGCTATATTCCATATTTTAAAAATCGGATGTTCTTTGTTTGATATAACTATTATTTTCATAGTAGACAAAAAATATGTTTTACCATGATTTTGAATTATCATTGAATATGTGTATAGCACAGTGTATAAACACAGTGAAATGATAAATATTTTATTAATAGAATGCTTCACATTCAAAGAAAGAATTCCATGGCATGTAATTTATGAATTGTTGATTCGACTATGCCATGCTTCAAATAAATACTAAACAATGATGCAAAACAGTTTATTATTTACCAAGTGTATAAATGTCTCACGATTTTACTTTTTGATTTTTTTCTTTTTCAAATAAATCTTGTGACAGGCAATAATTAAATATTTAGGGAATAAAAATTATCTAAGAGAATTTTTCGCATTAGTTATTTCCAATAAAAATATTGTCACAGCCAAATAAAAAGTTTTTCAATGAAATAAATAACCTAATTTTGCAACTTAAACGTAGTGAAGCATTCTGTTTCAGGGTAAAAATTAAATGGTAAATTGGTCACTTTAAGCCAATATTAGTCCAAACTCAAAATTGCTTACTTCAAACTATGAGATGCATCCAGGAAGTAAATACTATTTGAATATTATAAACAAGACTTGTTTTTTTTAAATAAATTATTTTATTTCTATTTAATTATAGATACATTAATCTACTGTTCAATATATTCACCACTAAAAGTGAGGACATTTTCTTATCTTGGCACAAGATTTTGTATAACCTGTTCATAGAAGTTGGCTGCCTGTAACTTGAGCCAGTTCTCAATGTTTTCCTTCATCTCATTGTCGCTGTAAAACTTCTCACCAATAAGAAACCTCTTCAGGTGTAGAAACAGATGAAAAAAGTGAGCTAGAAAATTTGCAGGAATTGACAATTTACAATGTTTGACTTGTCAATGCAATTTACTGACATTTCATCGGCTATATTACATGGAGTTGTGACAGAACACCTGCACTACAAAAATCTGTGTTCAAGGTGGGCACCCAAAATGCTTAAAGAGGTTCACAAGAGAAGACAAATTTTTGCAGCAGTAGCAAGAATGAGACATGTTTTTGAGTAGATTTGCCACGGGTTGATAAGGGTTCTCCATTGGACACCAGAAAGCAAGAAACATTCAATACATTGGCATCATTCTGGCTCCCCTAAATGCAAGATGGTAACAAGTGACTTTCATCTGTTTCTACACTTGAAGAGATTCTTGCAGGTGATAAGTTCTACAGCGACAAAAGATGGAGGGTAGTATTTAGAACTGGTTCAAGTCTCAGGCAGTCACATCTTTAAACAAGGTTATAAAATCTTGTGCCAGTTAAGAAAAATGCCTCGCTTTTTGTTGGTGATTATGTGGAAAATTATATTAAGATATCTAGAATTATATAAAAATTAAATAACTCATCTAGTGTTTCTATTAATATTCAAACAGTAGTTACTTCTGGATTCACCTCTTATGTATATTCTCTATGATAGCTTTTTTCTGTTAGAATAAATTTAATGGTATTAAAATAAAATATAGTTTTTGTGCTCTTGTATTTGTAAGTTTATATTTGTAAAAATATGTTTATTTTATATTCTATCTTTCCTCTCTAATGTTGATTTTGTGGCTTGCAAATGGTTAATATTGCTTAATTTCTTTGCTTTAGTTTTCCTGTTGCTTTTTTTAGGAATAAATATGCATTTTTCATTGCAAAAAATATATATTGTTTGAGTTATGTTAACATAGTAATCAGTTCTCTTGCAAGTTGAAAGGAAATACATTTGCAAAGTTGTATGTATGACAATATCAAAAAAATATTTGATCAAAGTAATGTCCAAGTTGATAAAACTTTTTAATAAGTTAATCACATACCAATTTTTTTTTATTATAAAAATTAGATATGTTGATCCTACTGAAGCAAAATCATACCAGTGTAGTAAGATATAAAAACAAATTGATATTGAAATAACCACATGTGTATAAAATAATTTTAGACTTGAACGTTTGATCAAATATTTTTGGTTCTAAAAAGTTATTGATTTATTTCTGATATCTGATTATTCTATCTGTCTTAACATATGATGTTTTATCAAGCTTACTACAAGTCTTTTTGCTTTGCAAGAGATAAAACAATTTTTTTTAAATGTGATGTAAGCATGATGTTTTTGTTCATTCAGGATGTGTTTATAACTGAGCATATGTATCACATCATTAGACATAAAAAAATAAGAGCAATTGCATGAGCATTTTTTTAATGCACATTTTTACCATCCATATTGGGAGTTAAACTTTGTACTTATTTAGTAAAGTCATGCTTTTTGATTTACTTCTATAAATGGATTATAAAGTGCAAACCTGTAGGGTTCTCTTACTGGAGGAAGGCGGAGAAAATCAACTTTTTCTTTATACCTTTTTCCCCAATATGCCAGGATCATTTTATTTCTTCACCACAAAACTATCAAAGGTGGGGTCCTATTTCTTCCCACCCATCCCCCTAAACTATCACCACCATCATACACTGCACACAAAAAATCAACTTTGGTGTGAAGTGTTACTATTGCTTACTATGTTTCTCTTCGACTCTTATATCTCATAATGAAAAGCATGGCCGGTTAACAACTTAAAAAAATAAAATTGGATTCATCAAATTCTACTTAGTGATTGGGGGGGGGGGAGGGGGCACAGGGTGATTATTTACTTTGTGTCTATATTAAAATAGGACACCATTTGCAACAAAGTGTTCCAAGCTAACTTTGACTCCATTCTTCGCTTGCATTCTGAATTTCTTTGCCTCCACCAGGAGTAGGTACTCACCCCATTATACACCGGGCCTGATGAGGTGGTAATTTATTTATTGGGTCTAAATTATACATTAATTTGTGACATTATTACTATTCCAAAATATATTTATGCAGGATTGTAAATAGCTTTTAATTGGAACATTGGTTTCTGTTGGTTAGTAAATAATTGGTGTAATTTGATCATTTTATGGTTTTTATTTGTATATAAAATTAAGACTTTTTAAAGTAAAATCAAATTGAATATTCAGTACTGCTTATGAATATAATTTTATAATATTTCTTGTTTGTCAATTAAACTAGTATATTTAAAATTATTACATGATAAATGCAAAAGCTATGCTACTAAGATAATGTATCCCAAATAGAGATGAGGCCCATGAATCCTTAGTAATATTTAAAAAAAAAATTAAAGCCATTATGACGCTTCCTGTACAACATGGTTATAGGAGAAACCTAACAACCAGACTTCAGTTCATTAATTTATCATTTAACTGAATGTGGATTCAAAGTTTACCTAACAAAAACGTTATAATTTAGTCACAATTTATATTTTCTATATCAACTAAGGAATTAGTGTGAACAAAATCAGAATTATTTAAAGGAAAAAAAATCAAACCAATGTTTGAAATTCAACCTCTTATGGTTATCATGTTTTCTAAGATCAGGATTTTGAATTGCATTTGGGAATAGTGGATTCGACCCATTTTCAATCTAAATATGATAAATAGTAATTAGTAATGAAAGCAAATAGAGGAAGAAAAATTGTGTAATGAAAAACGATGGAGGGATTTTACTAAACTGACTCGACCACAGCCTGGAACCAATTAGTATTAGCACCGTGTCTTACTGCCCATTGGGTTATACACACTTAAGCTGGAAACAGTTGATGATTATAAATAATTACTATAATTTTATCAATACAAAGTTGAACAAATATGTTTGCTCATTCTAAAGCAAACTAAATATAAACATTCTAATTTAAATGCTTCTACTAAAGTGTTGCTATAGGCAAATAGTGTTTGTAAGTTTCTCCTGTTACCTCTCCGCAGGTGTGGTCTATGTTGTGGATGAATTGGATTATGAGCAGAAAAAAGAGTATGAGCTGACAATTCGAGCTACAGACAGTGTGACTGGTGTTTATGCTGAGGTGCTAGTCAGCATCCTGGTTCAAGACGTCAACGATTGTCCACCCGAGTTTAGTCAGGATTCTTACAACATTCTGTGTCGGGAGGCTGCTTCGTTTGGGACGTCAGTGCTGAGAATATCTGCTCGAGACAATGACACAGGGTGAGCAATCACTACAAGAGAGGGAGGTTATCAAGCTGTTTGAAGTTACAATTTTTTACATATGTTGCTTGTATAGCTGAAACCTTTCTTTGAAATTCAATTGAAAAACTAAACAATTTCATTTTTTTTTATAACGAGTCAATTTTACAGCTTAACTAAGTTACACAAAATTAAATGTAAACATGGGTCTCACAATTTCAAAAATTATCCTTTTTTTCTGTAAAATAAACTATCTGTAAATATTTCAATTAATATTTATATTTTAGTTCATACTTTAAATCTTAATTATTCACATCCTAAAAGTACTTAAAAAAGTAAGATACACCTTTAGCATTAGAAATTATTAATTCAAATATAGTCATAACTATATTGGTATTTTGTCATTTTACATTGAAATAAATATTTAATTTTAATCATACAAAGAAATAGACTAAACTGTTGAATCATATTTCCAGGAGTGAATCAGATAGTGAGATATGAGATCCAGAAAGACTCTAGCAACTCATCTGAGTATTTCCACATCGACCCTGAAGATGGCTCTATCTACCTGAAAAGATCTTTAGATCATGAGCTCAGCGAGTCACATCACTTCACAGTTGTTGCTATAGATGCCGGGGTACCTAGCCTATCCAGCACAGCCCACGTCTGGGTGTCAGGTATTATTATTACAATCCTCTACTTAAACTTAGGTCACTAGCCACCCAACAGGAACGTTATGAGCTCATCAGCCCTTAAATGCCCCTTGAAACCACGAGACCCAAGATGGATCTCAAAGGAACTCCTGTTGCAAGGAAACTATATGCCTTACAGAAACTACTCATTTTATGTTTTCGGACCTAATGGCCACTCTTATGTCAACCCTAATAATGACATTAGATTATGAGGCATGTCTGGATGTTGGTCATTGATGTAGCTGAGAGTGTATAGAGTTGTTTTTTTTAAACTGCACCTTTGAATTGTTCTTTTCGCTTGATAAAACATGTACTTGCTAGGTGTCATTGAAGCTCAATTCCAATGTTAGATTATGTCCAGAACATCACAGCTCTACATAACTACTGGTATCAAGAATAATTTGAATTTTTTTAAATGGAATCTCTTATAAGTTTATACATAGTGCATTTCTTAAGCACATTGTAAACACTTTTTTCTATTTGAGTGCTCTAGTACTAATACAGGCTAACTGCATCGTAAATTAGTTTATCTAAAAAGAAAGGGTGAGGGTGGAAAGGAAAGGAAAGATTTAAATTGGCCCATTTTTTTTAACCTTAATCTAGGTGGGGATCAAACCCCAACTTCTTGGAAACTATGTATAAAAACCACGTCAATGACAATACACATCATTCAATAACATATTGTTGTTAACAAACATAGTATTAAATCCTAAGAATGTTTAAGTGTAATTTTTATTTTAATACAAATACTTTACAATTACTAATTAGATGTCTTAATTGTTTTACTTACTGTGTATCCATGATTAGTTTTGGACATGAATGACAACCCGCCTGAGTTTGAGCAGTCATCCTACCTCTGCTTCTTGTCGGAACACGCCATAGGGGACAGTTTGTGACTGTGGTGGCAGCCAGTGACCCGGATGATGTTGACCTCGACAAACTGACCTATACCATAGTGGGCGGGAACCAACAACAAACATTCTCTATCAACCCATCTACAGGTATTATTACTATGCCACACTTTCCCTTTTAAGAGCCTGTATCAGATAACACCTAACTTATGTAGGAAAAATAGATCAAACCAGATGCTGCATTGTTTAGGGGTTTTTTTTACTTTAGAAAGCAGTGAAATTTAGACTAGTAAAAACATTTCACCTAAATATATATATCTTAAAATGAGGACACTTTTAAACTTTTCCACTTCATTGTTGGGAAGTAAAGACTGCAGAAAACTATTCTAAAATACTTGTTCTGGTTTATGAGTAATCTTTCCCAGTTAATTGGCCTTGGTATAGCCTCTTTAATACAGTCACTCCTAAGACTAAGCTTCAAATTACTACAGTGGCAAGAAATTATTGTGCAGCCAAGTTGGTAGTGATAAAATCTGTCTTATTAGCCAATCACTTTGGTTTAGTTCCGCCTGTAAAAAGTTATTATTATTATTGCTATTATTATGGGTTCTGTCTTACGACAGGTCCATTAGTTTTGTCAGTGAACGTTGACCACCAGTGTGCCCTGTCTGCCTCCTCCTTGAGCTTCCAGAATTTTCTTATTTCCTTGAAGTCATCAAATATTTTAATCCTCCTCTTTCCTTAGCTACTCTTTTCTTCAACCTCTCCTTCTAAGATGTTGTACGGAAGACATTTCCTCCTAAGGATATGTTTGATCTAATTTGCTTAGTACCGAAGAATCACATTCAAAATGGTTATCTTCTTACCAACTCTTCTTAGAACTTCTTCATTTGTCACCCTCTCTGCCATCTGGTCTTCTCAAGTCATCTCTATCACCACATTTCAAAGCTCTCAAGAATATTTATTTTCCATCTTCCTAAGAGTCAAAATTTTTGTTCTACACAATGTAATGCCCCAAATGTAGCGTTTCATCAGTTATTCTTCAGTTCCAAACTCAACTTTCCGGTCACATTAACCTCTTCTTGTTGAAAGCTTCATTGGCCATGGTGATCTTTGACCTAATTTCCTTTGTAAACCCCCCCCCCCCCCCCCTTTATTTATATACCAAATAAAAGTCAGGTTGGTCACAGAGAGTTTATTTATTTTCAATAATAATAACAATACTCGATGAAAAAAGAGTGGGACAAGCCGGAGCTAGGCGTAGGAAAATAAGGCCATTATAATTTATATACAAACAAAGATATGGGGCACGACCCCAAGCAATAAGATGGCCGAAGGGACCCACAGTATAAACAAACATTTAAATTGACCTCCAAATAAATCCGTAAAGTACAATGACAAGGATTGTATATAGGAACAATATCCCGCACACTAACAATAAACACTAGACATTGACTATTCGCCAACTGCAACTCCCCGATAACTTATGAAAAAGAGAGAGATCCCAAAAAGGTTACCATTACAACTATTCAAAAGCTCAAAAAATGAAACCAAGGTCCATTATACAGATGCATCATTAAAATTGAATAACCTTGCAATTAACAATACTAATACACTAAGAGTGTGGGTTCACGACACCAGGCTTAACCAACAAGGTTTGGATCAATGGAAATTCAATACCCCACTAATGACAGTAACATTGATCATTCAATATGATTTTACCCAAATACTCAAAAGGTACGATATAACTAAACATCCCGCACATCAAACATGGCGGAGTAAATAGCCCCAAAACAATCCTGAAGCGGATGTGATACAGTCAACCTGAATAGTAATATCCCTAAATTCAAACCACGCTGCCATGACCTCTACAAAAAATTGCAGTTCCCATATATAAAAATAAAGTTAAATAGTAAATAAATATCGACAAAACGTAATTTAGAATTCATCGTTACCCAAACAGAATTTTGATACAAGTAAACTAAATCTAAAATTGACACCAAGTGCCTCACCTAGAGAATGCGGATAAATGTGTGTCATGGCAATAGAGTCCTGCCATTATATACAACCAAGGTAGCGTCACATGTTCTCATGAGCGCGGGAAGCAAGGTAGGAGAAAGGGGGAAGGGGAGTGCACTGTTCGGGAAGATTCTCACATGTTCAGGACAGATTTCAAATCTGCGCCGCTCGACTGGCCGTTAACTTCAGAGAACTGTCACTAGGCGCGCACGAGTCCGCGCATGTAGATCGTCTTTTATTTATTCTTTCTTGGGGTGGGGCAGGCTAGAGGCGCAACTTCGCTGACGGTTACTCGTCTCAGTTGAAAACAATCTGGGTGGCGAGACGATGTGTTTGTGTGTGTCCTCGTAGAACAGCCAAATGGAGGCAGAGTTGGTGAGTCCATGCAATCTTTTTCTTTCCATGTTGTGACTCGGTCACACCTTGGTGCATTAGGCATTAGCACTGTACACCACCACCACCACCAAGAGGTTGTAGTCCGAATCATTATCGGCACCTGGCAATGTCTTCCCATTCTTCCCTTCATTCCTTAATCACTGTTTGAAAAGGGTTTAGTCTAGTTGGTACCTGCTGATGTCTCCCGGGCCCTTCCATGTATATAATTTTATCTTCTATTTCTTGAAATAGCTAGTGAACAGGGTAATTTCAGAAACACTTAGAACAAGTATTATTAACTTGAAGAAATAACTTGCAGATGTGTTTATAAATATTACAAAAATAATATAAAATAAATAATAGAATAATTTTCTGAATCACTATTCATACCATTTTGCCTCAACTAGATAAATAATTTGGTTAGTCCGCAGATGAAAACATATTTGTTGCTGGGGGTTTATAAGATAATCGACCTAAGTACACTGTACAGTGTACATCAGCTCCAAAGCATTTACGTTTTAACTGTTTTATCAACAGGTATAATTTCCCTGACCAACCTCCAAAACTTTGCTGATCCCAGGGAGCACACCCTGAATGTGTCGGTGACAGATGGGGTATACACAAGCTTTGCACGTGTGAAGATTGAGCTGTTACCAGCCAACAGACACAACCCCAGCTTCCCTCAGGTCCAGGTGGAGGCTAAGGTGATGGAGAACAAACTGCACGGGACTTTTGTAACTAAAGTCACTGCCACCGATGAAGATTTTGGTATTTATGGAGAAATAGCCTACTCCATACCTTCAGAATTGATGAGGGAAACTTTTCAGATTGATAAGAAAACAGGTAAGAAAATTGAGTAATATATGTCAGAATCAAGCTAAAATCATGTCTTTGGTATCTACTTTGAATTAACATTTTGCAATCGCCCTTATCACCCCCCCCCCATTTTTTTCTCTGGCAATCACTTTTGAAAAAACACATCCATGTAACTTCACCAAACAAATACACTCATTTTTAGACATATGTTCCACAAAAACAATAGAATTTAAGCTTTTCAGTGCAAATAAAGCAAATAGTGAATCACCTTTGTCTTATAATAAATTCATTTACCTATCTGTATGTAAATGTGTTTGTTTGGTATTTGATTAGTTGCCATTTTGGTTCCACAAATAGTTAAACACCATTAAACGCCACATCAACATCATGATTATTATGGTTACCGTTAATCTATATTCTCTGTGATCGATGAACAACATATCAATTCATATAATTTTATTAAATTTTATCAAGTATTATTATTTTATTATTATTTATTATTAAATTTTTTCTCCACCTGTTTGATTGTTGTGATGTAGGAGAAATCATCACAAGGAAAAGGCTTGATCGAGATTCACAGAAATTGTGAGGGTTCCAGTCATGGCCACAGACAAAGGAGGAAGATCAGGGTTTGTTATGGTCCGTGTCAAAGTATTGGATGAAAATGACAATGCCCCCAAGTTCCTTTTGCGTGAATACAAGGCCACTATTCATAGCAACCTCACCCTCAACTCAGACTTCCTCAAGGTATGATCCCTTTTTGTTTTAATTGTATACATGGTTACTGTTGGTGCTGCCTCTCTACCAGTCTAATGTGTCAAGCTGGCAGTATTTATGGTGACAGGGAGATTGAGGTTCGAATCTCAGCTAGGTGCACTTAGATTAATTTATCACTGTAGTCTTCCCATTTATGCAGCTGCATTTCTTTTAAGCTATACGATTCTGGAAGTTACATGGAAATTAGCGAGCATTTACATCAGATACATTGTCGTAAATTATTATTTATTTCTTCAATTTAAAGTATTTGAATTTGACCTGACAGGCCACACAGAACATACTTGGGGACCGCAGGTTGTACATGCCAGCCTTACAATAAGTAATTGATTACTTTGGGGCTGAATATACTATTGGTATTTAAGATGGACCAAACCATCAGACTTTATTTCTTTTTGTCAACATTGCAGTGTATTTTATTCTATTCTGAGATAAAGTCCCAAATGGTTCAATTCAAAAGTATTACAGAAGAATGGCTAATTATGCTTATCATAAAATGTATTATTATATAATTATATATGAAAATAGTGTGGAAACACTGTGAAATAGTTAAATGTGAGTGTTAGGGAAGGAAGCCAATCTTAAAGGAGAGTTAGGTTAGACCTAGATGGGGATAAATAGACTTCTTTCTTAATTTCTCCATACACTTCACATCATATGATACGTTCACACAATATGCTATTATTTCTTTTGAATATGTAGTTGCCGATATATTTTTGTCAGTGTTTTTTATAGGTTATTTTTCAGTCTTTCATATTATGAAGAAGGAATATTTACCTTTTAATAATAAATGAAGCTGTGAAAGTCGTCATAAGATGGAATTTTAAATAATGAATGAAGAAATGAAGAAAGAGTTTTAATTATTTCCATAAATGTCTGACTTAACCTTCCTTTCAGGTTGACATCCTTCCCCTATCACTAATGTTACACTATTTTACAGTGTTTTAGACCATTTTCATACATTATAAGTCATTAGACAAATATTGGTTTTATTAAAAATAAATGATAAAATTGTAATAATACTTGCTTTGTGGCATAACTTTGAACTTTTAACAAATGGGTTTCAACAGAAAATTTGCAGATAACTTGACATATCTGTAACACATGATATGGTAAAAACCACAATGTAATATGCTATGTTTTTGGTATCAAGGTGAGAGCAGTTGATAATGATGAAGAAATGGCAGCTGAGCTGGAATATTCTATATATGAAACACAATCATCTGGAGTGAAGGAGTTATTTGGTATTAATCGTCACACCGGTGGCATTTATTTACTCAAGAGTGCAGTGCCAAGGGTAAAATGTGTTCTTTATTTTTATATTATTATTATTATTATTATTATATTATTATTATTATTAATATATATATATATTTTTTTTTTAAATTTCCAACATCTTAGCTGAGTTAGTAGCATGCCTTTCTACTGAGCTAAGGGTCCCAAGTTTGATTCCCGGCATGGTCGAAAAGTTTATCATTGGTGAAATGTGGGCTTACCCTTTTACAGTGATGAATTAATGGCCGGGTACTGGATGTGGTGCCTGTCCTAGTCTTAAGTTAGATTCTAAGGAATATGAAGCCATGACAGGCCTAGCAGCCGATAGTGGAAAATATATAGGATGAATAAAAAAACTGACATAGCCCACAGTAGTATATATAAACTATACATAACGTACCATACCTAATCATTTACACAAACTTAAATCAGAAAAGTTAAATTATATTTGTGTTGTGTTTTTCCTGTCTAGCTTATTACAGGTTAATAGCATTTATTAAATCAATTAGGTTTATATTAAAATGTAATCAAACTTATCCTTTATCTCTTGTGACAGTTTTTGATAACTGTCCAAATAAAATTTGTTAATAATAATTCACTAGGCTAAATAATGGTTAAATTAGAGTAAAAATTGTTAAGATAAAATACCAATAAACATAAAAATAGAATTTTGATGTCAAGCTTTCATTATCATTGACGGCTTTTTCAAGTTTAGCTGCTTGTGATAGTAAAAGTTGTCTTTAAAATTGTCTATTTGTTTTTATTTTTGTTTAATCTGGGCTCACTCATGTAAGTGTTAATGACATAAGTCATATATTGTTCAGCCTCTAATAAGATATATGGTAAAAGCAGTTAATTTTAATTCATTTACTAATTTTTATGTTTGTTTATTGCATTTATAGGTATCCAAACCAACTTAATGCTTAGCTTATAATGTTATAACAGCATGGTGTGGTTTTATACTCTTTAATAGAAATATGTTACTTGTTTCAGAAAACCAAGTCTTCCAATTTTTTGTGCGAGCCCAGGATCGCGGCTCGCCCACTCTACATGCAAATGTTCCTATTGATGTTCTTGTAATGGGCTCGCAAGATGTTGCACCCATATTTGAAAGAAGAGACGGAAAGTTTTTTATCTCTGAAAATTCCCCTCCAGGTAATCAACTACAAACATAAAGTTTGTTTTATTTGTATACTAGGCATCAGGAACGATGGTTAAAATTGGGATGTTGCTCAAAAAAAAGTTTATTAAGGTCTCATCCTTGTAATGAGTATTTAATATTAGGTATACGTCCTAAGTTAAGCTTGAATGTAAGTCATGTACAGTTCAATTTTTATAGAAAGGGCCATTCAGAAAACACAAATAATTTGTTTTTTCTGTTGACATTGAAAACATTTTATTGGTTTATTTTTGGTATTATATAGGTATTGCTAATATATTATATTAAAACTAACAGTTGTCAGAAAAGGCCCTTCCTATGAAAATTGAACTGAAATAAAGATTTTTTTAAGCACAGTGTCTTATTACCAATTCAGGTTATATACTATGTTATAATTACTAGAATAGGTTATTGATGAGGAAGGTTGCATTCAGAGGATTTGTACCCACATTTGTGTGGAGAGAGAGAAAAGGAAATCGTCTAGGAAAAACCACCCTCAGTATGCCTAACCTTGATTGAATCATAATCTCCCAGTCATCGGCAACCTAGTTTATTGTAGAGGAGCACCTTAGACTATGCTGCCACCGAAGCGGGTGAAATAATATTTAAATACGAACATAAAAATAAATAACATATCTTACCAACAGCAGTGGGTGAGTGGTTATTTGTTGACATATCGGAGAAAAAACTGAAGAGATTAGCCCTTATAGTCCTTCAGTCGATGCCACACAGAATTAGGTAATTGTGTATTAAGTAAATTTTACTGTATTTTTTTCTCTGCATCGCATCTTAATACCCAGTTGGGTCATCCATAATTACATTAATTGGTTAGGAATGAGTAAGGTAGAATTAAGAAGAAATGTATTCACTTTTTGTAGACAGTGGGAAACCATTTAAGGGAAACGCTGTCAATACATCCAACTGGTATTCGAGCCCCGATCTCCTTGTCATTGGTAGTCTAGTCTATTGCGAGAGTGATGCCTTAGATCAAGCAGATGAAACTCATATTATGAAGAGGGAAAAAACACTCCTGAGGCACCTTGACAAGGTTCAAACCCTGGATTTTCAGATGTCATAATCATGAGCGTTAATCATGAACTAGATATGTAAATCACTGTGAAACATGAATCAACACAATAAGTAATTTTTTTTAACTACATTTAACTGAATACAAAGTGAATGGCCATAATCCGAACTAATTTATAGTGTCATTAAATTGTGAATTGTTAATACTTAACCCCTATTTATTTGACTGTCTCACGTTGTTCCTTTGACACACACTTTTTCTTATATTAACAGGCGCCCTAATAACTCGTCTAAAAACAGTAACCAACTCATCAGTTCACTACCGACTTGTGTCGGGCAGTGAGGAAGCGCCACAGTTTGCTATAGATGCCAACGGGCAATTGACTGTCGCGCGAACTCTAGACAGAGAAGCCAAGGATTCCCATTTGATTGGTGTGCTAGCTGAAACATACTCCAGTCCACCACTCACAGCTTTGGCTGAAGTCACACTGAAAGTTCTGGATGAGAATGACAACGCTCCAGAGTTTGAAAGCAGTCCGTACAAAATCACATTAGCGGAGAACGTGGAAGAAGGGACATCCATTTTAAAAGGTTCTTATTCACACTATTCCACAAACATGTGGTAATCTTATTGTTCTTTATCTAATATTTTTTATTAGAACTTAGCTTTTTGCTCATAAAATAGTATTATATTTTCATCATCATTTGTGTTGTACAAGTATATATATTAAATATGTTAATCTTGTTGGAATGAGAAAGGTAGTATTTATAGGAATGGAAAATGGGAAATTGTTTAGAAAAATAACCTTCATTTCACCCGACTGGGATTTGAACCCCAACCTTCTTGTGTTCGGCAAAACAACTTACTGCGACCTTAGACTGTGCGACCATTGAAGTAGGTAGGCCTAATGGATTATTCCAATTTTTTTTTTTTGTAATCCCAACCATATAATTATTGAATAAAGACCAAAATTCTTGATTCTTTCAAAGTGACAACATACTTACCTAATCCATGGAAATTTTATTTTTTGTTTCTGCTTTGGTATATTATCGTACAATAAATAAAGGCGGTTCTGAAATTATTTGTGTTATTGTATTTGTGTGTTTTGACATATTTAAAAAAATATATAAGATGTTTGCTAATTATGTATTATTTCCAGTGAATGCTCATGATCAAGATCAAGGTAGTAATGGTGAAGTGCGCTATACCTTTGGTTCTGATATCGGTGAATTGGCCAACGTGTTTGCCGTGGATGCCTACACAGGTTGGATCACCACCCTAGTGCAATTGGACAAGGAGAAGCAATCAGAGTTTGTGTTCCAAGTGGTGGCCACAGACAATGGCAACCAGAAACACTTTGCCCGTACCAGTGTCTACATCAAACTACAAGACTACAACGATAATCCACCTGTGTTTACAAATATGCATTATGTAGCAGCAGGTAATGAAGTGGTTATTTTGTAAAGACAAAAACTCACACAACTTACCTAGGGATGGTATTGGATTGAGATGTTTACATTTATCTCTGTTTTAAAAATTTAAAATATATTAATAGAAACTCATAATGTACACCCTGTTTATAGTTACTGCTTAAAGTTTTACCTTGATGGATTCTTTTGAAGGTAAACAAGTGTAAATTATAAATACGATTTTATATTATATTTGGAAGAAGACACAGGTAAGGTGTATAGAAACTAGAGATGGTTCGAATCCACTATTTCTCGAACCCGAATCTACATTTTATCTTCGAATCTCGAATATCAAATCTGAATTCTAGTGAATTGTTAGAATATTTAATGATTTACAATATACCTACATTACACAATATAGGCCTAAGCTGTGAATTAAGATTTATTTCAATCATGCTTTCAATTTTAATCAAGCCCAACCACCCCTCGCAAAATACTGGTTAAAATCCAGCCAAATTAAACAATATAGACTCATATTATTGTTTAGAAATCAAATCAATCATAATGTGAGTATATTTTTTTTTATTATTCCTGACCCCTGTCTAGTATAAATATCAGTAAATTGCTTGGGGTCATTAAAGTGTACAGTAAAATACTGTAAAATTTTGATTTTTTTTTTTCATTATCATAACAATATTCATTAATATTAACACTTTAATTATATTTATTACTATTCTATAAAAGAGAATATTTTTATAATCATTATGGTGATTTATTGTTGTATTGTTATAGTGAATGAAGACGCCCTACCAGGTACCGTTGTTGTCCAGCTCAGTACAACGGATGAAGATGAAGACTTGGTGTCGCCTGTAGAGTTTTACATCACCGGAGGAGATCCTAGACTTCAGTTCCAGATCAGACAAGATGGCAAGGTGTACATCAGCAAACCTCTGGATAGAGAGAGTGTAAACAAATATGTACTGGACGTCACTGCTACTGACGGGAAGTTTATCACTACTACAGTAGTGACCATTGAGATTCTTGATGCTAATGGTATATCATACTGCATACATATTTCTTTACTAAGACTTTTAGTTTTTCTATCTATGTTATTAAATAAACACATTTGATAGAATTGTAGCAAATGAAGCACAAGTAAAAGTAAACACATTAACACGTATTTTTAAATCGCTCAATATTTTGATGTAGAATGGCATCATCCTATAGACTCTAGAGGTAGTAAGCATAACTATTGACCAAGAGTAGCAAGGTTTTGTTTTAACTTGATTATTTGGCATTCCATATGTCAGTCTGTTCAGCGATAACTGTCAATTGTGTGAACCAATTTTAACCAAATTTGGCAGGGACATTCTTTGAGCTTTGGCAAACCACAAATGTACATTGTTTCTTGTTCTAATACTCTCTCCTTACACCAGTGAATGTAGAACACACTTTTACAGCATTCCTACAAATTTATATTAAGTTATAAACACCTAACTTCAGTGTGGAAAACTTAGAAAAGGTGCTAATTATTTACTGGAAGGCCAACTGTGGACATTTTTTCTAAAGTGTTTGAAATTTTTTCCAAGTATCAATAAGATGTATAATCTCCTCTAAGTTATTTTAATTACAATCAAAGCTGATATGAATGAAATGCAGTGTTAGCTTTCAGTTTTCGGTGCATTCCAAGCTAGTTTTAATGACCTATCTGTTTTTTATATAAAGTCTAAAAGAGCCTATTTTAGGCACCTAAAACTGAACTTTTTAAGATCTAAAAATCTGCTACACCATACATTGTAAGCGTTGTTTAATCTCTGTGTTAACAAATCTAATGTATATATAATATACAACATTTGACAAATGGATTTTTAAATAATTAAAACCAAATCAACAAAAAGTTTAAAATGGCTGTGACATATTATTTATAAACCCCCTTTTTTATATATAAGTCCATTTGCTTTTGTCGACATCTAACCACATTATTATCTTATTATTTTAGATAACCCTCCATACTGCTTAAAGTACCGGTACCGCCAAGTGTTATCGGAGGGAGTTCATCCTGGTAGCTACGTGCTCACAATCCTAGCTGCAGATGTTGATGAGGAACCAAACACAAACTTGCGCTTTTATCTCACTGGCGATGGCTCCGACCATTTTACCCTTGATAAGACAGCAGGTAAATGTTATGACCATACACAGCCTTTCTAACAAATTAGCTAACTTTGAAGATTGAAGATACATATTGAAATAGTTTATATTTACAAGAACAGATGGTGCTTTTAACTGCTTAACTTTAACAAAGTTGAACTATTGTTTCATGAACAAGTTTAAGAACCTGTATTTACAGTCATGATCACTTATAGGACTAAGGACTAGTGTTCAAAACTAATATTTTTTATAATGTTCAACTCTTTTATTTAAAATCATAATTTTGATATGTTTAACTAGGATATGTTTGGTTTGATAATTATTGGAAATTTGCAAATAATTTTTGATTTCATTTCAGATCTGATTTGAATTTTGAAATCCTGTTTGGCAGATGTCTAGTTTATAATTATAATATTTATTGATTTCGCCATTGGTAATTTAAAATTATTGTTTTAGGTTAATTTTTACAAATAAATATATTATATTAGCTTCTTTTATTACTATTTTTTTAGGTCATCTTAAAACCGCCCTAAGTCTGGACCGAGAAGAACAATCCAAGTATCAGTTGGTGGCCCATGTGGAGGACAGAGACAAGTCTGTCTGGGAGTGTTCGTCCCAAGTAGAGATCATAGTGTCCGACCTGAATGATAATGCTCCTCAGTTCACTATGGACACCTACAGCGCTACTCTAGCAGAAGATGTTGATGTCGGAACTTTAGTCACCAAAGTGCATGCCACGGATAGAGATATAGGTATTTCGATGTTTATAGTATCTACTAGAAACTATAAAAAAAACATAAATAAATATATATAATACATACACACACTTTTTTTCTGTCACTTAAGTCTAGGAAGGATTTTCAGCGGTTGAATATTAAATATGTGAAACAAACTCTTTAAGGGAAGGTTGGATATTGTCTGGAAAACAATGAAATAATAATTTGGATCCAAGTAGCTCAATAATTAATTATTTATTTTAACTTGAATCAAATAATATTAGGGGAGTAACCATTTTCACTTTTGATGTATGTATGATCTTTTATATTAAAGGAAATAATTGAATATTTTGTTTTCTCTTTGTAAAAGGCGTTTTGCATTGAACCATTTTTTAACATTTCTGTTGCTCTTGCTTGTATTTTGGGGTTTTGGGCTTCATATGTGTTTTAAATTAATAAATAACTTTTCAAAATAAACCTACCTTAATTTTTTTCTGGTACTTATGATAGATGCAAGAAGGTACGTGGACAATAACTGTATGAAAAGAAAACTTTGTTCCTTTCTTTTACCACATAGCTATTTTGTGTTGGAGCCACCTATTTAACGCAATCCACTATTCCAATGTATTTTATTAATATATATATATATATATATTAACATTCAGAATTAATATACATTATTAATATATTTTTCTAGTATACATGTATGCATTATAAACTCGAGATGGTTTGGATCCACTATTTTATGAATTCAAATCTTAAATTTACCTTCAAAACCCAAATCCGTATATATTTGATAGAATAGTAGAAAATGCAAATAGTAACTAAATCTGTAAACAATATTTCTTATAGTCCATTCATTAAAACATTCATACATCCAGCTAAGGGTTAAATTACTGATCTGGGGCCTGGTTTTTAAGTTCCTACTGTAATTATAATTGGTTCCGAACCACCAATAAGTAGTATTAAAGCTTTTAAACAAATTTCAACTTAAAAAATGAAAACAAAAAAAGTTTTGAGTTTTAAAATAAAAATGTGTTCGAATCTCAAATATCTTTAAGGCCTCGAGGATCCCCATCCCTATTATAAAAATTGTACTTAATGTCTCAATCAATTGAATAATAACAAAATATATTTTATTTCTTTAAAGGCATCAATCGCAAGATCAGGTATATGTTTGTTGACTCTGCCGGTGGTCATTTCAACATCACTGCGGACAGTGGTATAGTGACCTTGGCTAAACCTCTAGACCGAGAGACTCGCGCCATGTACAACCTTAGTCTGCAAGCAGTGGATCAAGGGAACCCTCAACTGAGCAAGTTGGCAGCCCTGACAGTGATTGTACTGGATATCAATGACAACCCTCCAGAGTTCACTTCCAAGTACTACTATGCCACCGTGCCGGAGATTGTCAGTGTGGGGTCAGAGGTAGCCAGAGTTCTGGCCACTTCGAAAGACACAGGGATCAATGCCGAGGTGTACTACTCAATCATAGGAGGGAATGAACACAAGAAGTTTGAAATACATCCCAAGACAGGTAGGTGGAAATAAAAATACTCAAGAACATATGTAGGAAATAAAAGCAATATCGCCTAATCTTAACATCTAAAACATAGTTACAAATTAGCAGTTGACAATGAAAGATTGATTTGTGAACTGTTACACCTGTATGAACTATATTCTTTGACTGTGGTTCATATTGCATATAATATATTTCTAAACCTGATTTTAGCAAAGGGTTATTTTGTTGTGAATAAAAAAAAGTTATTACTTTACTTCCTCTATTTTTTCTCTTTTATTCCATAAACAAAATATTGTACTTGAGTTTTCACTGTAGTTCTTTATTTCTCATTCAAATGCTAGTCATAAGAAATAAATAGTTTGGTAATACATTAAATCCAGCCTTTTACTAAATCCACTACTTGCTGATTTTATTTGTTAAATAAAGGCAAACGTTAATAAAAATGACTTTTTTTAAAAAATAGTGTTTAAAATGAACTTTGTAAAACTAACCCTATAAGAGACATTTTTTAATAAACTATCAAACTCTTTCCCTCATAATAAATATTGTTACCATATAATTGACAAAACAATTTAATAACATGTATTCTTTATTTTAGTTTTGGGAAGTTGAGGCAAAATGGCTGTGCTAAGGTATCAGTGGTTTAGGATTTTTTATTAGAGGTGTACTGATTCAGTAAAACTGATTACTGATTATTTATTAATAACCCTTGGGAAATATGCTCAAGAGAATGATAACAGTTAATATAACTAATAAAAAAAGATTGTATGCATTCAAAAGTATATTTTATGCATAACCGGCGAATGTTGGAACTAGATTGTTAGTTTTATCAATGATATGGACTTATATTTCTTTATCTGGCTATGTAATCTTTGCATAGCCCACAAAGTAGTTTTTTTTTCCATCAGTACCCTATCCAGTAAATTTTTATTCAAATTTTACTTTTAAAAACAACAAGATAATAATCTCTGATTACGATTAATTGCCGATGCACTACAATTGCCCAATAACGATTCATTGGTATCCGCATTAGTACACCCCTATATTTTACCGACTTTGACATACGAGGCTCGTCCAAAAGTAAGAGTACTTGATTTTTCTATTTAAAAAAAAGTATTTAAAACAAAATTACAGGATTTTGTTGGTGAATTTGTCAGTTACTTCTACACATAGTCGCATTCCTGTTCTATATAGGTTGTGAGCCGTGGCACAAGCTTTTTGATGCCCTCCTCAAAGAATTCCCCTACCATATCTTTCTTCCAGTTAGGACCTTTTGTTTCACCTCCTTGTCGTTTGAAATTTTTTTTCCACCCATGTGAGTCTTCAGGGAGGTAAAAAGATTAAAGTCTCAAGGCGCCAAGTCAGGGGAGTATGCGGGGTGGTTCAAAATATCCCAACTGAATAAGTCCAAAAGCGCCTTGGTGGCATTGGCTGTGTGCGGGCGGGCGTTGTCGTGCAACAAGTGCACTCCCTTTGTCAACATTCCCCTCCGTTTGTTTTGAATTGCTCTTTGATCTTATTTAGGGTCTCCCAGTATCGTGCTGCATTAATCGTCTCCCCCTGAGGCGGAAATTTGATCAAAATGATCCCTTTTCAGTCCCAAAACATATTGGCCATGATTTTTTTGCCTGAAATTGAGGTTTTGGATTTTTTGGCAGATGGGGAACTGGTGTGCCACCACTGTGATGACTGTCTTTTTGTCTCAGGAGTGTAATGAGCCACCCAGGTTTCATCTCCAGTCACAATCGAGCTCAGAAAATCCTCACCTTCCAATTCAAATCTCTCAAGGAACTCGTGAGCGCTAGCGACCTGATTCACTTTGTGCTGCTTTGTCAGTTGTTTTGGGAATCATCTTGAGCACAATTTTTGGAATCCCAGCGTTTCTGTAATTGTTTCATGTAAGAGAGATCTGGAGAGTTGTGGAAACATCGCATAAATTTCATTACTGTCAATCGGCGGTCTTCACAAACAGTTTTCTCAATTGTTTGCACCAACTCATTGGTCAAAATGGAAGATCTTCCACACCTCTGATCATCATGAACATTCGTTGTGCCTTCATTAAACTCACGACACCACTTAAACACGTTCGTTCAGTTCATAACACCTTTGCCATAAACAGTTTTGATCCGTGAAAAAATTTCAGTTGCGCACCTCACACTTGGCGAGATTTCTTATCCATATATTTCACACAAACAGACACTACAAGACGAGTTTTCATACTGACGAGGTCCGCCTGTGCTCGTTGTGTTCAAAAGAACCCCCACTACCACTCACTGTTGCCAACTTTGGAAAAAAAATTCTTACACTTTGAGAGGGCAACCAGTACTCTTACTTTCTGGATGTGCCTCGTAGCATACTCAATTTACAAAATTTAAGTTAAAAGAAAAAAATCTAGCAATATTTTATTTTTGTATCAATTACTGAAAATAAATTTGGTCTTTTATTTTGTGTATACACCTCACTGAGTATTTAATTTCAACAACCAAACAAAAGACTAAATCTTTTTTGGGGGGGGCAAGGTCGGGTGGTTGGGGGGTAGGAAATTGAATGTGCGAAAATTTTAAGAATACAGTTTATTTTATATTTGGAAGAAGGTACAGGGGAGGTGAAAGAAACAACAGAGAGAGATAGAGAGAAGAATACAGTTTAAAAATAATTTTCATAAATTTGTTATCAATCTTTAAATAAAACTGTAATAAGTGAAATCGTTGAAAAAGTTTCCTTTGTTAGTGAAAGCTCTTATTTATACATGTATTTTTGTGTTTAACAGTATTTTATCAAAACAATTTCTTCTCCAGTGTAAGTGTACTGGCTATCCCACCTGATTTAAAATGTGTTTAAATTAGAAACTCATCAAAATGCAGACTTAACTGTATTCTTTTTTCTGCAAGAAGAACCAACATCTAAAGTTACACCCAAATTCTTGTGAAATATATTTCAGGCATTATCAGCATAGTGGAACAGTTGATTATGAACGAGCGAAGGACTATTACTTGACAATACAGGCTGTGGACGGAGGCATTCCTCCACTCAGTAATCACGCTACTGCCAATATATCTGTCACTGACAGCAACGATAATGTTCCCATCTTCAACCAGGCATCCTACAGTGCTCGCATCCGAGAAGATGCACAGATTGGCGATAAGATTATTCAGGTATGTTGGCAAAACACATATTTACACACACTTTAACATTCAAATGTTTCCATGTTATCTTCCTCTCAGGAAGTAGTAATAATGAGACTTAACAAGTGATGTTGCACAACTAGTGGCATCATTTTCTGTGGGTTTCTCATGCTTGGCTTATATAGTTCCTGACATTCGGTTCAACTGGGGTGTGTCAACGACACCAAAAAAATAATTATTCTTAGAAATGAGCTACATAAATTTAGATACATTTTACCTAATTGGTTTTAAATACTGTTACTTCATATACAGTACGATTTAAATAGTTAGGAACTTTTTTGGAAGTTGTAAAAGTTAGTAAAACAATTTTAATATATTTGTATGCCTGGTCGTTTAACACCTTAGCTCAGTTGGTAGCATGTTTGCATGCTGAGCTAAGGGTCCCGAGTTAATTCCCGGCATGACTGAGAATTTATCATTGACGAAAATGTGGTTTACCCGTTATCTTTGATAAATTGACAGCCGGGGACTGTGTATTGTGCCTGTTCTAGTCTTAAGTTAGATTATAATGCATGTGAAGCTACAATAGACCTAGCCAGCCAGTAGTGGAAAAATATATTATTTTAATAAAATAAAACTTGACTTGGGCCATAGGCTGGAAACAGTAATGGATGTAAAAAAAATAAGCCTGAACATGTTATTATTGTTGGCTACAAAAAATGTGTTTGAATTTTCTAAAAATTCCTTCCATCCTAATGATGGAATTAGTCTTGGGGGTGGGGGGGGACACATTACATTTGTATACATGTTAAGGATAAGATATTTCGCAGGACAATAGCATTGAAAAGGGTGGTTGCATTAAATTGGTCTAACTAAAGCTAAAAAAAAGTTGTAATCACTCAAGAGCAATTAAATAAACAAATGAATTGGACAGACTAATATCAATGGATTATGGGGTTTTGATTGCCTTGTTCTAGGAAGAGAAAAAAGACTATATGTGTTGATTTCAAATACATGAAAAGAGCAAAGGGAGTGTGTGTAAATTAAACTTGTCTTTGGTAGCAGAAACACTGGGATTAGAATATTGTCACCTCCTCATCTCGGGAACATAAACCAGAACATTAATGTTATATATAATTATTTAAAAATCATGATACATCTGTAAAGTGTGAAACTATCTATATTTTATTTGAACAATCAACAGTTTTGTTGAGTTTTTTTCCCCCCCATCTTACTACCCATTCAGGATATCTAAATATTTACACTTTTTTGATAGGAATGAGAAAGGTTAATCAATAAACCATATCGGGATTCGGACTGATCTTCCCCTCTTTTGCAATCTTATTTAATGTGAAAGTGAAGCATTTAGATTATATGATTACTGATACAGGTCACCAGGTGTTGAAAAGTATATTTTAATTATAAATAGATATAATAGTGAGTTTAGAACCCAAAGGATGGTCCTGGTGGGTTACCCATTTGTTTGGAGCACCATGAGCAGTCGGCCCTTTGGCTGGTTATAGCTACCCACCCGCCCATGTACAAAGGAAGTCCTAGTAGTGGTAGTTTTCCTTTGCTTTCAGCACTGAATTTCTCTGAGTGAACGGAAAAAGGTTCACAAATTTTCTGGAAAGCTAACCCATATACCTTCCAGGGATCTTTTATATGGACCGATGGCTTTATTTCCCCTCTGAAGGAATTGATACTATGAATTTTAGTCACTCAGTAAAAATCAGTCACCTTGGCCTGGTTTAAAACCACTTACATCGGGTCGTAGGCAAGCACTTAATCCCAAGACCACCAAGGCTATCGTATTTTAAGTACTCCATAATAATTCTTAATCAACAAATATACCATAATGTCAATATGTTTATCTGGTTTTTATCTTGCTGAGGTTCACGGAGATTAGTTTATCACTTTGGATTTATCAATGCATTTTCCCTCTCATTTATTTAAGTGTATCCTGTTGTTCTTCTTTTAAAATTCACCCTTCTCATACTGAGTATTTAAATTAGTGTCAGTTGCATAATATAGCCCTTAAAGGTATTAAGATTAGTACTTATTAACTCTATGGCACTAGGAACTCAAAATTACTGCACGCCACCTATCCCAATCTTGAGTTTGTTCTATCCAGTCCACCTCATTACACCGTATCTCTTTCACGTCTATTCTAATATTATACTCTCATCTGCATCTAGGTCTTCCCAATGATCTCTTCCTCTTTTGAACAAGGTGTTTTGTTACTATAGGTATTAGCAAATGATCTCGACAGCGATGCCAATGGAAAAGTGTCATATTCAATTGAGAGGGGTGACCGACAAAAGCAGTTTTCAATTGATGAGAAGTCAGGCTACATTTCTGTTGCAGGCAACCTTGACAGAGAAATGGTAAGTTGTTTAAATTTCAGTTGTGTTTTTTTTTTCTATCATATTAATTTTTAATTTTAAAATATAATTGGTTTGTCATTTAATAATGCCTTAGTTACAAGATGCACTAAATAAAATGTAAGACTCAATTTTAATTTATATTTCAAACAAGACACCCAGTACGTAATTTACCATATTACTTTTATGATTTTATAAAAAATAATTTGTACTAGGCATATTTTGTCAATTTATTGTAAAATGAACCATATAATTTTATGGTATTCTCTCCACACGACATTGAATGTTGACCAATCCAGTTCACTACTTGACCAAGAGTCTCTTTTATTTTAGAGTTCTGACACAGCGTATATATCCTCCAGCGGCGATAAAAAACAATGTTATCACTAAAGACGCAATAAGACATATTTAAGTTATTTTAATTTAACTCAACAAAGAATGTAAAAACTGTGTACCGGTAATGTAGATTTGTACTACTAGATTCATTTGGAGAGGAATATTAATTTAAATTATTTTATTCCCATTAAATTACTTGAGAATATTTTTCCCACTCTAACAACTATGTGTGTATGCCCCTCTTTTCAATAGCAATAGTCAAAATTTATAATATTAAAATAAAATAATTAGAGTTTGGTTGAATCCACTATTTTACAAATCCAAATCTTAATTTTAATTCCAGATCAAAATTCGAATTTGAATCTGGGGAAAAAAATTATGAACCAAAGCAAAAATAGAAATATAACAGAGCAATAAAAGATAGAAATAGTAACTAAATGTCAACATTCTTTCTTATAATCCATTCATTATAACATTCATACATATAGTTAAGTGTTAAATTACTGGTCTGGGGTCTAATTATTCAGTTTGTCCCATAATTATGTTTCTGGACCACTCATATTAGAATTCTAATATAAATTTCATTTGAAAAATAAAAATTGTATACAGTAGAACCTTGATAGTCCAAACGTTTGGTAATCCGAACACACCTATAGTAAAATAGGCCAAAATACAAATGTGCAATATAGAAAACAGGAAGCAAAGCCATTTAAAATGAATGTTTTAGCGAGCAAAGCACATGAGCCCACTGCAACATCTACACTCTGCATGTCACTCAAATGGGGAGAACTATAATCTTGCCATAACCTTACTGCTCCAGTTATTGTTTCTCAATCATTCTGGCTTTTTATGCTACCGTGAGTTGTGTGATATTTCGTTTTCCGACGTTCACATTGTTTTTAATCGATTTGTTCATGTATTGTGTATATTATATACTTGCTAAACTGAACAAATTGATAATCTGAACCACCCCCGGTCTCACTTAGTTCGAATTATCAATATTATTATATTTTAATAAGGATTTCAGTCGAGAATTTGATATTTCTTGAATCTTCAAATCCCAAATACTATTCTTGGATTCAAGAGTACCATCCCTAATTTTAAACAAAACTTATAGTCAATCTTTACAAGCAGTCTTTGAATAGGTTTGTTTGATACTTTTCGCAAAAAACATTGTTTTGAGTTTAAGATTAATATTAGTATTTTTTTTTTTACCCCAGTAAAATTCAACAGGGGAACTATTAGTGCTTAATCAGACTAAGGAGTAATATTAATTATCGCCTTTCCCCAGCTTTATCTGAAAAAGATAGCAACTTATAAAAATAGCTTGACATAGTTTATTATGTAAACAAAGTTAGATAAATAAAGTTAAAATAAGAAGAAATAATAAATGTTAATATTTATAGTACAATAAATATAAATATATATAAAATTACAAGGCATGTTATGTGCTAAACATCGATTAAATAAATGTAAATTTTATAGAACTCGTTTCAACTGTAATTTAAAATCTGTGAAAAGACTCGTTCTCCCCGCAAACTCATCTGTATTCTTGTTAATAAGAATTTTCAGTAATTATAACAAGCGAGCGTAAATACTATTTTGTTTTAGTGTTATCTTTTCATATTTTTTTAAGTACCTTCTAATATAATTTATATATTGTTAATCTTTTACCAGATATCAAACTACGTTTTGGAAGTCCACGCACATGACCAAGGTATTCCTGTCCTGTCCAGCTTTGTCATGGTAAATATAGAGATTTCTGATGCTAATGACAACCCACCAGTGTTCTCACAGCACAACTATTCGACTATTGTTCAGGTACAGTGTTCTAAGCAAAATTCATTCTATTCGAAGGATACAAATTATTTTAGAGGCTAAAATTAGTTACCAATTTGTGAGTTTGAGCTAGACATCAATCAATATTCACTTTTATTTCATAATAACGTTAATAATGTTTCTTGATGGAAATTATTTTCAATATTACTTGACATATTTACCAATAATATGTATGTAATCAAATACAACTTTTGTCCATCATAGCTATCACAAGAATTTGTTGCAAAAACAATAACATAAAATAACATTAATTACTACACTGTTTGCATGTATACATACATCCTAACTATTTTACAAGTATTTGTTTTATAAAATAACATTAGTGATTCTTCTTAATAGTAATATTTTTATTTTATATTAGTTCACTGTGTTCCATTAGGTCTATCTGCATATTTACACAAATGATGAATGAGGAAGGTAGAATTTAAATTAAATGTACACAACATTTGTGTACAGGGAGAGTGAAAATCATTTAGGAAAAACCACCCTCAGTAAGTTTACACCTAAACAATGTTCAAACCCTGATTTCACCATAATTGAGCTTCAATTTACTGTGAGAGTGATGCCGTAGTCATTTTGACCATTTTACCATCATACTTTTAATCCAAAGTTTTTACATCTCGTATGTTTTATTTTTAATTTTTTTAGGAGGACAAGTCTGTCGGGTTCATGGTGCTAAAGTTCATAGTGACAGATGCTGATACAACTCCAAATGCTGCTCCATACACCTTTGATATACGGTCAGGAAATGACCATGGTGCATTCCGTTTGGAACAGGATGGAATACTAAGGACAGCAGCCAAGTTTAACCACAAGAAGAAAGATAACTATTTGCTTCAAGTTAGGGTGTTTGATAATGGAACACCTCCACTCTACTCTGATACCTTTGTTATTATTAAGGTAAGTTATATTGAATTTGAACCTATTAAATCATTCTTTCTGTTCTAACTAAATTTTAACTCTTTGAAAACATTTGTAGAAAAACAAAAATAAAGTTGTAGGATTCATTCTCAAGATATTTGCTAAATAGATGTATTAAATAAGATAATAATAATCAAGCTATTGTAGTTAGAGCTGTTATAGCAGGATCTGAATATAGCATTCCTTAAATTGGAAAATGACAGTTGGACATAGGAATCAAACCTGGGACATTTGGCTTAGTACACCGATAATTTTACCATTGAGCTATCCAGGAGTCGTCCCATGCCCGGGGTCATACTTAACTCATATTTTAAGATAGAGTTTGTAATGGACGTGCGGAAATTGTCACCCACATATGAACGATCATTTAAGAGGTGTCATTTTTCAATTTAAAGAATACAGTGTGCTGTGAAGAAGTGTGTGTGTGTGAGAGAGAGAGTATTGTGATTGTCAAATAAATCGTTCTTTTGGCTGTGTGTTTGTATCGACCTAAAGCCTAAACCATTTTATCGGGCTATAATTTGGCTTTCATATGGTTCCCCTGAGGAGTTTTCGGAATTAGATATCTAAACTTAAAGGGCTAAAAGAGAAAAAAAAAATCTTTTCTTTAAGTCCGCTCTACCGATTTTGATTAATGTTTTTATATATATGTCTAACCTTACAAACAAAATGGCAATTCTCATCTTCCCATGAAAATAACTTTGAGAGTACTCTACATAAGCAGAAATAAACAATTTTGATTATATCTGCGCAACTATTAGAAATAAAAATATTTTATTTGAAACAAATTTTAATAAAACCAATAGATTTTGAGCTCTAAGTGAATATATTTATATAGAGGTCTTTGAGATGTGAAATTGTTTGTGATGGTCTTTGGTGAAGTGTTTCTGCAACAATTTATATTATTTCGTTTTACAAATCTTAATGGGTTTTAGTAAATGTTTCTATTTTAAGATTAAAGACATAAAGAAGATCTGTTCAATTCATCGTAACATTTATTTGATTTTACTTAGTGATATAGCTCTTAAAACATTTTTTTCCCCTTTAAAGGTGCATAATTTTATGTAAAAGAAAATACAGGTAAGAAAGATATGGACAAATAAGGAATGGCAAACACATTTTTTTTTTACAGTGAAAAAAGAATACAATTCGCAGTGTTGTTGTTAGACAAAAAAAAGTTATGGTTTCCTCTTAAAGAAAATTGCTCCTCACCCTCTAATTTCTTGATATAATATTATCTATATCATAACTATTAAGGATAGCAGTGGTACCAAGAATGATATGTTTTCTTTTCACTGTGTCATCTATATTTCACTGTGTCATCTATATTCTATTTTATTCCATCTCTTCTTAATTTACTTATGCTTTTACAAATGTATTTTGTGTAAGTTCAAGACATTCGATAATTCTAGACATTCTGTGACTAAGCTCAAACAAAGCAATGTTTAATTTCAGGTGATTGAAGAGAGTCAATATCCACCAATAATCACACCTTTAGAAATCTGCATTAATTCCTTCAGGGATGAGTTCCCTGGGGGAATTGTTGGTAAAATTCATGCCTCCGACCAAGATCAATATGATACCCTATCGTATGGGCTAGTTAAAACATCCACGGGGGCAACCGTTCAAAATATTGCCAGTGATCTTTTTGAGCTTGACCGAAACGATGGCACACTCCTTGCGCTTCCAAGATTGGATGTTGGCGAGTACCGGATCAATGTATCTGTCACAGATGGGAAGTTCACTACCTTCGCAGTGATCAAAGTGTCCGTGGAATTGGTTTCCGAGGAACTTCTATTAAACTCTGTCATCCTTAAGTTTAGAGATGTCAGTTCATTGGACTTTATACTAGACTACAGCAAGGGCTTTGTGCGTGCAGTGAGGAATGCTTTGAAAGTAAGAGTGAAAGATGTTGTTATAATCAGTGTACAGCCCACAATGAATGGGGAGCCGATTGATTCTAGAAGTCGCCACAGGCGACAAGCTTCGAACCCAAGAAGTAACCTTGATGTGCTTTTTGCTGTGAGAAAGTCTCAGGCTTCGTCTGAAAATCCTAGTTATCACTCTGCCGACAATGTCCGCCAAGCATTGACAGAACATCTGGAAGAACTCGAGTTGACGACAGGTCTGATTGTGGAAGAAATAATGCAGGACAAATGCACTGTCAGCTACTGTACATATGGAGAGTGTGAGGATCGCATTGTTCTAGACACTAGTGCCCTCACTCCCATAGCCAATGATATCATGAGTTTTGTGTCTCCTAGGCATGAGCACAAAGTACAATGTGTGTGCAAGGAGGGCTATGCAGGTAAGCCTTTTATATTATTACAAGTACTTAAAACGTGATAGGTGCAATCTAGTCTTAAAAATTCATTATAGACCTCTTTAAACCAACAAGACATACTTAAGAAAAACATTTAGTAGGATTTTGATGGGAAGAAGATTGTAGCAAATACAAACTTTTTTTTTAATATCACACATTGATAACATATTTATATAATATTAGTTCAAATGAATTTAAAAATGACACCTAGATACAGGAATTGAGACTTGTCCTATTTCTGGGTATCATTTCCCAATTTATTTGAATGTGATTTAGATACGGCTGATTTCTGTAATTATCATCATGCATTTCTCAAGGTTTTCCTTTCATACATATACTTAATTGTATACAATTGCTTTCTTTCATATATTATTAGTGTTTTAAAAGTGAGTATAAAAATAAAAATAGACTAATAAGTGCAAATTTAGTGAAGACCACCTAGGGAAATAGGAAAAACTATTAATTCTTATTATTAGTGTTATTTTATAGATACTGACAGTATCTATCAAAAATAACAGCTTCAAATAACATGACCTGACATATAAATAAGCTAAAGTAGATATAGTAACTTTTTTATCTGTCAAATAAGGCTCTTGGAAGTATAGCCTATGCAAAGTGAATAGGAACAAATAAACGAAACAGATTTTTCTTATAGAGTTGTTTATGATGTAAAGCTGTAGTCGATATTTTTTTTAATCCAGGTTTTTATATATACCTCTTTCTTGTATTTTCTTCCAAATAAATCCTTATGTTTTAGGTGACAGATGTGAGACAATAGTAAATGAATGCGCCAGAGAACCTTGCCCTTCATTCAAACTCTGTGTACCTGACGCTTCTGTGGCGGGCTACACATGTCAATGCCCTGAAGGGTTTGCAGGCACAACTTGTGAGATTGACATCTCCAAGTGCCATGACGAGTCGTGTTACATCCCTCGCAACCCTGTGTCGTTTAGGGGTAAAAGCTATGCCCATTACCGCATAGATAAGGCTCTTTTGAGAAAAACTATGGAGGAACAGCTCAACTTGTCACTCAGGATACGAACTGTTAATCCTACCGGGAACCTTATGTATGCAACTGGCAAAGTAGATTACAATATTCTTGAGGTGTGTATAGCTTTTATTTGATTTTTTTTTTTCAGCTGATCGATTTTGTCCACAATGCAAAGTCTAAACACATTTAGGATTGCAGCTAATAAATGAGAGGGGTTGTGTTCACAATCATTGATTATCTAATATAACTGTTTGTCATGATTTTGTCCTTTAACTAGAGATGGTTTCAGATGACATTCGAAATAGAACTGATTTAGCTTATATAAATCCTTAACTATAGTAGTAAATCTGACGTGCTGATCTGTGAATACCAAAGTAAAAGGAAAAATGTTGTGAGCACCATCACCACTCTATGCAGGCTGTATCTGGCAGATATAGAGGTGTGGGTATCTAACTCTAGAAGAGGAATTTAAGCCTCTGAAAACTTTTGTTTGGATGTGTATGTGATTATCTGCAAGTTCTTAAACAGCTAATGCAACTAAAGTAATCGGGGTATTTTCCTTCAATTTAAATTTTTTTAAATATTAGTTTTAAAAAGGGACATATAATATCATAACAATATATGGTACCGTGTATAATAATTTTAACTTAAATACTTTTTTTATATTTTTAGGACCAATGTTAGTAATTTTTTTTTAAATTTATTCATATGAGCTTTCCATGCCGTAATCTGTATTGAAACATTTTACTGTGGTAAAGTTGTTATTAATTAATATACTTTGAGCCATTTCTGAAGAAGTCTAAGTCGGACAGTAGAAAAAAACACAAGTTTGCATATCGACTCCACAAACCTGGTTTTAAATTAACTATGTAAGCATGGTAAAGTTTAGATTTATAAGAGGAATTCAAGTTTTAAAAAGTATCTGTTTGACTTAGGGTATAAAATGTAATAAATTAATGTAAAATTAATTGCTTTTGAAATTATATATCAGAAAATAATATATCTTTGTTGTTTCAGATTGTGAACGGTGTGGTTCAGTACCGATTTGAGCTAGGCTCTGGTGAGGGTGTAGTGCGTGTAAGCAGTGTATATGTTAGTGACGGCTCTTGGCACGAAGTGTTAGTAGAGCGTGAAGGTAACAGTGCCAGAGTCACTGTGGATGGTCGTCATGTGGCTCACGGCTCAGCCCCTGGGGTCAGCGATATGCTCAACCTGCAGTCAGACTGTCTATATCTGGGTTCTGAAGTGAGACCACACCCCACAATTCTGGGCTTCGAGGACGTGCAGCGAGGATTTACCGGGTGCATGGATGATGTCAGGATATCCAGAGTGTCGGTGCCTTTACACATGAGTGGAGCAGGGAGCATCACAGTCCTCAAGCGCTTCGCCAACGTAGAGTTCAGTTGCGATCCCGGTACTGTGTTGATGGCTCCTGGGGTGTGCGGGTCCCAGCCATGTCTCAATGGGGGGACGTGTAAGGATCTCGGTGGAGACTCATTCAGGTGTGAGTGTCACACAAGGTTCACGGGACCCACCTGTGATCTGGACACAGACCCTTGTGCCTCATCACCCTGTCTCTACGGAAGTCGCTGCCATGCAGGGCCAGAGTTTGGAGACTATAATTGTGAATGCTCGTCCAAACTCAGTGGGAAGCGCTGTGAATATGGGCACTTCTGCAACCCTAATCCATGTCGCAATGGAGGCGTTTGCGAAGAAGGTGAGAACAGTCCATTCTGCAAGTGTCGAGGTTTCATTGGAGACCTATGCAACATAGACATAAATGAATGTGAGTCTGGGCAGTGCATGAATGGTGCAACATGTGTCAATGAGCCTGGAAGCTATCGTTGTGTCTGTCCTCCCAACGTAACGGGACTTCACTGTGGTGACCCTCTTTATTCCACGCCCATCTCCTCGAGTCGTTATAATGTGACCTGGGAGGAAGTGGTGGGAATTATAGGCTTAGTAGCCATAATTTGTCTTGTGGTGGTATTTTTCATCATATACAGACGTTTTCGAGTCAAGAGGTCTCGCCAAAGAGCCAATCACATCAACAATGACATGAGGAAGGATATTGTGCTCAACCCTGTTTCTGCCAGACCCAATGATAATGACTTCAAGAGAGGATCTAAACTTAGCAATCTGGAAGTCACTCAGGTAATAAACACTTTACAAAGGTTTACCAATAAGGTTTAGTGTTTGAATAATAATTAGTGATATACCTTTAATAATTAGCATGATCTTGAAGTAATAAGTCAAGAACTTCTCTATTTCTTACCTGGATTAAAAGAAAAGTTAAAATATTAGACAAGTATACTGTTTCATTTTATTTCACTGACTTTTATACATATTAAAAAAGCATTTAAAAAATTATTACTTTTTAATTTTGAGTAAAGAAAAGGGAAAAATAAACTAATAAATGTAAATATAATGAATAAAGTCTACCTAGGGAAAGAGTAAAAATATGGAAAGAATCCAATGTACAAAGGTGACATCTTCTTTCTATCTTCTATAATTGAAATAGTCAAACACAAATTTTAACATTAATTGGGTAATATTTTGGCATTGTTTCCTTGATAAAACAAAAAAGATAAGAGAGAATACATGTTACACAAACACTGAATTACTCCATTTGGACTAAAAAAAAGTTAGAAATCATTGTGCCAACTGTTGTAGGATAAAGATAAATTTCTCAAAACTTTGGCTATGGTTATCATATATAATTCAGTGTTTGTGTAAAGTATATGCCCTTTTCTCTTTTTGTTTGATAAAGGCCTATGCTTAAATATTACCCATTTTGTGTTAAAATTAGTATTTAGTGTGTGTTTGACTATTTCTACTATGATAGATAAAAGAATGAATGAAAGAAAGACAAGGTCACCTTTCTACATTGGATTCTTACCACATTCTTCCTTAGGTAAATACTTTTTAATTTTATTAGAAATAGTGCACCTATTTGATCTTATATTTTGTGTCTTAAACTCACTAGAGATATGATTTTTAGAATTAAGATTATTTTGAATAATGTTACCATTTAAAGAATGACTTATTAAACTAAAACACCTACTTGACAGTAATTAAACTCCATTTACTCTTCTGAATCTGGAGAACTTATTGTTAATTTTATAAATAATTTTTAGTTTGGATGAGGTTAAACTGTATGCTTAGTGTGAAACTTATTATACACTCCAAAAAAATACATATAGAAATAGAGAAGTCTTAATACACATAGCCATGTGTTCGGTGTTGAACATAGGCTATCCTATTTTCATAGCTGTGTAATTGTTTTGCATTGCATGATTGATTCCTAGACTTATATTTTTATGGTATTTGTATTTATTTGGCTGCAGCATGCTTAAGCAAATATTTTATTTTGCTATAGCATGTACAAATGTTATAATATAACATTCTAAATTATTCCTTGTTTACTATGCAATAGTCGGTTAAATAATTTATATGATTGTCTCATTAGAAAAGATTGAAAAAATGGACTTAAATGTTCACTCTTATCTGAATTATACAATTAATACAGTGTACTTAACAATAAGCTTAAAGCTTCACTTTGACAACATGACAGAACAATTTCATATTGAAAACAAATCCTATGGCTCTCTGTAATTTTTTTTTTAAATATTTTATTTTTGAAAGGTACCTACCTAATTATATATCTTTCAGATATCTTAAAAGATTTCTATAAGGCTCTTTTCGCTTTAAGAGGTAATTTTATTATATTTGAAAGGTGGATAGAAATATATAAATGGTCAAACACATAAAAACATATTCTGAAAATTGAAAAATGACACCTGGACACGGGAATCGAGCCCGGGACCTTCGGCTTAGTACGCCACTGCTCTTACCACTGAGCTATCCAGGATTCGTCCCGTGCCCATGGTCATTCTTCACTCATAGTTTAAGGCAGAGTCTAAGATGGATGTGCGTCGGTCGTCAGCTTTATAAACACGTGATACACAAGATCACAGCCATCAGACCACGCAGCCATTATCGACTCGGTAGTTGGCAATTTTGCAGCCATTGGACAATTATATATAATTGTATAGGATTGCATTGCATTTTCAGAATATGATATCGGAGAGGTGTTATCCTCACTAAAATGCATTAACAATAGTTCTGGCTATTGTTTCACATAAAAACATATAAACATGTAAAAGCCACATTGTGTTAGTCTCCCACCTTTCCTATAGCTTCTTCCAAATATCTTAAAAGAAAATTTCCAATTTTAGTTTCCCTTTTAATCACATTCAGATTCAAACAAAGAAAACTTGTAAACATGTCAAGTCACATCTTCAACACATGCAAGGGTCCATTATCTAAAGTCAGTTTTAGTCCCATAGTAGAAAAAAATGGGTGTGTGTACTTATGTACGCGCGTGAGAAGTTATACTTCTTTGGCATCATTAAATAATTTTATTTCTTTATTTTGTAAATATTAAATAACCAATAATAAATATTTAACAATAATAATTTAATAATATTTAGTATTAATTATGTTAAATAATAATATTTTAATTTATATCATTAAATAATACATACGGATAGTTAACCTCTATTATATTGGAGCACTTGAAAAAGTCTATAAGCACAATTTTTTCACTAACATTTACAAATAGTAATTAATATTAATCAAAATATTCAATTTAAATCACTACTGAATATAATTTATTAGCACATATATAATTCGCACTTGTATGAAGCTAAAACACGTGTTGTGAATGTATAAACTAGAAACATGTGGATAAATATTATATATATGAAAACAGTGATCAGAGGCGACGAGCTTACCAACATGCGCGACTAACAGAGGTTCTATTTCTATTTTGTTGGTAGCTTTTTTTTTTCGAGACTTAATGAGTGGATTTAGCTTCAACCTATTACTTTTGTGTTACAGTGATGCGTGCGCATCTTAAAATTTCACTCTCATAATTTTTTCATAACGCGCCTAAAGAAGTATAACTTCAAAAAAAATGGAAAATATATATAAATAAATTGTTCAAGAGTTCAACAAGCATGATTGAGAATAATTGCTACTATCCCCCTAAATTTTCATTCCTTTACAGATGTTTGTTTAATATTAAAAATTTTGGAGTTTAATGAACTTGATGTATTGTGAATTATGCTATATTTGATAGTTATGAATGCCACAACAACAACAAAATTGTTGCTCAACTTTATATGAATTACTAAGGGTTAATACAAGCTAAAAGTAAGGTTTGTAAATATTTTCATAACTGGATAACTTAAACAATAGATAATATTGACATATAATTTCTAAATCTTGTATGTATTAAAAGTATAGTCAAAAGTATTATTAGTAATTCACATTTGTTCGAATTCCTCTCAATGCCTGGGTAACTTTGGACTCGTGTAAAAACTCATAACACCACAATCTCTATTATGTTTAAAACCCTTCAAATTGCTTCAAGATTGATTTAATGTTTTTAAAATAACTATGTTATCTCCTGTTGGGGAAGTTCCCTACGAGTCACCTCCAGTAGAAAACACTCCAAAATAGCCAATCAAAATATAAATAAAATTAAAACACTTTATTTCATAAACCGGTCAAATCTAAATAGAAATGAAAAACAAAAGGGCTTTGGAGCTAGGTGCCAGTTTAAAATGTGTAAAAATCAATTATTTAAATTTATAAATAGAGTAAACAAAACTATTTCTAGAATTGAATGTGTTTAGAAAATACTTCTGAATGTTAAGTGTTGTATTCTGAGTGTTTTGTCTTGTTTTGTTTTCAGGCTCCCCTCAATGCCCCCTCGTCCTGCCTCCTACACCCCCAGTTCCAACAATGAGACAGCACCCTATCCTGTGGGTGTTCTCAACAATCTAGACACGCTGCGTAGTTATGGGTCGGCGGGAGATGAGCTAGAAAATGTCCCTCCTGACTATTTGCGCAACCTGAATCGGAACCCCCCCACCCCTGTTGTCTCCCCAGCCACCACTAGTGCTGACAGTATCCACAAGACCACATGGCCTGATCTTGTGGAACACAACCAGATGTCCTCATACAGTGACAATAAGATTAAGAACGGTAAGTATTTGTTGTAAGACATGTGTTCCTTTGGTGTTGCTTTAATATACTTGCTGGCCTGTCTTAGAGTTGTAGTGCTTATTTACTTTATCAAATATGTCTACTGTGTGTTTGAGTGTAGCTTTTCTTGTGTATTTTATTTGCATTTTTTTTACTTGCATTTAAATAGAATGCTCCATTTTTATCAACTAATTGTTTAGATTTGTTTAAGCTAAGGCATGACATGTTTAAAGGTAATTAATAAATGTCCACACTATCATGAAATCATTAAAATTCCTCAGTTTAAAACTACATTTTTACCAATAGGGGAAAAAGTGTGCCAAGCTTCACTTTAATTGTATCGTGTCATAATACTTGTTATTTTGCATTAAAAAATAACTGACAAACTTGCTCTAAAATATAAAGAAATTCGTAAAAAAGTGTGTTTAATTTCCTGAAGTAAGAATCCTAGAGGTAAAGAATTTGTTTTGACACAGCATTTGCAATATAACAGTCAAGGTTGTATGGTAGTAACGTTCAAAAGCATTTTTTAAAAGTTTATATAGAAATGTTGCTTTATCTACCTTAGCAGCCGTTAATGTTTTATAGTGTTTAAATTTTTAAACTGTCATAAATTAATTTTTGTTTATTGTAGTAAAATACTGGGTATTAGCAATGTAACTCTCTCTTATGTTAAAATGTTTAAAATAAGACAATCCAGTAATATTAAAATGGGAAGGGTACAGAAAATAAACCCCCAATACAAGTGATCAAATTTGACCCGGACTTTGCAGAGTTGACTGGTACTTTCTATTTGACCTGGATGCTCATAATTCAAGTTTTGATTCCTGTCAATCTTATTTGGGGATAATTTTTTTCACAAAAGTTTTTTCTCTCTTCATCTTAAGGCGCACACACAAGTACATTTCCTCTTCTTCATTACCAGTATCAGTGATTGCATGGGCTAACTTGTCATTCTCATGTTAGACTAAATTGCCACTGACTGGGGAGATTAAGGTTTGAATCCCGATCATGTGTACTGAAGATGTCAGACACCTTAGCTAAGTCGGTAGCGTGTCTGCATACTGAGATAAGGGTCGTAGGAATGATTCCTGGAATGGCCAAAAAATGTATCATTAGTCAAATGTGGGTTTCCCCTTTCACAGTAATTAACTAACGGCCGGGAGCTAGATGTTGTGTCTTACTAGATTTAAGTTAGTTTAAAAGTCGTGCGCTGATGTAATCAGTCAGTTTAGAAAGTGTATGTTGATAAATACCTTATTTTATATATATATTATATTTTTAAATAGTTTTTACTCAATGGGTTTTCTACTCTTCCTTGAAGCATATGTAGGTACATTTCCTATAAATTTCTACTTTCCTCATCCTTATTTCATTAGCATAATTAAAGTACTGATATGTGTACAATCCAAACGAATACTAAGAAGCAGTTTAAAATAAAATGCTTCTATGAGACACATCTATAAACATATGAGACCTACTTACAGCTCATTTAACCTCACCTGATTGTTTAAGCCGCGGCAACTATTTGGTCTGTTTTAGACTTGAAGCGGTGCCTTGTCCCAGACTTGTCGAGAGGAATGATAATGTCGGGGCGACCAGTTTCGAGGTCTCATCAGGGAATAGGGGGTGCTTCTGTCACCTCCATCAGTTCTATAGATGATGACCCTCGCATGGTTGGAGGTATGTTCAACACTCACTTTTGAAGGAATTACCCTTTTCAAAACATTGATTAAGCTGAAAAATACTCACAGCTGTATTCAAAGCTTATTCTATGGAGTCAACCATCTCCTAGCATACTAATAACAAGAAGTGAAGGTAAAATGGAGGATTGACTGACATCTAAAACTCTACTATATCATATTTTCCACAAATTATTTTAACTTATTTCATGAACTTTAGAGAAATTAAGAAAGGGAATTAAAGAAGGTTGAATCCACTATTCTACGAATCTGAAGCTTCATTCTACCCTTGAATTTAGATTTGAATCTTGTAATAAATTATTAACATATTGTAAGAGAAAATAGGAGTATCATATAATAATAGAAAAGAGAAATGGTAACTTAATGTTAATACCTTTTGCAAAAATGCATTCATAATATTGACATACATTTGGTTAAGTGTTAAATTAATGTTCTGTGACCTAGTAGTTAAGTATTTCCTTACATATATGACCATCAATAAGTTGTATTGAAGCTCTAAAGGAAATCTCATTCATAATTGGGCAAAAAACTTTTTTTTTTTTTTCGAATGGGTTTTTGTATTTAAGGATTCCATCCCTAAGTTGGGAAATCTTCCCTAACTATAATCTTTTTCTTCTTTAATTTTTGTAAACAAATAAAACTATTGATTTATGTCTATGTTTTAAAATTATTGGAATAAAACTGTCTTTCGTATGCTCCTTAACTCATGGAATTTCCATAAATAGATTATCTAAAGCACTCTGTATGAAGAAGTATATTTTATATTATTATTATTATTATTATTAATTATTTATTATTATTATTATCATCATCATCACCATCACCACGTCTTACTACCTGTTCGGGTTATACACACTTACGCTAATGGGTAATGGTAGGGTGATTTGAGATGAAATGGAGGACCTACAGTTTAACGTGGAATCCGAACCACGGTGGAGCCTGGCATTCCCACATTTACAAGTTGTGATTAATACACGCCTTGTCAGAGGTGAAGGAAGGGTTTGGCAATTAGATAAATAAGAAGATAGTAAAATACAATGAAGAAAAAGGAATGAATTGGAATCTAATAGATAAAATAGACAAGCTGTTATAGTTGCTAGTTGAGGTTATAGCCATATCTAACTATAATATTCTTGAGCACGTACACGGGAGTCAAAATCAGGACCTTAGGTTTAGTACACCAATGCATTTTACATTGGGCTATTTGGGATTTTAAGGCCATTCTTCTCTAATATTTTAAGGCATAGTCTGGACGAACGTGCGGAAATCATCAGGTATATACATATGAGTGATCAATAAAGATCATGAGCTATCAGATAACGCAGGCACCTTCTACCCAGGAGGGCTTTATGCTTCTAATAATGTATGAACGTGGCTATCATGATGGATTAAATTAAATAGACAAGTTATTATAGTTGTTAAATATAGTTATAGCTGCATCTGACTGATTCTCGTGTTCAGGTGTAATTCTCAATTTAAAGAATATGGGATTTAATAAGAGAGGAAGTGGGAATACACAATTTGATGGAGAGTTCTTATTTAAAAAAATCTCTCATAAGACATAAAATGGTGATGGTAGAAGGATGAGTGTGATGATAATCTTATTTGATATATTTTATTATTATCTTGTTTATTGCCCTGTGTGAAATTGATTGCTATGATAGTATTAGTAAGGTGGATAAAAATTTGATACAAGCATGGAAAAAGGATAACACTCTGTATAAAGTTTTTAACAACAAATTTCAATACCATTATTGGTATTGAAAAATAATCAGCAACAAACAAACATTAGTTGTTAATAAATAATATATTTATTTTGCATGGGACTGTGTACATGAACCTTATGTGTAGTAAATGTTCTGCAAAAGAAATAATTTCAAACGTGTTTATATTGATTAAACAATCATATCCAATTTTGTCTATGAATTGCATTTACATCTAAATCATTCTGTTAAATAACCTGAAGTTGTAGTTATGATTGCTATAAAATATTAAATTAATTGCACATATGAATATCAAGCAAAGTTTCCATACTCTGATTTGAGGCTTTGTGGCTTCAGACAAAATTTTGGTCACCCACGCAACGTTTGATGTCCAATGTGAATATTTACTGTGCAGGTACCACTGGGACTGCTCTGACTGGGTGAACAGAAGTCAGAATCCATTGCCTAACATAACGGAGGTTCCCGGTAGTGAAGTTCCTGATTCGTCCAGTTTCCACAGCAATGAGAGTAATGAGTCTAACAACCATCACGGGAATATGATTCTTCCACCAGGTAAACCCACAGCAATTATAAGCATATAAGTGTCAGTTAGCTCAGCACCAGCTTGTTGTTCAAACACTGCAATAATTCAGTAGGATACTATTTTTTATTTTCTATTATGTTATGTTTTTATCCTTTCTGTTATTGGTGCTTTTTCTTAAGACTCCCCTCAACATGTGCCATTTTGTTGCTTTATTGTAAGCTGAGGATAGCCTAAAATTAAATGCAATGTACTAAAATAAATGTTACAAACTGTATTGAATTATTTTACTTTTTATAATCTAGGTTATATGCTAAACAGGGTGTAGCGTCATTGTAGACTATGAGACTAAATCCCCCCAAATCTTGTATAGGACGGTTAAGAAAATTAAGTACCAAAGATTCATATACTATTGTAGGTCAAAAACAACTTGCAAAGTGATATAACCTAAATAAATGCCTCTTGCACGGAAAAAATAGTATTTATTTCCCTTCCCTTATTGAGACGTCTCACTTTGTAGCTATTCCCCTACCCCCACACCCCTAGTTTCACCATTCCTTTCAGATTCCCACCCTTCCGTCCCTACTCTAGGGGTGCCACTATTAACCTCAAGTAGAAGCTAGTATTGACAGAGTTGTCAAATTGGATTTGTGTTTAGAATCTGGGCTGACATATTAATAAATCACTATTTCTTGTAAGATCATGTATACCAACAAATTGTTATATTGTGAACAATATTAAATGATCTTCCCTTCTAAATGTCAGTTTATTAAAATGATATGCACTATTTTATGAACAATTTTGAATTTTTTAATATGCTTTGCAACATTGTGACTAAACTCTTGTCATAAAGGTGTGTAGCACGAAGAGAAGTTTAAGAAGGGAAAAAAAATTGGGGGGGTGGGTGCCTCTTGACAAAGGATGTATGCGAAAGATACATGCTTTACTACTTGACTTAAAAAAAGTTTACCCACATAGGCTTTCAGTAATAACTATTTCACATAATTCACAAAAAACACAATTTATTACAGGTGAATTTTATTAGAGCTAATACTTTTTTTTAAATAAAAGTATTTTCATAATAAATCTTGTGGTTTTTCCTTTTGAAAACTTTAGATCTTTATAAAAATTATTGTTATTTACTTTTTAACTTTGAATTTGAAGACAATGTTAACTCTAATTATTTAAATACATAGAAATACTTATTGTAAAGTTTAAAGCTTTTTCAATTACCTTTAATTTTATTTATTTGGAATCACTTTAAGCTAAAAAGTAACTCACTTATGACATGAAATTATCCAAAAGTGCATATGGGAGAAAACAATATTACTAATTCACTTTGTTAGAGTACATCCAATAAAAAAAAATTAGTAAGACTTTTTTGTTAGATAGTTTGACAGTACAATTTTTGGTAAATCTTATTATCAATAATGAATGGTGTTTAAATACAAGGAAGGCTAAAATTCATAGCGTAATGGTTAAGCTATTAAATTCCCTAAAAAAATATACTTGTTTCATTACTTTATATTGATTAAAGGGTTTGCAATAGCAATTTGAACAGTATTGCATCATAATCATACATGAAAAGTTCTACTTTTATAATCATTACTAAAAAAAAAAATTTGATTGCTACATGACGTTGGGATTTTTTTTCGGTATATATTAAGTTGTTTGACTTGGTAACTGAAAAACTGTTTTTTTACCATATTCAACAGAAAAAAAATTCTATTATTTCCCTTTTTCATAACTCCACAGAACTTTTCATGCTAGAAAAAAATAATATGGGAATGGAAATCTTGAAGGAACGAACAAATCTGATTTTTAATGGTCCTGGTGAGGCTTAAACAAAACATGATGAGATTTGTTTTACAAGAGGTTGGGCAAATGTTTGCTGCTACCTCTAATTTCTGCTAAAGGTCACAGAGAGGGTCTGGTTTTAGGTTCCCTCTCAACATTCATTTGAAACATCTGTGTGACACGTGCTAGATTCGTCAGTCTGGACTTGTACATTGTATATTTATGATATACATGGTGGTAATAGTTTTTAGTGAAACTTCCATTTTTAATATTGTGTGTTCAATATTTACATGTCACTCATCACACAATGTACAAATCCAAACTGATGAATCTAGCATGCCTCACACAGATGTTTCAAATTAATATTGACAGGGAACCCGAAACCAGACTCTTACTGTGACCTTAAGCAGAGATTAGAGGTAGCATTGAAGCTCACCTTTTGTAAAACAACATCTTGTCATGTTTTGTTTAAGCCTCGCTGGGAGCATTCAAAAATCACATACATTTGTTCCTTCAAAATCTCTATTCCTATATCATTTTTCTTTAACTTGAAAAGTTATTAAAGATTTGATAATAAGGGAAATACAGTATAATCTCATAAATTTGACCTAATTTAGAATGAGAAGGTATCTAGTTTTATGAATGAACTTGCATAAGATGTTTAATATGTCATGTTTACTATACAAGGATGAATCACAATACAATATCGAATATTATAGGTCCAGTTGTACTGAAGTGTAGTATTGTACGGTACAGTAACAGTAGTATACATACATGTAATATACAGAAATGCATTACAGTACTGTACATATAATATTGTATTGATTTGAATAACACTACTGAATTAAAAAACTAACAAACACAAAACTTGTAAAAACACCACAGCACGAATGTTCCACTTGAGTTACACAAACAAACTGAAGTTGAATGACCTTGGATTGTGATGACTGGCGCTAACAACTAGGTGCGCATGTCGAGTTACCGAGTCTACTGCAGTAAAGTTTTTTCTCTTGACAGTTAACAATTTAAACAATTTTGAAAGTATACTAAAAAATCATCACAAAATCATAGTTGAAAAAATATCAAATATTATTGAGTTTTTTTAGTAATAATTATAAAAGTAGAACTTTTCGCATATGATGCAACATCATAACGCTGTTATTAAGATAAATGAATGAGACAAGCACAATTTTTGGGGGAATTGGACAAGTTAAACACTATGGCATAAATTTTTAGCAATTTATTTAAATACTATCATAAGTATTAAAAATAACAAAAAATATTTATTTTTCATAAAAAAAAGACTATTTTTAATCAAATAGATTAAACTTGATCCTTGATCAAAATCCTGGCCAAAGTGGATTAAAACATTTCAATTAAATTCAGAGTGGCAACGGAAGAATAATTTTTATTGTCAGATATTGCTAATATTTTAGATATGTTCTTATAACCCCATGTGATTTAGAGTGTATTTTTTCTCAATTTAAAAGTGTTTTGACAGATAACAGAAACTCTTTTAAATTCAAAACACTTAAGATGTGGTTTGTTGGTTGTCCATTGTAATAGTGGAACCTAATGTTAATTATGCTAGCAATCATTAAGGAAGGTATGTTTTATGAATTATTTAAATTCGATTCTATTTTTTAATATTTTCAAGTTGTTTTGTATGTATTACAATTGCTTTACATAAAAAAGTACATATTTTAAGCGAATCTAAATCAGAGCCCTAGTAATGAGTATGTTATATATATAAAAAGGGATACACTACTTGTGTTAATTTTAATATATTTATGTGTCATTTTAAAATGCAAAACAATGGTTAAACCTATTTCTGTTATTTTGTGTCTCCATACTAAGTTTTCTAGGTTTGATGCAAACAAATTTAATCACACAAGTTTAGAGGGAATGAAATGATTTTTTTCACAATCAGCAAACTGAAGTTCCTCCTGATCTTTTGTTAATATTTGATCTTAATAACTTAAACTTAACACATTCTCTCTTTACATTGTTTCACAGCCCTAGGTCCTGTCGACCCAGTGCGTGACATTGAGACTCTCAATGAAGACCAAGAGTCTGAGTATGTCGGGGATTCTGAGCTGTCCGACGGCCACTGTTACCCTGACAGTCCCAACCTGCTATCCAGTGGTGGAGAAGAGTATCGCTTCAACTCGCCAAACACCTTCCTGCGTCACCCTAACACCTACCTTCCCAGGTATTCCAATAGTGAGACAGAGACAGAGCTGGAGCCACTGAACAGAGACAGCGCAGAAGAGGAAGATGAAGATGTGTCGCCTTATGGTTTTCCCTGCAACCGCCGCAAACAAGATGACGACAGTTCTGTCATCACGGTGTTAGGGGAAAGAACATCGCTCCTTGCCGGTGCTATGAGCAACAGTGATCTCTCGACTAACTTGTGTGATATTGACGATTCAGAGTGTGAAAGTTTGGATCTCAAGAAGATAAATCATCGTAACAACTGGATAAGAGCCGGCGTGACACAGACGTCTGTTTGACACACTCAAGTGCCGCTAGCACCTAGTGGCAGCACTCTGCATCCTAACCCTACACCTTTGCTAACATCATTCACATTGAAAAAGTGCCATACATGAAATATTGTTCTTGCAAGTTTTTACTCTTGCTAACTCTTGAAATGATAATATACCGTACACAGGATAGGTTCCGTGTGATGGTGAACTATAATGATCCACAAGGTACTGATCCTGAAGACTGATTTAATTACTAATATTTAGTTGAAAAACATGTACATTGTAAAGTACTAAGGTGGCTATGACAAAAGGACAACTTAAACACTGGATCTTAAAGTGGATTGCAAATTTCACTGCCTAGAGATTGTTACTTATGATAAATTATAAATAATCAAGTATTTAAATAATGATAAAAAAATATATAAAAAAATGAAGAATTTTGTATGTTTTGTATGTTATGAAGCGGAAATTTGTTAAATATTTAAACTAGTGATTCTGTTATATGCTAAAATACTAATTAAATAATAGTGCAATTGTTATATTTGGGCAGCTTGGGGGGGATTATGTTTCTATGATTGCTTGGCATATTTTTTCAAGTTTGTAATATTTATGCTGATAATATGCAAATAATGTGAATAATATCTGCAAGAAGGTACATGTGGCAAGCATGTGAACGTTGCATTCTAATATGCCCCATCATTATTGTAACTTTTATACACACATTTAACTCTTTTTGTTCAATCTTCATTACTTTTTTTCTTTCTAATGTTCTAGTTTGTTTTAAACTGCTGATAGGAGGAATCTATTGTAATTTTATTTTTCAGGTTTATATTCATAATATTTTATGTGCTAAAATATGAAGCACAAAAATCTGTGATCTAACTGGTTATGGACCTTGCCTCTTGCCAGAAACTCAGGATTCAGGTATTTCCACATGATTTTGAGTAATTTTGGTGCTATTAATAAGTAAAATAAATCAAGACTGGAAAGCTTAAAGAACTGTTTAGTGTATAAACTAAAATGATAGTTTTGATACTAGCAATGGAAAAAATGCCATTAATTTCTAATAAAAATTAAGAAATAATCATCATGAGATGTAGTAGATTCTAATATGACCAGGCAAATTTAATTTGTATTAAAGTAGAATAAACCTTTGATATTGTTTCCGGTACATACTATGATTACATTTTCAGTTGTATGTGCTACTGTTGAAAAACCTTTTGCTACTCACATTGTTGCCTTCAAAAAAAATGACGGAACAAACTGATACGCTCATTGTTTGTGTAAAAAAGTCGTTTGGTTGTTACATGTATTCAAACGCCTTAACATAATTATGTATGTAAACTGTGTTTATCCTAAAAAAAAAGTTATGCCATTGTCAAAGAAAGATTGTCAGGGATTTGAACTGGAAAATATAATATTGTTTTGACTTGTCATATGAACAAACCCGTCCACTAATTGATATAATTAATATGCTCTTTAGCTACAACAAACCTAGCAAGCCACTAGTGTAAAATATATGGCTTGAATAAAAAAAAACTGACCCAGACCACAGGCTGGAAACAGTAATTGATGTTGAATAAAAAATTGCTTTGTTGCAAATTCACACATCACATACTTTTATCAGCGTGTTAGTGAAACAACTTGATCATCTGAAATATCCGGGTTTGATTTGACTAGTTGAACCAGGAATATTTTCTCTTCATTCTAACCTCTGGGAGATGCTGGTTAAGTATCTTAAAATCCATTCCCTTTATCTTTTATCCACAAGTTGGGAATTTTTAAAGCCATTGCTAGCCTGTTTTATCATTATAAATAAAGACAACTCTAATTACTGTGGCAAGCCAAGTTTTCAAACTAATCTTTGTTTATTAATTAAGTTCATTGTGCTGGATTGGCACGTTGTCTTAATACATTCAATAACACTTCATACAGGTTAGTAGTAGTACACTGTTGTACTTAAGTATTTATTTAGTATATACTTCCAGTTTGATTCCCTGAATATAAAACATTTACAGGGTACCAAATTATAAAACAAAATAACCTTACATGGCCATCTAACAATGTAAAGCGAATGTGCATGTATCTACATATAGTTATGGAAATTTAAAAGAAATAGAAAAGCTAAAAGAGTATAAAACATATCTTTATATAGCTATTTTCTATGAGTAATGCTGTTATATGAATAATTCATTATTTTATCACAATTGAGAGATTTAAGAGAAACACTTTGTGTCGATAATTAAGATAAAGCTATATATTTTACTATTTTTTCTTTTCAACTATTTCAAACGATTTATTTTATTGAGGAGTCAAACAAAAGCGGAATAAAGATGTAATTCTATACAAAGACATTAAATATGCATTTTTCTTTAAGTAAAATTTAACAATCTGGTCACGTGAACTAACTTGGTTAAATTGTTGGTATAAGTTTGGAAAAAACTAACATTTTGTAGGTTATTTAATTTTACAATAAATAATAATAATAATAATAACTATAATATAACTATCTTTAAAGATATATGAGGTATGAGGATTCAAGAAAATTTTGGATTCATGACTCAATCCGTAAAATAAAAAATCAATTTTCCAAGGGAAATTCTTTTAGAGTTCTAACAACACTAATTGGTGGTTCAAAACCAATTATAATTATAGGACTAACTTAACAACCAGGCCCCAGAACAGTAATTTAACACTTAACTGAATGAATATTTATGAAACAATAAGATATATATATAATATATAAACTTATTGTTTCATAAATTTTGAATTTAAATTTACTAAACAAACACTAAACATAAGATAGAAGAGCAAGCAAGGCCTATACACCTATCGTAAAAATGTAAGCCTTGTCACCTCCCGCGTCGCATCAGTGGAGAAGGGCGTGGTCATAGAGCTATTGGCAATGGTCCCCTAAATTTAAGGTCGGCCCCAAGAGTGTGTTTATTGTTGGGTGTCACCTCGTTGGCGATAGTGAGTCTGAACATTAACGAGGAAATTCATTCAGTCACCAGATGTAGATATGAAGATCAACACTCCCCCTCGTAAGGTAGACAAGGACAAATAAGGGACCTCTCGGTCAGGGATAAACTGCTTGGAAGGCAACGAGGCTCCCCATTAAACCATAGGCCTTCATGGGTTTACCATGATCACATCTGCCATACCTGATAATTCCTAATATAGATAAGAGTTATCCCAGCCCCGGAAAATGGGTTCCTAGGGTCACTGTAATAGTTAACAAAACAAATATGTTCGAAAAAGCCAGAAAGGGGTTACACAAAAAAAATCAGGCTATATAAAAAAATTATTCCTTATCTCAATTTTAAATTCACACATTTTGGTTAAAATATTTCCAATTAAATGTTTGGTTAAGCCTTCGTCTTAATTTCATTAGACAATAGATTCAAGTTCTAAGCATGAATGAAATGTGTGAAGCATATAATTATTTAAATAGTGAAAATATAAGTCGAAACATTAATAGGTTAGTTTAAAAATAAATAGTAAACTACTTTACAAATTTATCACGGAAAACAATTTATTGACTTTACACATACTTCAGGAAATATAAACATTGGGAGCTGCCACTGGCCACTGCAAAAAAAATTAATTAAAGTGCACATCTCAACTAAACCTAACGCTACTCTACAATAGGTACAACAGTCACTTTCTAAAATAGTGCCATCTAAAGTCCATATTCAAATACCATCGTCTTTGCGAGAGAGAAAAAAGAACACAAATATAGCACTTAGCGGTATATACGAGTTCTGCGCGTAACCATACACTTCTCGTGGAACTTCAGGGGTGTCCAGTTGGTCGGCCACTTGTGAATGCCTCTGGTCACTAGCCCCGGGTATGCAACCAGTGAAGGAGTACCGCTGATGTGGTCCGTGGTTGACCGTACCACCAGTCCGGGAACTAAACTCCCGTCCTCAGACGTCAAACCCAGACCCTACAAACCCCATAAATATGTAGAATGGATCCAACCAAAAATATAACCTCTCTTTACAAATATCAAAACAATTAAACCGTAACTTCAGAAGTTATAAATACCACTAACATTCTAAGCCCCCAACATTATAGGACTCAAAATTCTAAGTTACTGCTCCAAAAAATGTCTTTAAGGTAATATGAGTACCCTAATAACAAGCTTAAGTATTGAATGTAAATATATTATTTACATAACTATAACCCCTCGCTGTATACAATAACATGTACATAAAATGTTCTGACTCATTAAGTATTTGTCATACCAGTAGTGCAATTTAAAAAAATTATAAGTGATCATTCCAACTAGTTGACATCACATAAATTGATCCTCAAAACATTACCACATAGCTGTCCATTTCAGACACCAATTAGTAACATATTACCATTTGGAAAGAATGTCATTAACCTAATACCTTAACTTAATCACTGAAGGGGAGTTTTAATATTACTCAGCCTTATGCCAAGTAGTTTTCCACTTCCCGACCGACCAATTATTTCACTATTATCCCATCAGAACGGGTGCAACATGTAAACATTACCAAAATAAAACCACTCTGAAAGTTGAAATAGACCGTACATATTATAAGGATTAATTAATATGATGGGTCTACCTTACCCCTGCCACAAAACTTAGCTTCAAATCCTCCTCACGGAGACAGAGGGTCTTCACAACCCAGGCGTTAAAGTCCAACACACGAGTTCGTACCGCGAAAAACTGACTCAAACTCTTCTCATACAACTCAACCACAGTTCACCGCTCAAGTTTTCTCGTAAGCCACGGATAGTTCATAGCGCTGTCGGATGTACTGTAGTGCTATGTGGTGTAAGTAGGCACCGTTAACGTCCATGCACCCCAGGACGTATTCGATTACTGTGGGCATGCTTCCACAGTAAACAACTCATTTATTTAGTGGGCCAGGCAAAATATCGGAGGAGAGATCCATTGGACGGGAAACGTTACAGCCTTAACGTTAACATTCAAAGCCGTGTTCTACTCTCTGTAGAAGAAGGTGGCTTTATAATCCCTAAAAATTACTGTTATTAGTTTTATTGTGTTTTAATTGTTAGCTTTAAGGCTTACATTTTTCTGGCAATTGTGTAGCCCTTGTTCATCTATCTTCCTTTAAATGTTTGGCACTTTTAATTTTCTTTGAATCTGAATTCAAAGATAGTTTTAGGACATGCTTACAACCATATTTAGGCCTTTTTAATCTCGGAAAAAATAATAAACTTTAAAGGAAATATAAATATAATAGCATAATAGAAAATACAAATAATAACTAAACATTCTTTTTATAATCCACTCATTATAACATTCATACATTCAGTTTGTGTTAAATTACTGATCTGGGGCTTGGTTGTTAAATTAATCCTGGTTCTGAACCACCAATAAGCAGTATTTATTAGAACTCTTAATACAAATTTCACTTAATATTTTTTTAATATTCTTTTTTTAAGGATTTGAGTCTCAAATCAGAAATATTCTAGACTCCTGGAATATCGAATATCCTTAAGGATTCAAGGATCCCATTCTTAATTAAAACTACTGTTGCCAAATTGTTAGATAGTTTCTCTCACATCAAGTTCTAGTTATGACTATCATGTGATTGTTGATGTTGGAAGAAAAGAAAGTCAAGTAATTCAATAAAAACATAATTTACATTATAATAATTTCCCCGACTTACACACATTTTTTATAGATCTGTGTTCACACTAGGCCCTAATTGTATTTCATGACTTGGAACTCACTATAAATAAATGGTATGGAACTCTGCATGGACTTTCTCGCTCTATTGTTTAAAAATGGAGATATTTACCTAAACCTCTTAATAATGTGAAGCGAAATAATATACACTAGCAATTGCACTACACTTATGTAAATAAAAATATTTTTTGAGTCCCGGTTTTAAATTTTATAATTTTATTTTTAAGTAATTAATGTCCTCATTTGTATGTGTGGACCGATAAAAAAAGTTCAATATTGGGTCCACAAGGGTCAACACTTTGTATTAAAATTTCAACTTCCTGTTAAAAATGTTGACATTTTATTAGGTGTTGCAAATCTTCATGCCATCGCATTGCTATTAAATTCCTCGTTTATAAATTTTGACCAATAAAAAATGTAAATATTGACAATTGAGTCTAAAATAGATATAGATCATTGTTGTACAAACATTTCTCCTAAGAGGTTTAAGGAAAAACAACATAAATTTTTGAGAGACTTATATTTAATTACTCTATGGATTGGAGAATTATTGCGTTAAAACTTAACTAGTATCTTTTTACAACTAAAGCTCACAAAATTGTATTTTTATTTTTAATAGTATTACAATTTTGCAATGAAAAGTTATATAGTATCTCAAATAGTTGCAGAGATACTGTAGTTCCTGCTTCTTTAAAGTACCCTAAAAGTCATTTTCATGGGAAAATGAAAATTGCCAATTTATAATCTTAATCAACGCCTAGATACGAATTTTAATCAAAATCGTTAGAGCTGATTTTGATAAAATTGACTTTTTCTCTTTTTGCCCTTCAGTAAACTACCCTTAATTTTAGGGTTAGCTATCCAATTCCAAAAATCCCTCGGGAAAACCCTAGATATCAAGTTTTAGCCTGATTGGTAAAATAGTTTAGGCTCTAGTTGGAGGTACAGACAGAAAGACGGAAATTCAAAAAACACTTTTTTGGATCGGGGGGTCATGAAACATTGACATTCATCAAAATCTTGAGTTCAATTTTTTTGACGATCACAATACTTTCTTTACCTGTAATATAGCGAGAAAGTAAAAAGGGGTCATTTTAGATTATTCTCTTTTATTAATTATTAGCTATTACATTTTATTTGAGTAATATCCCTTACAAAATTATCTAGTTTCTACAGTTGAACTATCAAAGTACTGTGTTATGGGAGGGATACCTGTGTATATTGTGTTTCATTTAATAATTACTTTCTTTTGTTCACTTAAAGAAAATTGCAAATTTAATAAGACTAATATTTTGAAATAATATGTATGAACTTAAGTGCATTTAGCATGTTTATAATATATCATTAAATAAATATGGTAGAATCGTATGAAATTAAGCAAATAAAGCTAAAATATCCTTATTCATATTTGCAATTAGGCCCTACCTCGAATTTCAATGCAGCATGGTTAAGTGCTTCATTTTCTACAATATCATATTTATTTATAACATATTATAATGCTTTGAAATAGGGTGTATTTTTTTAAAATACACTTAAGATGACACTTCTCTAAACAATATTTCAACTTGAACTCTTTGGTGCCTTGAAGAGAAATAAATGAAATGTTAAAATATTGGATTTTATTCAACAAAGTGTATAAAAAAATTTACAAAAATTTAATCAATTCCAGAGGCAACATTTAAGTTGAGAGACAGTGTGAAGCATTTTAAAGTTTAACCAAAGCTAATAATTACTATGCTTGGTTTTTTAAATAATATATATTTAAAATTATGTCATGTTTTAAATGCTTGGTGATACTATTTAACAGTTTCAGAAGTATTATTTGTATCTATAATAGTTGAGCACATATTTTCTGAATGTGATTTTTGTTCTAATTCTTTTTTAATATAAGTTAATTTTGTTGTTAACAGTTCAGAAATTATTTTTGTAAGTATAGGCCTATGTTGTTATAATTAGTCTCAATGTGGCACTATGACTGTCTAATTTAAATTTAATCAAACTTATAAATGCTGCATCCTGCATTTCAATTTTAACTTTGTTTTACTAGTTTAATATTTATAACATGGTCAACTATTTATTCATTGACATTACATATTTTAAGCAAAGTGACATTTAAGTAATTAAGTAATTTCTCAATAATTAATTATGCTATAAACAGCCCCTTATTGAAAAAGTGTATGAGAATAAAGAAGATAAATGTTTATTTACTATAATAATAATTGCTATTGAAATATAAATATTGCTCAAAGAATGAAAATTGGAAATGCAGTATTTATTCTTCAAATCTGTAGATTTTGATATGAAATATTTTTCATATTGATAAATATTGGATACATAATATAGTAATGTGCATGTTAAAAAGTATTGTTATCAATACATTTTATATAAGACGGATTTAATTAAATATTTGTATCCTAAACTTTATGTATGAATTAAGGAAAAGCTAAAAATTTGTTTCTTGCATACATCCTCAAATTTGTACAACACAGGACATATTTATGATTTAAAACAGGAAATAAAGCTATTTAAATGAAACTAATTGTTTAACTTGAATAAATCCTTGATATCTGACAAATGTTTGAATATTTAAAGTGATGTTTTATCATGTATTTGCCTTACACCAGATATAAAGAGAATGTATAAGAACAATCATTGTTTGGATAGTGACCATAAAAATCTGGGAAAACCAATTCTCTCATGCTAACAGCTAACAATAAAGACTATGACTCCTACACCCCAGAATTAGTAAGAAGGCATCAAGTGAAACAACTCTCAACCAATACAATGGGAACGAGTCCATGAAAAATAAATTAATTAATCACCTCTCAAATCATTGCTGCTAATAAAAGATTTTATATTTTTGTTAAAATAAATAAGTCTGCCTTGAAATTTTATTTATATTCTTCTTTTCGAAATTGTAAACATTTTAAAGTTGAGTTTATTTGTACCTCTTCAGGTAATATGAATATACAATAATAACTCTTAATTGGACAGGAACCCAAATACATCAAAACTTTTGACCATAAAATTTTTTTATTTTATTTTATAAAATTTCTTTTAAAAAAACATTAATATAAAGCAGAGCACCATTCTCTACACAGAGCAAATTAAATGATTCATTATACAGTATTCCAGTTCCCAGAGGATTCATTCCTCGTTCCAATCGTCATGCAACTGTACCAGCACTTGAGACTCCATGATTAAATATAGAAGCTGACATGGGCCAGCCCCTCTCAGATAAGCCCTACCATCCAGTGGGAAATACCTCTAAAGGTCATTCCACAGCAAGCTCAATAGTAGCTAATCGGGCCAGTCTGAGTGAGCTCGCGATTTGATAAAGATGGTTTATATTTTGTTTTGGTGTGTGTCTTTATTTTAGCATGTGCTAAAAACACAATAAGTAAGGTGACAAGTTAAAGTGGTTAGTTAAAATGAATAAAGTATATTCTTTATTTAAGAACTTTTTTTTTTTTCATTTTTACTTGGAATTAAACAGAAGCACATTAGCCTATTGGCTTTACATTTATGCAGGCGGATGGCAAGAAAAAAAAAACTTTTTTTAATGCTTTGTTTATAAAAAATTGTGCTTAACTGTGAGTGAAGAAAAAGAGCTTTTTTATTGTGTATTATTTTATGGTGTGGGGTTGTGGACAATGGTAGGCTGTAGGGATCTTAAATATTTAAGTAAAATAATTTTAAAAAACATGAAAAATGTTCAATTCATTTAGAAAATGCATTTAACTTTAATACATTTGGAACAGTAAATATTGCATCACGAATAGATTCCACGGTCAAAATGTCAGTCCTAAAACTTAATGAACAGGTGTCAAAAAATATAAGGCATATATTAGGCAGATTTATATAATGTTTAAATTACTGTGGCACTCGTAAACTGGCATTAAGAGACAAGACGTGCCCTTTTACAAGTAATGTCATCACTTAGTAAGATTAATTCAAAACGTGTATTATTTATTATGTCTGTTTGTATAATATGTTAACACATGGTGAGAATGTTCTGGATAATTCATTATGTAAGACAAAAATTAAGTTAGCAATAAATAGATTTATTATAGAAACACATAAATGAAATATAAAAGTACAATAGTTATACAAGATTAATGGTGGTTGACAATTGAACGTGTAATATACAATAAGTTCAGGAAAACAAGTGAACATATCATGGATCATGGAAAACTTTAGTTAAATACAATATGTGTTGACAAAATAGCAAGTACAAACTATAGGATTAACTAGCAGCTGCTCAGGTAAATAAGCGTCAAAGGCAGTAGTCTGGAAGATTTATTCATTATCAAAACAGATGGACAAGCGCCAGGCTACACTGTCAGTAGGGTCTAAAAGGCAAAACAGTGAAATAATTACCTATTGCCAATGAAAGTTAACTGTAAATCCTCTAAGTTTAGAGTTACTATTATATATACAACTTGAACTAGTTTGCTTGATTGGAACTTAAGAAAGTCCTGAAGATACATTGTGATATGATAAAGTTTTGTTAATTACAGTGGTAGATGGCTAGCAAACCGTGTCAACACCAAATAGTACTATGACCGGTCCTTTTCACAATAGGTACTGCCAGAGCGCTCAATAGTACATTTATACAATAACCCAATCCCTGGGGTACAACATTGCTTTAGTACACTTTAACTTTTAATACTTAGTCAATAGGAGCCAACGACGGGCTAAAAATAAAGGCATTATCTGCGGGACCCCATTATGGAAACTAGCGGAGTTGCGCTTTATCCACCCCAGCTAATACCACACGCAAAGCGTCCCAAAAAGAATGACACAATTCGTTCGGTTTATAAGCTGTTCGTACAGTTAATCGTACATGAATAGAGAAGGTTAGAACATGAAAATTATCTTTTAGTTACGAATGTAGCCACTCAGCCAGGTTAATGTGGTTGGAGTGAGATATCTCAGAAATGTATGTGGCAAAACTCTTATGGACAGAGTAATGAATGTGTGCTGAAGATGTCCAGTTTGAAAGGGAACCCAATATGTCAATGTGAAAGAAGTGTCTTATGTTTGTTTGGGCATGTTGAGAGGATGAGTGTAGATCAAGTGAAGAAGAAAATATATGTAAGTATAGTGTGTGACTCAAAAGGAAGGAGTAAGCCATGTAAAACATGGTTAAATATTGAAGACGAATGTGTTAAAAAGAGTCACATTGAGAGTTTTGAGAATAAAAAAGCATGTTTGACTCGGTATATGAATGTTGATGAAAAGGATGCAAGGATAGGGAAGTGTGGATAAAGCTAGTGAGGATGGAATAAGTACGGAGTTGTTTTTGGAATTAGATGAATAGTTTCTTACCTACACCTTAAGGGTATGTATGGTAATGTATGTATGTATGTATGTATGTATGTATGTATATGTATGGTAATGTATCTGTGTATGTATGTATGTATGGTAATGTATCGTGTGTATGTATGGTAATGTATGGTAATGTAATGTATGTTATGTATGTATGGTAATGTATCCATGGTAATGTATGCATGTTAATGTATGCATGTTAATGTATGTATGTTAATGTATGCATGTAAATGTATGCATGTTAATGTATGTATGTTAATGTATGCATGTAATGTATGCATGTAATGTATGCATGTAAATGTATGTATGTTAATGTATGTATGTTAATGTATGTATGTTAATGTATGTATGTAAATGTATGTATGTATATGTATGTATGTATGTATGTAAATGATGGTAATGTATGTGTATGTATGTAAGATGGTAATGTATGTGTATGTATGTGTGGTAATGTATGGTAATGTATGTGTATGTATGGTAATGTATGTATGTATTTGTATGGTTCGGCTCACTGGAAAATTGTATGCGCCTATAGACAGAGTTCGGCTCGGAGCTCAGTTTGACGCACGCCTTTATAACCGTTAAGAGTTATAGCGCCTTTCAGGTGCACTGAGGGAGGTTTTTTTTAAATTGACTCTCCACTTTCCCTTCACACAATTGCTGGTACACTCCCTCTAAATTCAACCCTTCTTCATGCTTAGGCAGGTGCGACCAATACCCCATGAAGTCATTAGCGTTTTAATATCAGGTGTTACGATTTTCGAGTCTGAGTTATGAGTGTCTGGGACCTAAGATTTAGAGTAACTCAATTGGAGTTGATAGTCTAGATTCAAACAAGGTATCCCAGAAAATGCTTTAGATTTTTCAACACTTCAAGGACATTATTTCTTATCATTTTTATTAATCCTTAATCATCTACATCAGTGTTAAGGCCGAGTACTCAAATATTTTAAAATTTATAATCAAATATAAAATAGAATCAGAAAAAATTTACGTGTGTTTCTATGGAAACAAAATGCATGCATTGTTAACTATTGTTTGATCAATCATAGTCAAGTTAGTTTTAATTCAAAATGTAATTTTTAAAATAATAGTTATGATAATCTTACTATTATTTTGATTTATTCATAGGTTAATTAGTATTTTTAGTCATATAAACAATAAAACACATACAAATATTTTGGACCAATTATGTATTTGACTATTCAATTTGAAATATACTTTATTTTACATAATTTTAATTTATTATGTGTGTTTAAATATAATTGATATGAAATTCCTCCAGCTTGTTTTACGTTTTTACAATAAATATTATATTTATAAGTAAATTTTAAAATTTCAACACAAATCACACATCAATTCAAATATTTGAGGCCAAAAGATTTTTATTAAAAAGTGTTCTTAAATTAAAGTAAAATACATTTGTATTTGATATTTTAGTACAATATGCTCTCTTTCGAGCCCGAAACTTGGACCATGTCTTCTTTCACGTCCGGAAAAAGAGTACCTCAGTGAGCGAGAAATTGATGCAAATAACTAAAAATAAAAAGATTTGTTGGTTGGTGGTGCGTACCCATGTAGTGGGGATAGCTGGTCAGGGCACCTTCCCGAGGTCCCCGCGGGGCAGCTTCGTGTAGTCGGTCTCAAGAAGGGTGCTGAAGGGGCGGCAGTCAAAGATCAGGGAGATTTGAGTGAAAGTCCTGGGGAAAGGAGACAAGGTCTGAGGAGACGACTGTTCGGAGTCTGAGTTCCTGACTTCCTTGTGATTGGGCGATCACTAGGAGGAGCCAACTCTTCGCTCCATCCAGTCCCAGTGGAGTGAGGATTTTTCTCAAGTTACCCAAGGCAGGCTGGCATGGAATGGCTGGTACTGGATTTTTCGGGTGCTCGAGTACCTAGAATGGCTCGGAAAGGTTCCGTTGCCGATGGGTATCAGTGGTTGAACCATAAAGGGCTTCTGAGCCTAGTTATGACGTAGCTAGAAGGCCCTTCGGGGGATCTATTCAAGATGTAGTTTAGATTTGACTGTCCCTATTTTAAGAACTCTGCCTGGACTACCGGGCGGGAATGGCGGTTTGGGGGAGGCTTCAAGACTTCCCCCAACGGTTCGTCAAGTGCGGAAGGATCAGCCAGTCGTAAGACCGGATAAAAGAGGAACGTTGGAAGGTAGTTTGTCGCCCTAACCTTAAAAGATCGCCCGGACATAGCCCAGCGCACCGGGTCCCACCCCGAGGGGTGGTTGGATGGGAGTAGTCAACCCTCTGTAAAATTAACACGGACAATGCCCAGCGATCTGGGCCCAGGTTGGTTGGGGAGGGAAGAGTCAGCCCTTCCCGCAAAACAATCGTGACTAATCCTGAACAACTGGGATCCCTTCCTCTCAGAGCCTGGGGTTCGCCCTGGAGTTCCCGGCTTGCCGCTATGAGTGGACTTCCCCCTCGAAAGGTAGGTGGGGGAGTGTGGTCGGCTCACTTGCACCTCGTACAGGTGTAGAAGCTTGCATTGTGGGAAGAGGTCACAAAACCCACTCGGTGCGACCGGCCTTTGGGAAGATGTGGCTATAACCACCAGAGACATAGCAGGGTCTTAGGCTATAGCCAGCAGAGGCATGGCAGTGTCTGAGGTTATACTCACCAGAGACATTTCAGTGCCTTACCCTATAACCACCAAAAACATAGAAGTGTCTTTGGCCATAACCATCAGAGACATATCAGTGTCTTAGGCTATACCCACCAGAGAAATAGTAATGTCTTAGGCTATATAACCACCAGAGACCTATTAGTGTCTTAGGCTATAACCACCAGACACATAGTGTCTTAGACTATAACCACCTAGACTTGGATTAAGTAGTTTTTTGAGCTATATGCACAATCTCCTTTCTACCACGTAAGGGGTGATACGGTATGTATGTACATTAATATTGATTTGCAAATAAATAAATATATATATAATATTCAAATTTTCTAATTTAAAAATTTGGAGGGATAGACAGCATACTTACTTTTATGATACTGGAGTAGAAATTGTTTGGATAGAACACTAAAAAACACACAAACACATTTTTAAGGACAAGCTTTCACTGTCACAGACAGCTTCATCAGGTCAAGAGAGTAGACTGATGCTCTTGGTCAAATCCTCGAACAAAGAAATATGCAGCCCTTCACAACTAAGGATATAGGAACTGGCCCATCAATATATTGTCAAATCCGGACAAGCCCTTAACCTCAACCTTGCGTAGTTCCTCTCCTTCCTATCAGCACACTTATTATTACATTCAATGTCACAATAATAATAATACAATATATAACACAATTTTTAGTTTTTTTATGTATTTATTCATAGTACTGCCATCTATAGAGTAGTATCATAACAGAAAAGTAGTCGGCTTTGAATAGTCAACCTTGCAGTTCAACCCAGAGCATCAGTCTACTCTCTTTACCTGATGAAGCTGTCTGTGACAGTGAAAGCTTGTCCTTAAATGTGCATGTTTTTTTTGTGTTCTATCTAAACAATTTCTACTCCAGTATCACCAAGATAAGTGTGCTGACTATCCCTTCTAATTTAAACCATGATTTAGCCTAGTGCACTATTCCAAAAATTTAATATATAAATTCAAAATGATGTTATTACTATTATTAGGTCCCAATCTTCTTTCTAGCACTTCTCATAATTTAATATATTTATTTTATTTACAAAATAAGTACCAATTTTTATCTAAGCGTATAACCCGAATATGTAGTAAGACACATGGCTAAAATAAAAATCAGTACCTCAACGAAACATGTATCAAAACAAGAATATTTCAAATTAAAAATCATTTCTTATACACTTGTTTTGACACCATAAGGAAATCAAATTTTTTACTACCATGATACAAACCTTTTCCCTTGAATGATTGTTATAATTTGTCATCAAAAATGCAGGTCAAAAATAAAAGTAATACAGCTAATTCTCTTATGTAAATGACGTTTTTATTATGTCATAAAATGTTGTGAGTACATCAAATAAGCCACACTACATGTAAACATTTATAAAAACATCCAGTATTAGACATTATTAGCATTATTATGTTTCCAAAAGTTCCATAAGTCACACAGGATAGACTAATTACAACATTTTGTTCATCGTTAAACTATTAAGGATTAATCATGACACTAGGTTAAGATGAATTAGAAATTAACAAGATGCATACGTAAACAAATTTAATCCATCATTCCCACCCCAAGTTAAAAAAAATTAATAAACAGGAATAAATGGTGTAACTCAGCAGTATCCAGCAAATCAAATAAGGGTGGCTAAAAAAGTGTTGCTATAAAATTCCCTGATTTTTCCAGGTTTTCCAGACATTTAAAAAAACTCCCCAGTTTAACTTCTACTATAATGTATCTTGTTGTATGTCGTTGTTTTTGTTTATTGCAGTGATTACAATCCTAAAGGTTACTAAAGATAGCATTATTATAAGTTCTCTATTCAGAATTTAATGTTTCAGGTATTATCTGTGTGTTTGTGTAAATATGTTATAAAACAAACCCTGTACAACCTAAATATGTTATAAAACAAACCCTGTACAACCATCTCATGTTAGAATAAAGTATCAGCAATGCATTTTGTTAACATCGAGAAACAAAATCTCTCACTTTTGTTTGCTATATAAACAATATGTAAATAAATACATGCTATAATGTGTAAAAGTCTAAATTGCAAAGCTTATGGAACATCCTTTGTTACACTTTTAAGAAAATCTACTGACATAGCTGCTTTCAATGGTACAATTGGTGACATATTTGATAAGGATTTGATTCTGTATATTCTCAAACCAACAAAATAACTAATGTAAGAGATATCTTTATGGTTATATCTGCACTAACATCCGATTCTGCACACAATATTGAACATACATACATAAGAATAGGCCTCGTGGTAATTGAGAAACCAGCTCAGCACCATCAGTTTTGAAACTCAAGGAAAATAAATTGATTTATTGTGCTTGTGATTTAAAGTAGGTACACTTTGTTTACCCTTAAAGGTAGCAATCTATGACCCTATCTTATAAGCTATACCAATGCGGAAGAATGCAAAGTAAGTTTGCTACTTTACATAGTATGGGTACTTCATTGACTTTGGGTAGAAAATAGTGGAAGAAATGTACACCCCCTTCAATGACTGGAATCCCAAGGATAATTATTATGCATTGATGTGACCATGTAGGCGGGATATTAAAAAATATGTTAAGAAAAATTAAAGCTCTATTAAACCAGTCATGCATAAATAATCCTGGGGTCTTTAGTTATCAAGGGGTCACAATTTTTTTTATTTGATAATGGAGATACATAAAACGCCTAAGAGATAAGATAGAACCTTTGTAAACCAATAAGCAAATGTTGTGTGAAATAAAATTACTTTGGATATAGACATTTGACAGCCTTAGAAACATTTTTAGGGCACCTTAAAAGCATTTTAAACGTAAGAAGAGAAGAAGGCCTCAAGTAAGTAAAATGACATATAAATTATTTACTTGTTGGCTTCTAAATAAAATAATACTACAAGGAGGATTGCACCGACAAAAAGAATGCTACCACTGAATTAAACAATGCTTTGAGCTTAAATTTCTTATTACCATCAATTATAAGTTGACTAGATTTTTAAAGGTTACAAATTATGTTGTAATGACTTAGAAATGAAAATTCTTATATTATTTGTGCTTTTGTGGTTAGAAAAAATATCATCATGGATCTAGTGATTATAATTTATTTAGTTCTGACGATTCAAAAACATATTAATGACCATACTATTCCAAATATCAACCAGCTTACTGGCAATATTTACTCACACTGCCCTTCATTTAGAATAAATTAGGCAAAAGAAAAAAAAAGTGTTTATAAATGTGCAACATATTTTAATGGATAAGTCAACCATTTACTGCACAACTTAAGAACCAGTCAAGACAAACCAGCACCGATCCCATGATTTCTGGGCCCATGGATATTATATTACAATTTCGACCGAGTATTCTTTTATCAGAGCTGTAGATAGACACCATCTGAAAATTTTAAACTTTAGTCACATTTAATGGCATCAAATTAAAAATCTTTTTCAGATGATCGATTTTTCAAAGAATGCTTTACAGAAGCAGCAAATATTTCTGTAAAAAAAATTAGAGGATGGTTTCTTAATTACTCTTTTTGTAATGAAAAGTTACTCGGTTGTAGTTCTTTATAGTTAAAATAGCTGAAATATTGCTTTTTTTTTAATGTGGGTCCCTCAGTGTTTTAAAGTTTGAATGTGATGAGTTTATAGCTTCTTTAAAACTAATAAAAACAATTCAGAATATAATTGAATCGATTATTATTGAAAGGTCACTTGTCCACTTTTTTTGCGAAATTGAGTTATATGAGTTACATTACTGTATGCATGTCTGCGGACATTTATGTGAAGGACTGGCACATTTCCTTGCGCTACCCACTGAGATATAAATAACAAAACTTTTAATTTGTTTTTGAAAGGGCACTTGTACTGAACATGTGCCTTTTTCAATACTAAACAGCTGTCTACAACTCCCATTTAGGACATGAAAAAGGAAAACGAAAAAATAAAAATACTCATAAAGCGAGCGAACTTAAGAGGAGAACAACACCAGAGCTATGGTGGGACTGTTATTGCTAAAAAGCATATGGACACAATATGTGGGCAAGTACTAAACAGCAAATGTTAACTAATACAGTTTCCTCCCTTACGATAGAGAAATTGGAGTAATAAAAACGTAACTGAAGATGGTCACAGTTTACTCACCTGATCAGTATGCACGTTGCATAGCAGAGCAGGGTTTCCACTATTTTCTTATTACCAAATTCCCTGTGTTTTCCAGGTTTTCCAGAGAAAATTTTCATTTTTCCAGACACCCTAATAGATATTATAAATATAATTATAGAGGCATTTAATTTAGTTTTAAAGAACATTTTAGAAATGAAGAGTGGTAATTTGTCATTGGAAGCATGTTTTATTGTGCAAGAGAAACACATGTTTAAGAATTATTTGGAAAATGATGAAAAATGAATGACACATTTTCTAGAAGGAAAAATTGGTTATATTTTCTGTCTACCCTAAATGGAATTAAAAAAAAAAGGAAATACCAAAAATACAATTTTGAGTTTAAATGTGGGGGTGGAACGAGACGTTTGTCTTATTAGCGGGGGTGAGTGGAGGTAACCGAAAATGCGCGGCATTTGCCGAACGAAAACCAGTCGTCTCAGTTGCACTCAGGACTTATCTCAAGCTGATGAGGTGCTGGTAAGCATTGTCATCATAAATGAGACGTGTTCCAATCAGACTGCTCAATTTTCCAGTTACAAATTTTAGTCTATATTGTTCCGCTTGCAAGCACTTTATTGCCAAAATTCACTAAAAATTCCAGTAAATTTTAGCTTTTTGGTGAAATTCCCTGTGTTTTCCTGGTTTTTTACAGACACAAACAAATTCCCTGTCTTTTCCCGGTTTTCCAGGTGCGTGGCAACCCTGGCAGAGGTAAGCAAGAAGGGTAACTTCTGTGTCAACGTGATTAACACAGTTGATATTTTGGATTATGAGACTTAGTGGCAGGAACCTTACAAGAAAACAACAAATTCTATATAATCACTTGGTAGTAATGTTCCAAAGGATATATAAGTGTCATTTGAAATTTCACATTAATTTATTCTTGTATTCAATGCAAAAACTCCAGGAAATGTATGTGCCTTCGATTTCATTGATGGGCTGCAACAATATACATTCAAGCTCCTTCAAAAAACTGATGACAACACTATCCATGGAAATATAAGTTGCCAACATCTAAAGCTTTTCAGGACAAGAAGCTAACGAACAAGGACAAGATAGATGATATTAGGAATGTAAGCTCGGCTATATGTAAGTTCAGTTGCATCTAGGCTTTTACGAAGAAATACTTGAATGGCCAACAGTGAACCATGAAACAAGAAATGTATTTGATACAAATCCCTGCTCAGAGCCGGCATGGACAATAATCCACCTCTGTCCTGCACCATCATTTTTCAACATGCCTGTTGTTTCTGGGTCTTGCCAACATTTACTCACAGTGTACGAGGGATGAATCCAGGTTTCATCAAGATATATGATGATAATGATGATGATGATGCATAATGAATTCTCAAAAGACTAAAGTAGGCCTTTAACGCCAAGTGCAAAATTACTGTGTATTTCGGTGTTTAATGTTGCCTAACATTAACAAATTTGCTAATATATGCCCATTTTTTATAAATATTCTATTGATCAACTTATTTTATTGGACTTTCCTACAAATATTTACATTGCATTGTTGTAAAAATAAGTTAACATCAAGAAACACTTATTTATCAAGAATGTCCTATTTATTATTGAAAGAAAACCTTTCCACAGCTTTATATATTTCTTATATAAAACTGGTTTTACATTTTGACTTTATTCTAATTTTTAAACATGTATTTTCATGTGCTTTTAATTGGTGAATTTTGGTTTGGATGTTACCTTAGTCCGAAATTAGTTACTTAGTTTTTTGTCTCTCCTGTAAAATTTAACTTTAAGGATATGTGGCCTTTATCGAATAAATGATCCAATTATAAAGAAATTCTAAGTTTTTTTAAAAAATTTTGAGTTCTATGAAATTTTAAACAGTCTATAATGAGTAGGTAATGTTTGTACCATTGAATGCAATACATATTACTGTCTTACATTAACAAAACCACAAAGAACTACTTCAATATGAAGTCTGCAGTTGTGTTTAAATAACTAGATTCGTTCATATGTTACATTATAAAGTTATGACATGCACTTTGTTTCATAAATTATCTTTTTTAAACACTTTTCTGTTTTAAAATTCTTTGTTTATAGTGACCAGCACAGCCTATCTATTTCTTCATCTAATTCTTCAAATTACAACTGATAAATAAACACATTCACACACTCAGTCAACATATTAAACACTTGTGAGCAAGATGATATACTTCGTTACAATGAGACCTGTCCACATTAACCATATTTCTAGCTAGCTTTTCAATTATATTTTTTGCCAAATTTTATTCCCAATGGGCGACGTGGCCCTATTAAAGCCAATTCCAATAATTGAAGCTTAATAGACAATTCCATAGTCTGTAAATCAACTTTAGTATTTTAATTTAATTTAATTAGTGGAATAATCACACCTGAATATGAAAATCGAACCTGAAACATTTGGCCTCATGCTAAAGCTCTAGCACTGAACTATCCAAGAACCATACCCAACTCAGGGTCATTACTAACTCATAGTTAAGACAAAGTATTTGATGGGCATCTGGATTAATCAGCTACTTGAGCTGTCACTGAACCACAACCATTGGTAAATCGAGAACGGCGTTTATGCTGTCACTTCTACAGTATTTAATGGTTCAAGGTTGACCATATTCTTAATAAGTGGAGATTAAATTTGGTACAGTATATATGCTAAGGTCAATTTCCACCCAGTGTAGTATTTTAAATAATTGGTATACTTTACAACAGTGGTATTCGACCTTCATTGTTCGTGTAACCTGAGATATAGTTTCTCTTCAACTGTGAACCCCCAAATTTGTTGAGTCATAATGTAAGCCACACAAATTATATAATATATATTTAAATTAAACTGAGTGCACCCACATTGGATTTCCTTAACGTCCGGGCCTCTTGTATAACCCTAATTTATTAGCTCCCAACGCCCCTACCTTGTTTCAATCAACAAAAAAACGATCTGTGCAAAATTTTAGCTCAATCGGACAACTGAGAGGCAACCCTCATCGACCATGAAGTTTTGAAATTGTTCGCCCGGAAAGTAATTTTTTCAGATAAAAAAAAAGTTATTTTAGTTGTAACTTGTAAGCACTAGTAATGGAAATTAATGCGAGTTCTCATTAATTTAATAAAATGCGATTTTTTTCCCCCCGATAGCATGTGGTTTGCTATTGCTAAGTTAATAAGAAAATTCACCAAATGTTTGCCGTGTGAATTATGTTTTGCGATTTTTCATTAATATTATTAGATAAACTTATTTTATAACCTCTCCGTTTTTGTTATGTGCTTCGTTAACTTATTTTGTAACCAATATATGATGTCATTGATGAATGATTTTCCAATTATTGTTTCAGAACAGTTTGTGCCTGGATTCACTATGAGTGCAATTCTGCTCCAGAGCAAGGTACTCTCAAAGATGTGCCTTATTATTTGCTCCATTTCCATAATCACTAAACAAGGCGCAAACTGGTGGCAAGATTATGGTAACGTCACCAATTGCGCTCTTTTCAACCAATCCTTGTGAAGAATTTACTTTCAAAGTCAAGGCTACTTTATCTTAAATCTCTAATGAAAATGACCGCAAATACAAATATTTCTTAACATTTTGCTTATAAATTAGCAATAAAATTAGAAGCAGCCACTTTCTGGATAATTTACAAAAACAATAAACATTTTTTATCTATTTATATTATTAGTATAAAGCTTAAGTTCCATTAATAAAATATTTAGAGAAACTTTAAAACTTATTTTAAAGCTATACTAATCACTATATTTAGTGACATATGTCTTTGGAATTTGAGGAATACAAACCTCTTTGGATCTAGACAAAGATTACACAGTTCGTGGTTTTGTTTTGTAATAATGCAAGAAATGGCATTGCCTTGTTTGAATGTAAAAATTCAACAATAAAAGGTAGGTAATTTCTTTGTTACCACTATATAAATTGAAAGAAATTTTGTGCAGACGTATGTTATATTAATTTATTATTAATTGGAGCACAGTTAGGTAACTAATTGTATTTTAAGTCAATACGATAATATGCCGTCATTTAAATGTATTGACGTGACAATCATGATTTAATAGTTGCGCCTACTCTTGAGTGATGGCAAATAATAAGCGCAACTTTGCTCTCAAATTTGGCCGGCTTCTTTTAGTGAATATGGATTTGAGAACGTCTTTCAAACTTGCGCCGGCGCAAATATTTACTTCCATTAATGAATCCAGGCTCTGGTGTGGAGTGACTTTTGTGACACGATCTTCCTAGAATTGTAAAACAGCATCAACTTCTTCAGGTAGTTCATCACACAAGTTATGAAAAGATTTTTATGTTCCTCTTGTTGGCTACATTTCCAATCAAATTGTCGGAGCCAAACTACCTTCGAACCGGCAAGTTTTAAGTGTTTTTTTTTTACAATCTAAAGAGTTGTAAATATTACAACGAAGGAAAGTGCAGCATTGGTGATTCAAGAAGTTTCCATTTTTTGGCAAAAAACATGAATTTCTACTAGAAGAACTGACCACCGCTTTGATAAGTTACTCAAACTCTATGATGAATGGAAATGTTTACAGAAGAATTTGACTAACACTGCAGACAAGGAAAAAGAAAGAAGATATCACTTTTTGTGGAGATTATGGACAATCTCTTTGACATAGCTTATTCAGATGCTTTAGGACAGATGAAAAATGAAGACAATAAGAATGTCTTAATGCTTCAGAGCCAAAAAGGACGACTGAGTTACATGGTTGGTGTAGATCAAAAACTAAAACACAAAGAAGAAAGAGCACTAAGCGCACTGCAATGGAAGCTGGCAGTAAAAAAAAGACTTATGAAGAAATGGAACAACATTTTGCTACTCATCACCTTGCTACATCAAAAACCGAAGATTCAACATCAAGGAGCCAAAGCAGTGATGGTGGTGACAAGAGTGAAAATTCCTCTGTCATGGTTCAGCAAATATCAGCAAATATCAGCAACAACCGCAGCAGCAACAGTTACAGAAACTCGAGGTAGATTGCGGTTTTTTATTCCTCGTTTCTCTGAAGTTTTTGAGAGGTGCAAAATCACTTATAAAATGGGGTTTGCATATTAATGGCTCCTGCAGAAACTTTCGGGCGTGATACCGAAAACCTGGTAATAAATTGTACTTCTTTTCAACGCCTTAGAAAAAAATTTAGAGAAGCGAGACACACAGAAATTCAGCACAAATTTAACCTAAATGACTGCCAATAATTAGTGTTGCACTGGGATGGAAAGCTGCTCCCAGCACTCACAGGTGATCAAAAGGTTGAAAGAATGGCAATAATAGTAACTTTTCAAGGCAAGAAGAAATTGTTGTGAGTCCCTGAAATCCCAATATCTTCGGGAGAAGAGCAAGGGCTGTTTACCAAGCAGTGGAGAAGTGGGGTATAACCAACAAAATTCAGGCACTTTGCTGTGATACAACAGCAAGCAACACAGGTTGAGTAAATGGAGCTTGTACAAATCTAGAAAAATTGTTAAATTGTGACCTGTTGTACCTCCCTTGTTGTTATCACATTTTTGAGTTAGTTTTGCAGAGCTGTTTCGACTCACTGATGGGTGCAACTTATGGCCCAGACATGGCGCTTATCAAAAGATTTAGATAAACCTGGATGAAACTTGATGAGAACGTTTACATAACTGGTAACAATGAAATGTCTGATGATATCCGCTCTACCATTCTTGGATTTCTTGAACACCACCTTTCTATGCAGAAACAACAGCGAGATGATTACCGAAATTGTTGGAGTTAAGGATGATCTTTATTGGCGAAATTCCTAAGAGTGGGATATTGTTTTGTATATCAGAGCTGTAAGTCAAGCTAGGTGGATAACAAAGGCAATTTATGCATTCAAGATATATCAGTTTCAAAATCAATTTCAGTTATCTCAGTTATCTTTAAGAAGAATATCTATTTTTCTTGCTCGAGTGTACATTCGAGCCTGGTTTTTGTCATCAGAAGAGATTAAAGCACCTTATCTTGATTTCCTATTCATGCATCAACTGATAAATTATTAGGATATTGATCCAGAAATCAGTAAGGATGTTGCAAAAAAAAAAATCCAACCACCTTTGGTACTTAGTTACCGAAACTGTGGCTCTATACTTATTTGATGACAATGTTCCAACAGCAGTTAAGACAAATATGGCTCAAATTATGCTGGAAGCAGGCAAAGGTGAAGAAGAGAAAGAAGAAAAAATTAACTGAAGAGGTACATTCTGCACCAAAATGATTTTTCTTCCTTTAAAAACAACCGAGTTTTCATATTTTGTAGCTCCTGGTACAATAACTTTCTTCATGAGATTTTTTATCAGCACCGATTTCCTCAACAAAGACCCTTAAACATGGAGGGATGATCTTGGTTACAAAAGTGGAATTGAAAACTTTTGAGAAGACAGTTGTTGTGAATGGCATTGCAGAAGGAGGTGTCAAACTCATTCAGGATTGCAATAACATTCTCACAAAAGATGAAATTGAGAAACAATTTGTTTTAAAGATTGTTGCCAGAGACCGTAAAAAATACCCAACTGCAACTAAATCCTCTCTTAGGAAAAAATAGTGTTCAATGTTCGTTTGTTCACATTATGTTTTTGATTCTATAGAAAATGCTGTAAATAAAAATGCGTTTCTCTTATAGAAGGTGTGTGCGTTATTTAAAAAAACTAATATTTCAAAAACATTTAATGTTATTTCAGGATTTTTTTAATTAACTTTTGGGAAATTTGACTTAGAATGTTTTAAAACAATTACTGGGGTTGCCTGGATGTGTCCACATAAATTTCTCAAAGAGGAAAAAAGAAAATGGTTGAGATAGGGAAAAGTATAATGCTTTTGAATGAAATTAATTGTTGTATATAGTATGTTCCAACTTCCAAGGCGTTTGAGGGTCACCTAGCAGTTGTCCAATTTATTGTTTATTGGAACAGAATTAGGGGGTGGGAGTAGTAACATTTTAACTAAGGGCCACCCTAATATAAATATATATATATATATATATATTAAATTTTACATAATCACTCCTAAGATGTTTTTGTATACCCCAAGTCGAATACCACTGCTCTACTCTACAAGGCCAATAATTTAATTTAATCTATTTTTGCATGAGTGTAGGTTGTTTGTCAGTAGTAGGAATTGCTCAAATTATTTGGGAAATTCAGATGAATTGCATTTACTCAGTAAAACATTTTGAGTATTAGAAAATATATAATTAATTTGGCCAGTAGGTCGGCAAATTAAATTAACCACCTAACCAAACTGTTATCTTAAATAATGAAAATTGGTTTTTCTAGACAGGTTTCAATGTATTATTAAATTTACGTCTTCACATTTTGAACAATAAAAATTAAAGCTGTTGAATACACTTGATTCCTTACAAGTCTTTATACACACAAATCAACAATTTGCATAGAATTTTTTTTTTTTATGACAAACATATCAATTATTACCAAGTCAATAGTATATAATTCAACTTGATATATAATGGTTTATTTGGTTGGCCATGAGGATTAAAGCTACACATCAAAAGTAAATATTTTACTATAATCATCTAGAAATAATATTTTTTAAATCTATTATGTAATGTAATGATTTTTCAGTGGCGAGGTATGACTTTTTATAAAGTATTACCAGATACCTACACAGTAGTTCAAACTTTTTAAACCTATGCATTAAATATTTTATTTCCAAAAACTGTTATTTTCTTTTATATATTTAATCAGTACAATGATTCATTCAAACCAAAACATAACAAAGAATAATGGGGAAAAAAAAAGTTAAAAATAGATTTGAATTAAAAGCTAATAGGGAACAAATAGATTAAGAACTTCCCATTATCTGGACAGTGACATGCAACAATGGAGGAAACGGATTTATGGTTCTGAGTGGCTCAATCACACCTAAAGCCACACAACATAGCTACATTCCTGTGTGGTAAAAAAAAAAAAAAAATCTACTCTCAACAAGTGTCGTGAAATATCACACATGCGCAGTCCAACATTTCCAACACGTCTACTTTGTGGAAACACTAGACATTATGTGCTTCAGTTATACACTAACAAGAGCAAGTACAGAATATTTTTTTCATTATATGAATTTACCGTTTCACTTTTTTTTTTTAACTATCTGATTTTCAACTGTTACTAGTGACAAGCTGAATACTATCAGACCTCACCACTGTTATTTTTACAGACTATATCCATGAACATATAAAAACTATCTTTTGACACAGGAATTGCACCATTAATGAAGGATTAAATATATTTCACGACATTAAAGTTAATTTAAAAATGCAAACAATACCACAATTGGCTATTCAAATTTAATTACTTTCAAATCAACAAACAATCATAACTTCCAGAACATTAATGAAATTGTGTGCACATAGTGAAACCCCACATTTACATCCCAGCATTAATTAATTCCCATAAAAATTGAACAACCCAAAATTTGCACTGATATCTATGGATGTCATAACAAAAAGTTAGCAAAAATCAATTTAAAAAAACATAAAAGTATTAAGATTTGAGCTCAAAAATAAACTAAATTTAATATTTCCTCTGAGAATGCATTAACATTTAATAGTAGTTAATAATTGAACTTTGGTGAATAGCTATAATAGTACCATTAAAAACCTATTGAATGATTAATTTACATTATGATTTGTTAATGTGTGTTTTTATCATTTATGCCATCAACAAAAATTTAATTTCCTGGTGACTTTTTTTTTCTTCAAAATCTCCATAAAGAAATAACTAAGGGGCTTCACTGTGTTTGTAAAAGTTAATAGTAAAGATTAAATACAGTGAATGGCCACTATTATGAGGGTTTATCCATCTGGAAAAAAAACTTGATAAAGGATACTTGTCATAATTTAATTCAAAAGTGAATGCCACAATGTGGCTGTTTTTTTTTTTTTTTTTTTTTGTTTTTTTAATTAGTACGACAAGAGTTTATTATATAAACCCACATCATCAAATGATAATACAATAATGATGAAAGTTTCACATTTTAATAACCATGAGCGTTATACACTAATATAGTTTTTCCTTCTTTAAAAATAAAGCAATTTTACATGTACACTTTACAACACACAAAAAACATAACTCAAATATTCCAGTGTTTTTTACTGGCTGGCAACTCTAACCGGCATTGTCTCAATTTCACAATAGGCAGTCACAGCATTCTCACACTCTTGCATATCTACTACCGGACTATGTTTACATTACATGTGGGAAGAATGTGAACTAACAGTGAAAGAAACAATGAGGATATGGAGGAATTCATAGTCACAAGATCACCAACTGTGTTTCCTGATTATAAGATACAAAGTTAGTGTAAATGGGATATGGCTACAATTCAATTTTCATAGGTTGAGCCTTATTTGACCAATAGAAAAGCTACTATATCCATTTTCATATATTCATGTCAGGTCATGTAATTTTTAACTGTCGCTTTTGATAGATACCACCAATACCTTTAAATAATATGAGTATAGTAAAATGCTATCATTGTTGACTGTAAAAACATATATTTGTATTTTTTTAAAGGCCCTTCCTATGAAAATTGTACTGTAACACAATGATTCACTACCATTGATAACTATGGGCACACAGTTTTGGAATTGTAATGCTGGACTTTCAATGTAAATTATTTGAGTTGGCAAAATATATTAAATAAAAAAACAAATTCTAATCGTGGATTGTGTCATGATAAGAGACCTTAATTTGTGATATAAAAAAAGTTATTTGATTTGGTTAAATAAAAAGCTTTACTCTCAACTCAATAAATTTTAAATATTTGCTCTTGGTTAGATTTTACTGTCATAAGAGTCAGATCAAACAACTCTTTACTTCTTTATTACCAATGTTCTTTGAAGGAGGGAAATGTTTTTTTCTGTACTGCAAACTTTAAATTGATATAGGGGTACTAAGAAGAAAATTATAAAAGTTCAGTTAGAATGTACTATTTTTGCTGGCAATTTCAAGCAAAGAAACCATGTTATCTCATACTAAGTAAAAATGTGTCTATTTGTATATTGTTAATTTTTATTAAAATTGACATGATTGAGGATTATTTGCATATAATGAGCCAAATCAATCAATTCACAAAATGATTCAATTCTGTTTACTTTCATGTGTGTATATTACATACAAAGATGCTACAATGAACTTTAAAAATATGTTGATATATTAAATTTAATGTGTGCTTCTAGTCATGATATATATTACATAATTTAAGTGAACAAAAGGTACACCCTTTGAAAGACACATACAAATTTATTTTAATAACATCATTAATTGTTTTACTGATTGAAACCAAAATTATAGGAAAGTGTGTGGCCGGTATCTTTGGTCAAGCTTAATTTTATAACGTTGCAGCTTTTACCAAAAACTTGTTTTATAAAATGTAGTTACTATACTAGCACGGAAATGAAATTGTTTCTTGTGCAATTATAAAATTAAGAGAATAAAAACATAAAATTAATTGTTAAGTTACAGTAATTATATATAAGCCTGTGCAAATCCATAATTTTCAATTTCAAATCGAATCTGAAATTTTGGCTGACTTGAATCGAATCACATGCCTAAAAAGAATTTCAAGACAAGTCAAAATTGAATCTCATGCTTAAAAAAAATATAGTTGAATCAAAATTGAATCTCATGCTAAATTTATTTTATCAAATTAATCCCGAGTAGAATCCAAATTGAATCCTATGCTTAAAAACTGAATCAAAAATTTTATTTTAAAATAGGTCCAAATCTGAATCAAATAATTTAAAAAGAGTGTTCAATGAGAGGAGAAGAATGGAAAAACATATAGGAGGAAGACTGGTGGGAGGATAAGGGAAGATGGAGGCATTTTACTAAATTGATCCTGCTACAGACTGGAAACAAGTTAAAACACTAGTAAAACCTAGTAATATAAGATTAAAAAAGATGTATGCATCAAAATTGAAAATATCATCTTAAAAAAATATATAGAACCTTTTGGAAAGCTTGTTGTTTTAAAAGAACACATGAAAATATTAAAATAGTTTTATTAACGTAATTATTAGATATCAAGTTTAAACATCCATAAAGAAACAGAAAAAGATATTTTAATGAAAACAAATCTTCATTCATTCATTTTTTAAATTTTTTTCGTATTTGCTTTGAAGCATAAAAATAAAATAAATCTAAGTCAGTCAAACTGTATACTTACTGGTATTTAAAGAATCAAGAATCAATCATAATAACATGATTTTTGTTACCTAAATGCTTAGCCATCAAATCAAGTAGATGAAGGTTATAGCATTTAAACGAAATAGCAGTATTAGAATAAGGTAATTTTACATTGTGAAACTTAATATTTATCCATTTCATTTTAATATCAGCAAATTTTAAATATACTCCTTGATATTACATTAGAGGCTGGCCATAGATTATGTAAGCATATCAGGAAGGGGGGTGGAAGTAATACTCAGTGTGACGATGGGGGACAAGGGAGTCAGATAAAGTGTGATATTACATTACAATTAAATGTATTATTTAGAAATCAACCCAAACACGTGCACATATAACCAAACGACTTCAATTGTCGAGTTTGGGAAAAATACCAACATGTTTCAATATAAGGGTTATATAGGCTCTATAATAAAAATTACTATTTAAATATGGGGTGGGAGTGCATGTTATTGTAACATAATATCATAAGGGGGATTCACAAAATTGTGACAATATGTGGCAAGGGGGGCAACAAAAATCCTAAATTAGAGTATCATAATTTATGGACAGACCCTTATTGTTATAGTGATTTTGCATAACATAAACATGTCACCTTTGTTTAAAGATTTATTTTACTATGCATACTCTTTAGTTTTATTTGTTAACACATTAAAATGGGGTATGTACAGTAACTCATCGATTTTACGGACTTTGGATTTAACGGACATTTGTCGACAAGTCTGTAAAATCCGGTGTTGTGAAAGGGGAAGGGCATGACTCAACCTCTCATTGTCACTGCCTAGTGCACACCACTCAAAACCGGTTTCATCTGGTTTTAGAAATGTGCTAGTTGTAGCATTAAGTTATTCTGCAACTTAGTTTAGTAGTCATTCCTGGATCATTAGGCTTGTTTTGTGTACAGTACTGTGAGACATGTTTATATATTGTAGCTGTGGTTTATTGTTTATTTTCATATATTTACTTAACTGTGCGTGTTTAAAATGGCTCCATCAAAGAAAAGAACCTCGCTTAGTTTAAATGCCAAACTAGAAATTATTGAAAAAATAGAAAGTGGGGTATCAGTGACTAATATTTGCAGGGAATTTTCAATTGCAAAACAAACTGTGTCCGACATAAAGGAAAGGAAAAGCTTAGGAAAAAGTGAAACTGTTTTCTTTAAAATATGATGTAACCCCTTCAACCAGCGGGATTAATCAAAGGATTAACTTGAAATTACCAAAAGATAACAAATGGTGTTGGTGTACGGGGTGCTGGAATTCGGGCTGCAGCTGAAAGGCTAGCTAAACATTTTAATGTATCAGGATTTACAGTGAGCAGTGGTTGGTTGTGGCGTTTTCGTAAGAGACATTTCACAAATCGAAAAACATGCGGTGAATCATTGAGTGCTGATTTTGGTAATGTACAGTCATTCAAGGAAAAGTTGAATCGAGTTATAAATGAAACAGAACTGATGTTATCTCAGCTGTACAATGCAGATGAAAATGGTGTTTTTTGAAGGTCTTTGCCTGAAAATACACAAGCTTTTAGACATGAAACCTCAGTTTCAATGAGAAAACTAATCAAAGAGAGGTTTTCTGCTCTTGTTTGTGCCAATGCTGACAGTAGTCACTAGTTAAAAACTGCTGTAGTTGGCAAATCCAAACGACCATGAGTTCTGAATGATATTATGAATGACCGACTGTGCTGTACTACAGTTCTACAAAGGCCTGGTTTACTCAAGAAATATTCAAGGATTGGTCTAACCTCCACTTTGTACCTGTAGTTAGACAATACCAAACATAAGTGCTTATGATACCACAGGAAGAAGTCAAGGCTTTTTTACTTTTGGATAATGCTCCATCACATCCAAGCTGTGAGATACTTTGCAGCTCTGATGGAAAAATCAAGTCAATAGCTTTACCCCTAACTATACTTCGCTTATCCAGCCTATGGATAAAGGAGTTATAATGGCCTGTAAGCATTTGTACAGGAGGATACTAGGGGTAAGAGGACACTAGATAACATAAGGAATTATACCATTAAATCGGCCACTTTCAATTGGAGCAGTGCCTGGAAAAATACCAAAAACACGACTCTCTCTAACGCATGGAAGAATATTCTGTTGCACAAAGATGGTGAAATTTATTTGGAAGGATTGGAACGACAAGATTTTGAAGAGCCCTTGTTGATGGGAGGCGAAATGGGTCCAACTGCAGAACAAATTTAAGAGTGGCTGGAAACAGACAAGGGGGATCCTGGACACTACAAAATGACCGAGGAAGAGATTGCAGACGATGTTAGAGCTGCTACAAGACCTTAAGATGGATATGTTTCTTTCACATAGTTAAAGAAGAAAATGATGACAAATTTGTTAAAGTTCATGTTTATTTAACTTCAAATAGAAATTAAATGCAAAAACAGACTGCAATGCTATTTTTAATGTGTAGATTATTAACTTAATTTTACTTACTTCATTGTAATGAAAATGCATTATTAACACAAAAAATATTTTCTACTTGTATTTTTCAACTCATTAAATTTTTCACACCAATTTTATGGACGTTCTGATTTTACGGAGAGGTTTGCCCCCAATTAGTCCGTAAAATCGAGGGCTTACTGTATATAAATAGCATATTTTTAATGTGAGATTGAATGTATTAAAGAATTGAAATTGTAAATGTTAAGAGTATAGGAATCAATAAAGCTGAAATCATGATAAATCTATAGAAAACCAAATAAAACTATAGTGACTAATATGAAGTCCTTTGAAAATTATGAATATAAAAGTAAACTTTTACTAATATTTTGACAATCTTGTTTAAACTTATAAAAACAAATTATGACCTGTAATCTTAGGATAGCTCATTATTTACAGTTGCATTTAGCCAAATAAACATTTTAGACCAGATTTAGGAATTATTAAATGTTTAAATTACAAACCATATTGTCAATGTCAACAAGTCTGTAGAAATCAAATTCTGTTATTTAATTTGAAATTCTAACTATATTTTGTTTTCTAGGCTTTTGTTACCAGGGGGGAAAGCAATAAGCAAAATTTAAATAAAATACCATTGGAGCATAAAATTATTTATAGTTGATAATTTTAACCAAAGAAATGCAACAGGGACAATAAATTAGGGTTCTAAAAAAACAAACCAAAATAGGGTTAATGTTGACAAACTTTTTTTTACTGGCAAACAAAACTATTAGATCCAATAGATTTAATTAAAAGGGGACTCAGCTGTATTCAATAAATATCATAATAGTTTAATAGGTTTGCAAGATCTACAATAAATTACTTTAACAGTTAATAAAAGTGTCAGTCTCACCATAGATGGGATTGCTGATGACAAGGTGATTAGGGTTCAAATCCTGATCATGTGTAGTGAGGATGATATTTCTTAGACTGTTTCCCACTTTCCCTCAACATAAACATGGTTACATTTCCAATAAATTCTATCTTCCTCATTCAATTAATGTAAATATGTGAATAGCCCAAAAGGATATTAAGGTGTGGGTGCATAAAAAAATTAGAAAAATAAAAATTACTTTTACTACGTATACATATATCAATAAGAAAAATCTCTTCACTTTTGAGGTGTATTTTGTTTTATACAGAGGAAGGTACAGAAAAGATGAATTTAAGTTATAAACAAAAAAAATAGAACAACTAGTAATAAAAGCTTTAATTTTAGTAAAAATCGATGTATGAGTTGGTAGTGTTTCAAGCTTAAAAATAGGTATTGAACAATAATACGGTATTAGACTTTGTAATGAAAATATGGCAGTTTCATTTTTATATAAATAGATACTGATCTTTAAAATTAAATCAACTATATACAAATACATTAATTTATTGTATAGTTAAAAAAAAACTAATAATAAACAACAAAATAATAGTACACTTCTAAAACTAAATTGTTTCTTAACATATACACAGATATAAAAAGTAAACATTCATAAATTAAATCATTCTATATTGCATCTTAATTCAAATAAACATCCCACCATAAGAACACTCATATATGCCAATAGCATAGAATTATTGTCACATGTAGAAGCAATCAAAATCAATTCCAGTTACAACTCAATATTTATATTCTATCAAGAAAAAAACAGTCCACCAATTACCACATTTTAACATTTTCTAAATATAGAGAGCACAGAAAATACAGAGGTTCTCATCTTTGATTTAGCATTGTAATGCACAATCAGTTTCTGAACTTCTTATATATTATTTTAATATTAATACTTGACATTAACAGCCATTTGGGATAACAAACATATTTTTTAACAAAATTTTAGTTTTCCTAGTTATTTCATAAAATATTTATATAATTACAATGTGCGTTTGGATTTGTTCTTTGATTCGTTTGTGAATTGTCCATCAAAGAAACAAGAAAAGGTTGTGAGCACTTACATTTCCTTTCTGCTGACTACCTGTCTGTCCCCGAGAACAAAGCAGGCTCTTAAAGCAAGAGACACTTTGTAGAGCGGCGTTTCCTTTTATTCTTTTCCAACTCAGCAGGTGGTTGATTACGAATTATGCGGACCACCTGAAAAATGAATATGTGTAAGTATTAAAATGATAATAACAAAAGAAAACTATTATTGCCAAAACCAAAAATCAATACAGTTTAGAGGCTTTGAAGATAATGACGTTAAGTCTACATGGTTTAAAATACTCAATTCAAAATTGAATATTTAAATGTGGGGTGCACTGGCTAAAATGTTATTTTTAAGATGAGAGTTGAGTTTTTTTAATTGTGTATTACTATCCATTCGGGTTATACGCTTTTTTTTCTAATTATGCTAATGGGTTAGGAATGAGTAAGGGTGAATTTATAAGAAGTGTACCGGCATTTTCATGGGAAAAGAGGAGTGGGAAACCATCTAGGGTAAAAACCCTTTAGTATACCTGACCGGATCGAACCACAATCTCCCTGTTATCGGCAGTCTAGTCTATTACGAGAGTAGCACCTTAGACCATGCAGCCACTGAAGTGGGTTTGAAAGAAATATAGTAAGATAAACTAAAGGGTAGAAATGAGTTAAGAAAGCCCACCTAATGTATAGAAACAGGAAAAAGTGGACAGAATTTAACTCACAAAAGTCTTCCTTTATTTAACACTAGCAACTTTGAATGTGGTCATATTGGAAATATAGGAATTGGAGCAAGGTATTTTAAAGACGCTTTGGGATTTCCAATTCAACCATTTTTATCAAATTCCAATTAGTAGTCATATGTAGGAATAAAAAGTATATTATTAAAATGGCATGCAGTGGCATTTAGTTAAAGGAGGGAAGGGGGGGGGGGGGGGACCTACCGTTCATGACACCAAAGAAGTGTATACATGTAACTTATTAGAGAAGAAAGAAAGTGTTAATGTTTACCTAAATTAAGTGTTAATTATTTTACACAGTTCTTGTAAGTAGAAAAATGTTAGACCTATTTGAATCTGGGGTGCAATGAAAATCTTGAATTTATGACCAAAATATAAATATTAGCACTGCATCCTACTACCTGTTTGGGTTATTCGCATATTTACAAATTACACTAGTGGTTTTAGAAATTAGAAGTGTTATATTTAGATTAAGTGAATCCGTATTTGCATGGCAGAAGAGTGGAAAACCATTTTGGAATAACTACCCTTGAATTTTAACCTCAATCTCCCTGTCTGCCATAGGCAGTCTAGCATACTGTGAGAGTAGGACATTAAGCCATGTGGCTACCGAAGCGACTTTGGAATTTATATTAATCTACAGAATTAAGATGAAACATTATTTTGAATATATGAAACCAAACATTAAGTTATTAGATTAGTGGGGACATCAAAATTTCTAGAAACGTGTTCTTACAAACAGTTACTTAGTTATAACATTAAAATGGCTATCACACAATATTCATAGATCAATGTATCTTTTTCAGATTCATAATACTTGCGCAAAATAATTTTTTTTTTCTTTTTGAGAAAGCATGATCAATTTGGTTGATTTAATGATAATATTCTAATAAAAAAAGTTCCCTCAGATATTAAATCTATTTCTCTCAAACAAAGAAAATTGGTAAAATATGTGTTTGGACCGGCGTCAATAATGGCAATATTGTGACGAAAGGCAAACATTTGAAAATACAGAAAAAGAAACATTCAAGCATAATAATATATAATAATTTGGTACCGCGTCTTACTACCCGCACAGGTTATACGCTTGAGTACTAATTATGCTAATGGGTTAGGAATTGGGAAGGTTGAATTTAGAGGAAGTGAGCCCGTATTTGCGTGGAGGGAGAGTGTAAAACTATTTAGGAAAAACCTTCTCCAGTTCACCCGACCGAGATTCGAACTTCAATCTCCACGTTCTCGGCAGTCTAGCTTAACATGAAACTAGCAAGTTAGCTGAGGCAGGTATGTTCAAGAAACTATATGACATATTTTTACAATCAAAACTTTGGTTCGGTAAGCATTTTCAAGTTTTAGAAATAATTATTCTATCGTGTTGCAATATTTCATTTGGATACATACATACATAACTAATCACATGTTCCCTTACAGGGTAGGCAGAAACTGTGCATATAGCTCAAAAAACAACAACATATTTAATCCATCCACACTAACTTTCTCCACACTTCACCATCCTTCCATACTCCCTTCCCTTCAACAACATCCATACACCGAGTCATACATGCTCTTTTATTCTTAAAACTCTTATTGTTTCTCTTTTTTGGCGCATTTGTCTACAACATTTAATCCACGTCTTATATGGACTATCCCTTTCTTTTGATCCACACACTTTACCTTCATATACTTGATTTGTCACTTGATCTACACTCATCCTCTCAACACACACAAACCAACGTAAGACATTACTTTCAAATTAATCTATTGGATTCCCTTTCAAACCGCAATTATTATTTACCAACTTACATACTGAAATCCAATAATTTTATTTGCCAGAGCTAAGGGTCTTTCTCTATGAGACCACATTTATATTATATTACTAGGATTATATAGTGTGTTCAATTAATAATTTGTGTGTGTGTTAAGTCAAGTTCAGGTTGATACTCTTGACAAGTGCCAGGCCCAAGAATTTTATCCCTAAAATGCACAAACCCTCAAGCCTATCCTCTAGTCTTGTCATCTTCATCTTCATCGTCATCATAAACTGTTTCCAGCCTGTGGCCGGGTCACTCTGGTAAAATGACTATCTTCCTCTATCCTTCCACCATTCTTCCTCCTTTAATTTCTTCCATTTTACTCCTCTCACTTGAACACTTTCAGTTATCTCAGGGTGTCTAAAAAACTTTTATTATAAAATTCCCTGACTTTTCCAGGTTTTTCAGACAACATTTAAAAAAATTCAGACATAACCTTTTTACAGTTTTCCTTGCTGAATGAGAATTTTTTCATTTATTGTATTGATCACATATTTTCAAAAAATCCTAGACTACTAAACATTAACATTCTTAAAACTTCTTGTTAATTTTCTATTATTTGTGTGCCTGTGTGAATGTGTTATAAAATAAACCCTGTACAACCATCTCACTAGAATAAAATATCTGGACAATATACTTTATTAAATCGAGAAACACACTCACTTTTGTTTAAATGCAGAATTAATCAAACATTTAAATTCCTGACTTTTCCTTATTTTTAGTTAAATTCCCTGACATCAAAGAATTCCTGTCTGTAGCTACCATGTATCTGCTCCTCCCATCTCTTTCTTGGGCTCCCCTGCGGCCTTTTCCCTACATACTTCATTTCCATAATTTTATTCGGCCTCCTCTCCTCCTCGAGCCTCATTACATGCTCACACCATCTCAGTCTTGCTTCCTCTACTATCTCATGTATTCTCTGTACCCTACTCTTTCCCGGATAACTTCATTCCTAATCCTGTTTCTCCTCGTGACGACTAACAGGCTCCTCACAAATTTCATTCCCAGGGCCTCCACTTTCCTTGTCTCTCTTACATTCACTGTCCATGTTTCTGCTGCATATGTGACAATATGTACAAAGTACGCTCTGTACAACACTTCTTTACACTTCAAGGGGACTGCCCTTCTCCATAGCATGTCTTTTACTCACCTATAGAACAACTCTCCCTGCTATCCTTTTCTCATTAAATGCCATGGCACTATACATATTTATTGATATTCTGTCATACAAAGTAGAATCAAGATTAAAATAAGAAATAACAAACTACCTTTCACAACTCTCGGCTCTTGAAGGACATAAATAAGGGCTAGAATACAGCTAAAATACAGCCAAAATGCAAGCCAAAACAAGAATGTACAACCAAAACTATCAATTGCAGAGATGTAATGGTTTAAATTAGGAGGGATAGCCAGCAAACTTACCTTGCTGATAATGGAGTAGAAATTGTTTAGATATAACATTAAAAAACACACAAACACATTTTTAAGGACAAGCTTTCACTGTCACAGACAGCTTCATCAGATCAAGAGAGTAGACTGATGCTCTTGGTTGAACTGCAAGGTTGTCTGTCCACAGGTGACTGTTTTTCAGTTATGATATCACTGTATAAATGGCAGGCACTTTGAATAATTAGATATAAAAACATTTCCACTCCAATATCGCCAAGGTAAGTGTGCTGGCTATTCCTCCTAATTTAAACCATGATTTAGCCTAGTGCTCTATTCCAAATTGCAGATGTAAGCAACTTTGGCGTCTTTGTAGGCCTACCACTTATAGCGCCATGCTGTTGGCCACTCCTCAAACTTAAAGAGGAAGATTAAAAATGTCCCGGACCACGTGAGTTGCCGGACTAAAGAGGTTCAACCTTCACATCCAAGAGTAAATTGAAAAGTCAGATTTGAGAAAGTGTATTCAACTCTACTCTAATTTAAGGTTTAGTTGATATTGCCACACCAGTGTAACAGCAAGAGCTTTTGTTCTTTGGTTACAACAAATGTAGGATATAATAATTTGTTTTTTATATATATATATATATATATATACACACACACACACACACACACACAAAGGAGCTTTGCCTCCTAAGTTAAAACTCCCTCAAAAGTCTAGGATTTGCACCCAGTCTATATTAGATATGTATATATTTTTTAGCACCATGTCTGGAAACCAGTTTGGACTCCACACATTTAATATACTAATTACGTTAATGAATTAGGAAGTATGCATTATTAAGAGAATATGTACCCACATTTGCGGGTTCAAAATGTGGAAAACCATTTGGGGAAAACCACCTTCACAACATATGATTGGGAATAAAACCCCAATAGCCCAATCATCTGGCAGTCCAGCCTATATTCGATAGTGACACCTTCATCATTATAATATAATTAATAAAGAAATGCTGTGCTGGGGTCCGGGGTTCAATCCTCGGTCCCGGCACAAATTTATCTGATTACCAAACCCTTCCTTCACCTCTGACAAGACATATTGTGAAGTGATGGATGGGATGATGGATGATGATGAGATGATGATGATGATGATGATGATGATGATGATGATGATGATGATGATGATGATGATGATGATGATGAATAATAATAATAATATAATAAGAATTACCTCATGAAATGCCGCATCCACATTAAGCGGTGGGTCTTTGGCACTGGTCTCGATATAAGGTATAGACAAGCGGTGAGCCAACTCCCGACCAGATTCCTCGGTCACTTTACGTAAGTGAACCAAGTCTACCTTGTTGGCTACCAGGAGCATGGGATAAAGATCCCTGGAGGGAAAAAAATATCTCTATGTATACCAAGTAAACATATTTTACAACAATAAAAATTACTAGAACAGTTAAATCACAACTAATAATTGGAATAAGTTAAAAGAAGTGGGGAAAATTGCCACTCAAAATGTTGATATCAACACTAATGGGTAATTATAAACACCAAGAGATTTTAAATAATGAGAATAGCCTAGCACTGAGACTTCCTGATTATAAACTATTATAAATTTAAAACAAAACAATAGTGTTTCAAACATGAATCATAATTATAATTTCTTGTTTACAATTTCTAGGACAGATTTTTTTTTTCATTCTAGATGTCTAGAAAGGATTTTGCAGCCAACAAAAATGTATCAAATCCAAAATGTTAACAACTGAGTAAGTTTCCAATAAACCGTGTTTAAAGTTAAATTCTTGAGAAAATGTTGGCCTAACGCATGAATTGTATGAGATATTCCACTGGAATTAAATAAAAAAACTTTAGGACAACCAATATTTTACTATATTGGGAATATATTTTATTTTAGAGGTTTTTGAAAAAATGAAAGCACTATTTTGAGAAATATATCTATAAAAGATACACAAATTGTGCTGACATTATTTCAATCACTAACAAATTCTTCAATATTTAAAAAAAATAACTTTATAGTATTAGGTCTTATGAAACTAGTTTGTCTACATCTATAATCTGCATCTGCTCTCTAAAGGATGCCCAGTCAATATAATTATTATTAGTAAAACATGTTTTTTTTAAATCAGCCTGAATTAATTAGAACAGGGTTGCCATCAATGCATTTTAAAAGTCTTGCTCTGGGCATTAAAAATAATCCTACATAATCCTGTAAAATTTTAATAAAAGAACAAACTTGAATAAAATGTGAGCTAAATGTTTTAAGCATAGGAATATCAAACACGGCATCTCAAAATAATGTAACTAAATTCTTAGCTACAAGACTTTGGTAATTTAAATGCACAGAGCTTGATAAAATGTCATTATTAGCTTCCTTTTACTGAACACAGCCTCGTTTTAGTACATAAGCAGAATAAACGCACTAAACTTTGGTTTTATAGTTAACTTAACTTTTTTAGACTGAAGGTCCATACACATTGTCATGTATTGGACATTAATGTTAACTTTAAAGATTTGATTTAGATTATATCAAGAATACATAATTTAAAAGTATGATTGAAAATGTTATTAAAAAAAGAATATTTGTGAAAACCCTCAAGTATTCTTTTGCGCTTTATGGTTCTTAAGTACGCAAAAACCAATCAAATATCTGATAACTGATCAAATTCTTGAAAATGAAAGGCCTATTTCAAAGTAAATTTGAGTTTGTTCCTTTTAATAATTGTCGCACAAATACTTTCACTTCCTTCGGTTCTAGTATTTAAATTAATTTTAATTATATTGTGATACAAGATACTTCTCTAATGAAGATTGCCCCAATGAATCAGGTTACATTGCAAACATTCAAAGCAGCACTTTGCTGTGTTTTTTGAACACTATGTCTAACTATGCATTTGGGTTATACACTCATGTACTAAATACGCAAAAAGTTTTAGGGATGAGGAAGGTTATATTTATAGAAAATATACCCACATTTGTGTGGAGGTATAGTGGAAAACTATTTTTGGAAATACACCCTCAGTACATTCAACCGAGATTCAAACCTCGATCTCCCAGTCATTGACAGTCTAGTCTACTACGAGAGTGGTGTGTTAGACCACACGGCCCCTGAAGCAGGTTACTTTGCTGTTCTTTGACATGTATTAGTGTATCGTTAGCACTAATCTGGTGCTCTAGCAACATTAAATGGATTACATCCCTGCATAATAATAAATTTCACTGAGGCTTGACGACATTAAACTAAGATCGTTAAGTGAATACTGAATATGTAATTATATTTTCAGATACTTAGCATATATTAGTTAATAACTATGTTTTGACTAAACCTATAGACAATCTTATTTAAGTTCAAGGAAAAATATTGCATATGAGAAAAAAAATCAAGTGGCCAGCAGAATAATTTTCTGCTAATCTACATCAATAATTGATGAATGACAAATTCAATAATTTGAAGTCTACTTGAAACATCTGTCAAGAGATTTAATCTAACATCTTTAAATACTGTAATGGTAAAAAAATGCTGCTCATCTACATCAATAATGGATGAATGACAAATCCAAGAATTTGAAGTCTACTTTAAACATTTGTCAGATTTAACCTAACATCTTTAAATACTGTGATGGTAAAAAAATGCTAACACCTTCCTGTGTGAAACATAGTAGCCTACATACCTGTCTTTGACCCGTAGGATTTGAGTGTGGAAGTTGACAATATTTTCATAGCTTTGTTTGTCTGTAACTGAGTACACCAGCAAAAAGCCATCACCTTTCCTCATATATTGTTCACGCATGGCGCTAAACTCTTCTTGACCTGCTGTATCCAAGACTAAGAAGAAGTAGAGAAAACAAATTGTTATAATATAAAAATTTTATGTGGGGGTCAAGAGAAGAGTAAATTGTGTTTAATTTCTCTATGGTATTAGGAACTCCAAAGATCATTGCCGCACTTACAAAAGTACGCTACCTATCCCTATCTTGAGCTAGTTCTACCCAATCCACCTAATCTCATTCATTTCCATTCTAATGCTATCCTCCCATCTGTGACTAGGTCTTCCCAATGGTCTCTTCCCATTGGGTTTGCCAGTTAATACCCTGAACACTGTTCTAAATTCTCCCAATCGCACTGCATATCCTGCTCAATGTACTAAAAGAGACTTGATTAGACCATAACAATATAACAGGGTATGTAACTCATAATTATGTAATCTCCTCCACTACCTAGTAGCCTCATCCTTTTTGGACCAAATATTTTCCTAGGTATCGTGTTTTCGTCATGTAAGGTAAGACCACGTTTCACAATCATAGAGAACCATTAAAATGAATGTTTTGTATATTCTGAGTTTTACATTCCTTGAAAGTAGGTGAGATGACAAATATTATAAAAGCATAATTACCTAAAACAGATAGGGTGTAATGAGATAAACTGGAAAGAACTAGCTAAGGATAGGATAGGTGGCATACTTTTGTAAGTGTGGCACTGAATTAAAGTTCCTAATGCCATAGCTACCTACCTAAGTAAATGAAAGCATAATTTCAATATAATCTTAGGGGAAGATTAATTTTCACTAAGTGCTTGGAATTGACTTTAGTTCAACAAGAAAGTAAGCCTAGGTAATATGAAACTACTTCAAGACTCAGAGTAATGTAAATAATTTGTAGGCCTACTGAATACTTCTTTATATTTAGGTCTAATATTTCAATCCTTTCTTTATTTGACACAAGAGACACAGAGTGATATATAAATAAACAGGAATAAATAAAGTAGGGGTGGAGCCCTCAAATCTTTGAATCCTAAAGTTAAAGACATTCTAGATTCAAGGATATGAGATTTAAAAAAAAAAAATTAAAAAAAAAGTTGTTTTTTTAAATTTTAATCAGAATTTGTTTTAGAGTTCTAATACCTACTGCTTGTTGGTCGTTCAGCCCAAATATAAATATTGAAAAAACATAAGAACCAGACCCCAGAGGTCTACGATTAGTTTTTAACACTTTACTGAATATATTCATATTAAAATGAATGAATTTTAGCACAAAACATTTTAACTACTACAGTTAACTCTCGATTCTACGACCCCGGGAATAGTGTCCCTCTCGAAGTAACGACCCTTTTTGGGGAACCATGAAAAATGTGGGGAACAAGGTTGAAAAGTTTAAGGAAATCGGCTGTAAAATGTGTTTGTTGCATTTATTTAGGTCGCTGCGTTGCAATTATCTTTGTGAGCACTGTATTACTAGTAACTGGGGTGGATCAGGTATAAAAATAGACACCACCTCATCAATGCCAGCCAATAGCACTTGACTCTGTCCACCCCCTCCCACAAGCAAGACAATGTTTCCCCGAGCGCGACTGCCGCTACATCACGCGCCAGGCTTGCTTTTGCCATCGTTATTTCGATTCTTGATTTGGTTACTATTTTGGTTTGATTTTGTGAACAATTTTTGACGACCCATGCTATTGTTTAACATTGTTATTTTGATTTGGTTACGTTTTTGGTTGGATTTTGTGAACAATTTTTGATGACCCACGGTATTTGTTGTCTAAAAAATGCTATTTTTTCGTATGAAGGTCAGGGTGTAACAAAATCTGTTAAAATTCCAATAACGACCCCTTTGAAATAACAACCCTTTACCAGGAAACCGTGAAAGGTCGTAGAATCGAGAGTTGACTGTACTCCTAGACTCTTCTCCAATATATTTGGTGTGGTCTTCACCCAGAATTTTTTGAAACTTGGATAAGAGAAACTATTTAGAGTGATATTTGCCTGGATATTTTTAAAATCAGATTCCTCTAAAAGCTATTTTAAGTGATCTGACCTAGAAAATTTTAGTAAATAAGATACCTCTAGATTCTAGGGCCTATTTGTAGTGGTCCTCCTCTCCTTTAGATTTCTGACAAATGGCAAAATTCAAGCCCTTATACCAGATTTTTTTCCAATGCACAAAATTCAAACATAATTCCTGGTTTTCCTTGTGTTAGGGCTTAATTTGTAGTTTTTATTGTTATCTGGTTTGATTAAATAAAGGATTGTGTTCAATGACAACCCATGAGTCTGATTTTGAGGATAGATACATTTAAAAATTAATTCTTACTATTGTAAATAATTTTCTTTGGGTGGCACTCACCATCCAGGATACACCACTGTTCATCCACCTGAGTATGTTGTATATAGCTGTCCTCAATGGTGGGATCATAGTCGGTGACAAACAGTTTCTGAAAGAACTGTATAGTGATGGCACTCTTGCCCACACCCCCATCCCCCACCACCACCAGCTTGTATGTGAGCAGGTTGTCGTTGGGGGGTCGGGACATCATTGGGCGTCGGCGACCTATTGTGTCAGGCAAGGATGTATGCAGCTCAGTGGCTGCTTCTGTTCTGCAACATCACTGCAAACATGCTGCAGTAGATAGATAGCTCTCACCTAAAAACAAAACATTAACACTTATATTATTTGTGATTTCAGATAGCCTAATTTAAGAAGCCCCTAAAGTAGATTTGAGTTATATGATTTTGATTGTGAGACCCCTCTCCCCCCTTCCCACTTCAAACCTGGAGGCAAAGATAAATTGCAGGGTCAATTATAGGCTTAGCAGAAGGTAGCTAAGCAGCCACCATAAGAGAAGTGGTATCTGATAGAAGTTCAAAGTTCTTTATTGCAAATATTGTCTTAAAGTAACTAATGTCAATCTATTTGTAAATAATTATTATTTGATTAGGCTTAGTAATAGTAACCTACTTATATTTTCAATCAAAAGTGTTATAAACAAGTTTAATAAGACTTCCCTAAGGAATACTCTAAAATTGGCATTTTCATGACTTATTAAAGGAAAAAAATATATTAATAAAGTTATTATGTTTTTTGTTTTACGGTTGTAGCAATCAAAAGTAGGTACAAAATAACATTAAAAAGTATTATATTCACACTTTTATCTTGTATTGTTATAACTAGCCACCAAAATAAATCCCTGTTTTGTAAAATAAATTATACAAATTATTAGTTTGAAAAGAAAATGTTTTTATTTTGTAAACAGCCAAGAACACTACCACATGGTGGTTGGTATGATGTCATCGACCAACCCTATTTCAGCTGGTTCACCATCTTGATTTGAATAGCAAGCCACATTTTAGAAATTCTTGTTTGGAAAACATTTTTAAATGAACCCCCGATGCCGTTTTCATAAAGATACATCCAAATGATTATTTTAATACCAAGTTCATTTTTCACTAATGTAAAAAGAGTTAATAATTTGAAATAAATGTTTTGATTGTGTGAAAGTTTTGACGGTCAAAAGTAATGACAATTTAAAATAAAGTCTTACAGATTATATGATTTGGCGAATGGATACATTGTAGCTTAGATACTAATTGTTGCTTACCACCCTTACAACTATGAATTCCCTATAAAAGACCTAATGTACGCTCATTCCCATATTTTGTTGATGAAAACCTATCAAACATAGGCTAGTCATAGATAATTTACTTTAAATAATATTTGACACAAACTCAACTCATATAAATTATTATGGTTTATCATTCCTCGTGAACACTATAGGACACCACCTTGACATGTATTGGTCTATACTTTAAGGAACATATCGATTCATGAATATAAAACTGAAAAACTATCAATAGAGTAGGAGTAAAACCAAAAGGGTCAATGCTTCAAAAAGTTGATGATAATAACCCATTCTAACATACCAAAACCAAAATGTGTTTGAAATGTTTAGGGTTCGTTAAGGGTGGGTTAGCTTAAAATAATCAACATCTAAATAGATATAACTATTAAGATTTGGTATCACACATTTTTTATCAAGTACCTAGTTCTCGAATAAATGTATTCATTCTATGAAATGCTAATCAACATACTAGGCATCATTGCACAAGCAAGTGTTAGATCATTTAATAAACATATTCAATTATAATATTTATCTATATCCACTTCTTTTTTTTCTAGTGCATCTTAGGGCTCACTAGATTAGCAACACTCCAAAACTTCAGAATGTAGACATATTTCAAATATGTTTATCAATCTAAAAAATGTTATGCTAATCAATAAACACAAAAGTTTGAGAGATTAAACTACAACAAAGCATAAGACAACCAAAATTGAAATAACTTAACAATGATAGTTTTGTCCAATTAGGTTAAATTATAGGAAGCTGGTGGATAAACTGAACCAAAATTTGTCCACAAACAACGTTTAATTAAATAGTAGATTGTATAGAGTTTAAAGAATTCTGTAAACCTTTAATTCACCAACCTTAACATTATTTCAACTTATGTCTCTCTAAAATGCAACAGGAGTAAATAAAAGTGTATTAATGGACACCATAGGTCACAGATTATTAAAATCAATTTGGCAACTACATATTTGAACACTGAAGACCATTATTGTAGTTCTGAGATCTACAAGATCTCTTAATGAAAAAAAAGGCCGGGACACACTAAAAAAACGCATATGAAACTAGTTTTTTAAAAAGTAAACAATAGAGGTTCAAAATCTTTTAATAAAATATATTATTAAAATTAAATGATAAAAGACGTTTTGATTGGGAAAATCAAGAATAATTTATAAAATCCCCAAGTAAAATACAGTAATAGCCTTCCTCGGAATTAAATCACTCAGCGCGCGTATATCATCATGAAATAAGTAAGCATTAATGCTGTGAAATTATATTGATGACTTTTTTCATCTTAATAATTAATTTAAAGTGAAGATAAAAACTGTTTTGTTCAAACAAAAAAGCTTTGATCTTAAGGCAATCTAACCTCTTTTGCATGGAAGTAGAATGGGGAATCATTTTTAAGAAATACCCTTCAGTACACTATGTCTGATTTCAATTCCCAGTATCCACGTCATTGGCAGTCCAGTCTAACATGAGAGTGATTCGTCAGACTTTGCGCCCATCGATGTATGCTAGACAAGTTTTATATAGGTATATATTTTAATGTTACATAACATGTTCATTTGATTATTCTGTTTTGAACTATAATATCGAGTATTCTTTTGTAAACTTTCCACCTAAAAATCTTGAAAGCAACACATGATTGAAACTAAAGTTTTAATCAAAGGTTGTTTAATTTTGAGGGGTAGTAAGTTTATGTGTTTGATATAACCTTAGGTGGCGTTGCTAAGGTCACGTTAGGTCATTGATTTTTTTTTTAATAATAATAAGTCTGCACTTTTCTTTATAGGAAATCTTGGACACTAATGTTGTGACATTTTCTAAACGGTAGTGTCAAACTTTTTCAAGAAAAAATAATCTTAAAATATAAACCTTATAGGTTGTTTAATTTTAAAACAAGATCCAAAACATAATGATACAGTACATTTTAATTGATGTCTTTGGTTGCTGCTATCGTTCTTCAAGCACATTTATTCTCGGCCAAAAATATAAATTTTAATTCTGTTTTCTCTTCCAGACCAAAGCAATTTTTCAAAATCACCTGAGACCAGGAGTAAAAAAAGATTCCCAAATCACTTTGCGAAGGACATACTAATTGGCGGAACACAAGTGCAATATTTTTAATAGGCGTGAGCCGGCGACCATGTATAGTCAGTCCCATAGCAAATTAGCTCACTGCGAATTTTTTAATTTTTTAATACTTTTCAAATTTCCTGTTTTATGTTTAACAAAACTTAGGCCAGAATCAGCAAAAGTCATAAATACATGGGAAGCACTCAACATTCACAACAACCTCACGTAACACTTACGAGATGAACTGTCGATTGGCCGTTACTGACTTGAGGTTAACATGTGAAAAGGACTGTGCCATGGGGTCCCTCAACGCTGAGTCAGAGTTTGTTGGTATCCGAATAGCGCTTGCAAAGCTTAAATTATCATTTATAAAAAAAATGAAGGGTTAATTTTAGTTATAATCACCTCCAATATTGTTTTAAAACCAGTTTAATACAAAACAAAGGAAAGACTATTTAGTGAAAGGATACTATTGAAATCCGTTCACTAGCAAATCAGAGCATAGACTTGCACGTGGCTTTGTTCACATCATAAGATGATGTTTTGCGTTCTTGAACATTTAGCTGTCTCCTGCAACTACAGTTATACGCAAATACACACACTTCTACCTTCGGCTCCTTTCACACGGTTCGGGTGTTCGCCCTGCACCTGGACAGATAGAAATACATAAACTAGCATGTGTTCTTTCACACCATTAGACCCAGTAAAATCTCCGTCCAAGCGTAGAAATCCTGGATCTCCCTGGCCCCTGCTATAAACCTCAGTCTCAGATGGGCGTTTGCCCGGACCCCGAACTGAGCTCTAGCGGACCACAGTGTACACTGTGCAATAGGTGCTTTCACTTGATCTGGGTATTTAGTCGTCGAGTGGTCTCCTGGTGTTGTGTTGAGGTTTGTTGAGGAGTAAATAGTTTGTAGTAACCACATAAGTCAAGACAAGATAAAAGAAGAAGTAGACTTGAAAATTCAGATTAGTTTAAAAGAGGAAAAACAGAAATATGGAACAAATCTATTAAAGAGTACAAATATCTCAATAAAATACGAGATAGGTGGAAAAGTGTTTGAGCCAAGTGAAGCCAAATTTTGAAAGATGGGAAGAGGAAATAATTTGATAAGTTTAACATTATTAAATTATTTGTATTTTTTATGTATTTTTGTAGATTATATTCATTCTATCAATTTACAACCTGTGGCTCTCCTACGTAATTAAAAACCAGTTCAATTATTTGCGCTCATTAGTATTTTTATTACTTGGCAATATATAAAATAAACATAAACCTAGTCTATGTATGTAAAATAAAGTGTTGGTTAACAAGAGCTACGTACTTAATTTTCCATGTATTTTATCATGTATTCTATATAAAAGACATCTACAATCGTACCAATAGGAGAAATGAAGTAAAGGGATTAAAAGAAGAGAATTAAAACTAATATATTCCTTTACTATAAAACAGATAATTATCAACACACATGGACTGGATGCTAGCGGATACGATCACCACGCGGTGGCTGTCCCTTCCAACAGTGCTGACTTTACTTAGTCTTCATCGGCAGACTCACGTCGTTGAAAAGAAAGATGTTATCCCTCAACTCAACGGTCCGTCGGAAGAGCATCGCTGTGCCTGTGGAGCCTCCTTGAAACTCTTTCTTTCTCCTCTATCCCCCCACCCCCTTTCCCACCTTAGATCCTATCGTCGGTTATTTTCTTACGTATATCCTCGGTATATAATGAGTCAGCTCGAGATCCACATTATGGCATTTTATTGTAACTAATCGTCTAAGAAAGAACATCTGCTTCAACGCCACCAAATGCTGATGACCATGATATCTATGGCGTTTGTTTCTCCACCACCTCTCAAAAAAGGCCTAATCTAATTCATCAAGTATTGTGTCAGTAATTATTATTTTGATTGATATGTCCTTAAGACATAATTTATGGTGATGGAGAGATTGTTTTGATGTGTCTTCAGACAGTAGTTATAATTATGTGTTTTATAAGTCCTTCAGACATGTTGTTTATAGTCAGAGTGACTAAGTTTCTAGGTCCTTCAGACATGTTGTTCATAGTCAGAGTGTCTAACTGTGTTTTTTAAGTCCTTCAGACGTGTTGTTTATGGTCAGAGTGACTAGTGTTTTCGAAGTTCTTCAGACCCAATCAGGTTCTCTGGCTGTCTTTTTCCCTATGTCCATCAGACGTAGTTTAAATTCAAAGGCTATATAGGCCTACTCTATATGTGTAGGACCAGGTGTTCAAGTTTCTCTATTCTATGAATTCATATTTCTTTACTAAAAATTTAAGATATAGTAATATTTCATGACACCCTAAACCAGCAGGTTCACGTTTGTTCTTTTTGTATGGCTACAAGCAGGTCATCTTGTAGTTTCATTTGGGACATAGTTAGGTCAGATGCTGTATGCTGTCTTGTTGGCACCTTTCCCGTTACTATTTGCGGTGCGCAACTTGTGAGAAATGCTAGTGTAAAGTAGTGGCTCACATAGATAGCACTTTATTTGGCTGTGTATTAAAAGATAGTATTTACCTTGTGTTTTGTATACCCCAGGGTGTGGGTAGTCATATGCACTATTGATTGCTCTGGCAGTACTCATTAAGAAAGGAGCGGTCATAGTACAATTTGCTGTTGATGCCTGATTGTTAGCCATCCTCAGTATATACATAAACTATAGAAGATCTTCTTACAGGACATTTATCCGTGAGTGTATATGTGACTCCCCATAAGTTTTAATACAAGCTAGCTAGATTGACAGATATTCTCTTTACTAGCTCTAAACATATAGGCTATATAAGTATGTATCTATTAGAAATTGGTTCACTAGTATTCATGACCAGGCCTTTATGGCTTTAGCCTGACGACAGGCCGATAATATTGTTTTTAATGTATTCTCTCAATTTAACAGACCATTTTACCCTGGTTGTGTTGACTTAGACACTTGTTCTCCTAAGCAACAGTCAGTACCTGTATATTTGGAGTTATTAAATCCAACCACTTGTTCTATCTAGCTTTGATGTATTCACTGTTACTATGTATCTTCACCAGGTGGTCCGATCGAACTTTTTCAACTTTTATAACTGTCAACCTATTAAATCTAGTTATTTGATGTAATCCTATATCTTATTATTTGTTTTTTATAATAAATGTATTTATGTTACTTAATTATTTTCTTGTGCCTATAAAATCTGTTCCTCTACCACTCACTTAAAAAACAATCAGTTGGTAAAGTATTTCTTAAAGGAGTACGCGTAATGACTGGTCCACATAGGCTACATGATCCCATAAATACGCAGACAGCTGTATAAAAACATTTTTTAACTGTGGTGATCAGTTTATAATACAGATAAAAGGTCCGAACCCGGGAGACACTCGGATAAATATGGTTTATCGTGTGTGAAGACATCATCCGGGCGCTGATCGTCCAGGCGGGCAAACACCCGGACCGTGTTAAAGGAGATGTTGGACTCATTTTAATGGTGTTCCGGTGATGCTGAAACTTTAGAAGCTCGCAATTCATAATTTTTACTTGAAAAACTTGACACCTCCATTTTGAATATGACACTGTGCGTTGTTAACAGGCAAGAGATTTTGGCACACGCTTTAATTATCTCACAGAGAAACAATTAATTTATGATGAGCCTACCTTTGCGAATGGTGACAGAGTACCTGGAGTGTTGAGATGATATCTGTGGCGCGCCAATCTTGATTCTTGAGCACTTAATTATTATTTCACACGAGAGAGTTTCATGGCTGTTTACCCCGAGTCTAAGAGACGCTTGAACACTTTTTTTTACCGTGATACTAAGAAAAAGCGCGTGGTAGGCGAGCCCAGAGCCATTAGGAGAGAAGGGTCAATGTGGTGCTGACACCTAGTGCTAATAAGTATAATTAATTACAGACAAAATAGAGCACAGCTGGCTCAGTAGGTGTATTCATACTAAACAGACAAGATGGAAGCTACAAGTATAGGCAGAAATTATGTGGTCATATTTAAAAGAAATAAAAGTGATCTTAGCAACACAACTCAAGGTTGTACCAATCTCACCACCTTACTTATCTCTCAAAACTTAACACATTTTTTTTTTCAAACTTTTGTTTCAAACCATGCGTTGATTTCGAGATATTAGGGAGAAAGTTTTCAAATGAACACATGTTATACTATAATCACCAGTGGACACGTGATCCTAGTCTTAAGCGTCACACCCGCACAATATACTGGATTGTTGGTGAAGGGGAAGTTTGGGTTCAATACCTGGCTGAACTTACTAAGAGCATTTTTTCCTAAAGGGTTACTCACTCTTAGTCTATCGTGAATCATCTCTACCAACAATAGGAGGGAAAAGGATATATATTTTTTCAACACAAACAAGAAAAAAAAGAACAGTATAAATCAGTAAAACTACAAAATAGCACAAACTCACACAAATTACCTTATGCGTGTTTGCTTTTACTAGAAAAAAAAATGCAAGAGATTATGAGTGACAAATGTGTTTATTTTCTCCATGAACCCAAACAAGTTTCATAACAGATGTTTGCCTCTTTAGGCCTACATAGTTTTGACAGCCAAATATAATATCGGAACTTCACTCTCCCCCCAATTGAATTTATGAGTATGACTGAGGGGCAAGGTAATGACAGGGTCCACATTTTCTATTTTTCACAAATATACCATTTTATTGCAAAGAAAATGCTAAATAGCAATAACCAACCATATATTTACAGAGATGTAAACAGCAGCAGTTGATACAAATTTCATCAAAAATATTGATTATTGAAGAGCAAAGAGCTGAGCTCCGAACGCTGGACTTCAATTTAGTCAAACATTTCATATATGGTTTACCAATGAATTTCAAGTAAACACTTCTCCCTCTACCTTCCTCATACCTAAAGTCTAGGATTTGTTTAGTTTTCCAAAGGAAGGTGCAAACAAAGAGGAAATACAAATAAGTCTTCAAGAGAGTTGCTTGCAATAGTGTTGCCCTAGATGAAAACCTCTGAACTAGGTTAACCAAATGGCCAGCTTAAGCAATTAAAAATTTTAAGCCTGAAAATAATTTATTTTTGCATACATAATTTTAAAATAACATTAACACATGGTTTTAAGAAATATTCCTACTTAAAATAAATGGTATGGAACTCCACACGGAATTTCTCACTCTATTGTTTAAAAATTGAGATATTTACTCAAAATTCTTAATATATGTGAAACGAGATAATATACACTAGCAAACTCAAGAATAAATTGCACTATACTTATGTAAAACTTTTTTTTAGTCCCAGTTTTAAATTTTCTAATTTTATTTTTAAAGAATTAATATCCTCATTTGTATGTTTGGACCGATAAAAAAGATCAAAATTGGGCCCACAAGGGTCAACACTTCGTATTAAATTTCAACTTCTGGTGAATATTTTCGACATTTTATTAGGTGTTGCAATTCTTCATGCCATCGCATTGCTATTAAATTCCTCATTTATAAATCTTGACCAATAAAAAATCCAAATATTGACTATTGAGTCTAAAATGGATATAGATCATTTTTGTACAAACATTTCTCCAAAGTTGTTAAAGAAAAAATTACATATACTTTTTGAGAGATTTACTTTTATTTAATTAATCTATGGCAATTGGAGAATTATTGCGTAAGTAGTATCTCTTTACAACTAAAGATCACAAAATTGTATTAATATATTTGATTGGGCTTAAGGCCCTGCCTACCCTCCCTGGCGGCGTGTTGAGCTTTCAGCTCTAAAATAGATGGCGTTGCTAACGTTATACAAACTGGTGAATTCCAGCCATCAGGTTGGCAGAACTACTGGTTTGTTTAAACAATTGGGAGACTGGCGACCACGACCGGTAATCAGTAAAAGCAGCAAGCAAACTTTTTTCCAAGAATTGAGAGAGATAAGAAGTGTAGTGCAGGACCGTAAAGTGTGTAGGCGACCAAGTTTGACTAAACGTGGGAAGACATAACGTCAAGATACAATCACACTCTCGAGCAGAAAAATTAGCTTATTCATTCCAGTCAGCTAGACGTCCATTAACCTGTAGTACCACTTTTGAATTTAGAACCTTTTGATGCCAAAGTTTAGTACTAGTTTTGTACCATTTTGTACCCGTACCCGTTTTGAGTAATTAGCATATCAAAGTGGTGACTCTAGGTTAATGCAGTTGTACAACTTTTGAATTTTGAACTTTTTTTGATGCCAAAGTTTTGTATCCGTACCCATTTTGAGTAATTAGCATATCAAAGTGGTGACTCAAGGTTAATGCTGTTTTACTACTTTTTATTTTGAACTTTTTTTGATGCCAAAATTTTTGTACTAGTTTTGTACCGTTTTGTACCAGAAAGAAAAAGTATTGTACCCGTACCAGTTTTGAGTAATTAGCAAATCAAAGTGAGTACTCCACGTACTCCAGGTAAATGCGGTTGTAACCCTTTTGATTTTGAACTTTTTTTGATGCCAAAGTTTTGTAATAGTTTTGTACCGTTTTGTAACACAAATAAGTTTTGAACCCGTACTCATTTTCAGTAATTAGCATATCAAAGTGGTGACTCCAGGTTAATGCTGTTGTACCACTTTTGAATTTTTTGATGCCAAAGTTTTGTACTAGTTTTGTACCGTTTTGTAACACAAATAAGTTTTGTACCCGTACCCATTTTGAGTAATTAGCATATCAAAGTGGTGACTCCAGGTTAATGCTGTTGTAGCACTTTTGAATATTTTCATGCCAAAGTTTTGTACTAGTTTTGTACCATTTTGATTATTATTATTATTATTATTATTATTATTATTAGCACCGCGTCTTAATACCCATTCGGGTTGTACGCACTTACGCTAATGTACCATAGGGTGATTGTGAGATGAAATGAAGGACCTACAGTTTAACGTGGAATCCGAACCACGGTGGCGGCCTGGCATTCCCACATTCACAAGATGTCTTGTCAGAGGTGAAGGAAGGGTTTGGTAATCAGATAAATCTTTGCCGGGACCGAAGATTGAACCCCGGCCGCCAGCACAGAAGTCTGACACCTTACCCCTAGACCACCAGGTCACCGACGTACCATTTTGAGTAATTAGCATATCAACGTGGTGACTCCAGGTTAATGCTGTTGTACCACTTTTGCATTTTTTTTATACCAAAGTTTTGTACTAGTTTTGTACCATTTTGTACCCGTACCCATTTTGAGTAATTAGCATATCAAAGAGGTGACTTTAGGTTAATGCAGTTGTACCACTTTTGAATTTTGAACTTTTTTTGATGCCAAAGTTTTGTATCCGTACCCATTTTGAGTAATTAGCATATCAAAGTGGTGACTCAAGGTTAATGCTGTTTTACTACTTTTTAATTTTGAACTTTTTTGATGCCAAAGTTTTGTACTAGTTTTGTACCGTTTTGTACCAGAAAGAAAAAGTATTGTACCTGTACCCGTTTTGAGTAATTAGCATATCAAAGTGAGTAATCCACGTACTCCAGGTAAATGCGGTTGTACCCCTTTTGATTTTGAACTTTTTTGATGCCAAAGTTTTATAATAGTTTTGTACCGTTTTGTAACACAAATAAGTTTTGTACCCGTACTCATTTTCAGTAATTAGCATATCAAAGTGGTGACTCCAGGTTAATGCTGTTGTACCACTTTTGAATTTTTTGATGCCAAAGTTTTGTACTAGTTTTGTACCGATTTGTAACACAAATAAGTTTTGTACCCGTACCCATTTTGAGTAATTAGCATATCAAAGTGGTGACTCCAGGTTAATGCTGTTGTACCACTTTTGAATTTTTTCATGCCAAAGTTTTGTACTAGTTCTGTACCGTTTTATACCACATAGAGAAAGTTTTGTACCCGTACCCATTTTGAGTAATTTGCATATCAAAGTGTCACGTGGCTCCAGGTTAATGCTGTTGTACCACTATTGAAATTTTTTCAAATAAATATCTGGTGAGGGTAGTGATAAATAATAATGTACACTTATTTATCAGAGAAAAATTTATTTAAGGTAAAATTAGAGATAACTTATTTTTGAAGGTTTTGTCACTAACTATAATAAATAACCTATACGATTGAGTATGTAGACTACGATTTTGTCGTACCATTTATTTGAGTTTATTAGTAAGCAGGTAAAATAAAAAATAACTAAAATTTAATGTGCTAAATTTGGCCACTGTGCTTTGGCTAATTTTTAAAATTTAAAGGCTAAGGAGGCAATAACATATTTTAAAAGCAGTTTCATTTCGAAGACTATAACAATTTTGACTATAAATATATTTGTTATTTTTATTACTGATATTACCACGTCATACTATCTGTTCATGTTATACGCATATATGATAATCTAATTGGGTGGTAATGAGGAAAGAAGCATTGAGAGGTTATCTACCAGCATTTTTATTTTGGAAGATGGGGAAACAATTTAGGAAAAACTACCCTCAATAGACTCGACCAGGATTTGCATCCCAAGTGCTCCGCTATCAGCAGGCCAATTTAACACTAGTGACACCTTAGACCACTCAGCCACTGAAGTGGGTATCTGTTATTTAATACGGTGTTTACAGTTTTCAAACATCTATAGGATTTACACAATTTTCCAGAAATAAATGTTTTTGGAATAATTTTTTATCCTATTGGTAGAGTTTAACTTGAGTAATATCTCCATGGTGTCAGCCTGCAAGCAGGCTATACCAATCGAGAGGCTGCCGTATGTTGGCGAAGATAGTGCCAACATTTTCAAGATGTGGTTAGCACAACGAGCCCTCCAGACTTCTATCTCAGTTTTCTAGACTGAAGCGCTACGTATTCATTCAATTATCTCCTCATTTGTCCTCACGAGGTTGATTTTGGTTCCGTTTCAGACCCACTGCTTCACAGACAGAATTAGGGGCACTGGGGATCGAACTTGGGACTTCAGTATCTGAAGCCAGTAAATCTGACCATTATACAACAGAGGCGGTCGGGTATCAAATACTTACTTACTTACTTACTTTATGGCATAGGGAACACAAAAGTTCATTAATGTTTATGGTTTTAAATATATATTTACTTATCGGCTTCATGTCGTGGTCAATATTGCTAAAGTGCTATGACTGAGCACTGAGTGCGTAAATTAATCAGCTCAATAACTTGACTAGTTCGATTCCCTGTTAGGTTGAAATTACTTAGTACTAGCGTGATACGAACTCGGCCAAGGCACAAGAGATTTTGAACATACAATAAGTGCGTTACAGAGTGTTAGTAACATTTACTTTCAGCTAAGAGGTTTTCTTTAAAAAAAAAAGTACTTGAAATATCAGAATAATCGCTGCATTGTTATATAGAAGTATTTATTTGTATCTTAATTTTGATATTATTTCTACAGTAAATAAAATAGTATCGCTGCTCATCCATTGTACTTAAATGAGTAGATACAGATAGCCTAAGCGCCAGTAATATGCATACCATTAAAAAAACCTTACCCTTTACTACAAGAAGTTAAATAATCAATTATATCTTTGATTTTCTTTGTGCGCCCTTTCTTCATAAACTTGTTATTCACAAGGATATAAAATAATATTTTGTAAATACTTCTCCACCTTAAAATTTATACAATCCATTGGATTTTGTTCGAAAGCAAAAAGGTCACATATTTTTAATTATATAAAAAGTAATCACCGTGGGTACTTATTGTTCGGGATTCGATACATTTCTTCCAAAACGAGCGCACAAACTGCGAGAATGCAACAGGTTCAAATTAAAAGTAATCACATTTAACACGCTAATAAAATAAAATTAAAATTTTCACATCTTGACTACCAAAAACTTCGTTCATTAACTTTTTGAAAAATAACTTATTCCAAAGTCCAATGAGAGTCAAATCCTAGAACGTAAAATAAAAACTAGTATATAAAATTATACTGAGAACGTCTCCAAATTACATTTAGACCAAACTTTATTTAAAATAACTATGTTTGATATGAGCAGGAATGTTTATTTTTATTTATTTTAATAGTGGATTAAAAATTCAATGTACAGTAGTTTTCATTTACTTTGAATATTAACACTTATTATTACAACGTGTAGTGCTAAAGAATGAGAAAACTCAAGAAAGAATATAAGATAAGAGTGAAGAATTTTACAAGTTTTACTGTCTCAGTTAAATAAGGGCTAATGTCATAAAACTTTGTGTATGGAGAAGCATGTGGCTTTTTCTTTGAAAATAATGTATCACTAGAGTAATACTCTCATTGAAGTAAGTAGGGACTAACTATATTTATTCACACAGCAGGAAGACTTTGTGAGTATTTTAGTTACTGAATATATTAAGATGTTTAATTGTTTATATTTGATTACGCAAATTTTCATAATTGGACATTGGCCCTTCTTATCCTAACGTACATGGTATTAATGTTTCTTTGACTCAAGAAGGTCACAGAGATTAGTTTAACCCTCCAGTGCCGCCTGCATTCCGATACAGCAGGTTAGCCAACGCTTGCAAAATGATACTAGCTTGTAAATGGGTAATGATCATACTAACGGCACCTATTATCAGCTATGACAACTAGTTGCAGAAGGAAAAGTTGTATTTAAAACTATGTATTTTGACTAGAGAGTCGACTTGGGAGTCGTTAGAGCTCAATATCGTCGTGATTATTGAAGCTAACCCAAATTAAAAAATATGTCTAAAAAGAAAAATAAATTATTCATTAAATAGTATGTTATAAACAAACACTCTAGCTTAATTGTACAAAGAAAATAAATAAATCCATTAATAATTTTTGTTTTCCCATTTAAAATGCATTGAAATGGAAACATTTTAATGAAAATATTTCAATAACTATTTTTAGCATGGTTTGAAAATTCCATAAGAATTATGAAAGATGCCCAGATATGTTACTAAAATAAATAAAAAACAACAAGGTTGAATTATTAAATATATTTTGTTCTAAATTCTTTTGTTTAGAACCGTGCATTTATGGGTAGGCAGGGCCTTAACTACTCCACATCCATTACCACCACAATAAAAACAAATATAGCCAATAGAAAATTAGTTCAGAAAATAATTATAGACGGCGGTATTTGTGTCTAGAAATAAAAAACGAGGCCGTAAAAGTATAATTTAATTTCTTTATCCAACCAAAAAAAGGGGGCTGAATATCCTGCTATATTCCAGTTGGTGAGGGAAACTTATGGACTAAAAAATTTCTGAATTATATGTTTGGTTTTTAATTGTGAATTTTGAGGCCTACATTTTTCTGGTGTGTAGGCCTTGCACTTCTATCCTCTTTTCATTGTTTAATTCAATATTTTATATTAAGGGCAGACATCAAGCCCGGGTTGTTTTTACAAAATATGAGATCCTTGTCCTGAGAAAAGAAAGGCACAAACTTTTTGAGTCGATTTCTGAATATTAAAACCTCAAGTGTCTTCTGCTAACAAATTACACTCCTGTAGTCTAGAAACAAGTAGTTCTGCTTGCCTTAGATTTACTTCTAGTTCCAAGTTTCTCACCACATCATTAAGTAGTGGTTGTATAATAATTAAGTGAGGAAGGACTGTAGTGAAATTTATCTTTCTTCCAATGGACCTGGTTGAGATTCATCACTTAGATGTCTTTGAATTACCAGTGTAGTTATCCGGATATTTTGATAAATGTAGATCCATTTCATGAAATACCGTTTGAATTGTGGATGGAAATTGAGAATATTTTAGGTTGCTTTATTTCTTTTGTAGTCACTCCCATATCGGAGGAGTATGGCAGAAGTAACAGTTGGTGTTATGATCTCTCGGTTCTCTCAACACCATTGGAACCACGAAAAGGCATGGCTTATTTTTTACCCCTCAGCCAGTATTGGAAGTTGGAGGAGCAAGTTTTGTAATTTATTACGAGGGGCCCAGCTTTAATACTGGTCCTCCACCTTGCATCATAAATACAGCTTATATACTTTACAAGCCAACACAGTTAATTTGTGTCTTTATTTGCTAACGTAAACTCCCCACAAATTTAGCAAAAATAGTCACTTTTATTCAAACATGTATGTGATATACTGATGTTTCGGGAATAAATTGATCAAATCACAGTATGAAAACGATACCTCACATAACTAAAAGTACACAACCTGTAGCGTGTCAATCAGACAAATTGGACAGCTACAATTAAATATCAACATTTTAATAATTTACGAAAGAAAGAAACAATATTAACATATTTAAAAAATAATCTACCTCAAAGTTTATTTTCTTTGACTAGATGCAGTCAAATAAAATTACGTATCTCCCTAAATTGAAACACGTGGGTGTTCAAAATATTGCCTTTTGATAAATACTGTAGTAGATATCAAAGAAGAGGATTAATATTATCATATTTATGAATAAAATACTTTAACGCATGCTCTTTGTCATACCAGATATATTTAAATAAAAGATGCCTTAGTATCTACTCACCACTTCAAGATGTTCTTGGATTTATTTGCCCCGCGAGGGAAAAGAAAAATTATTCAATGATGGCTGCCACACGTACTATCACAACTACATCTGATGAAGGAAAGAAGAGTGTAATGTGATCGACACACTGACCCATTCCGCGTCTGAGAAGACTAGCGGCAATCCTAGGAACCATGTTTCCCCCTTTTCCTGCAAGCGGCAGTCCCTGGTTCACTTCTCTTTCCCCCGCCTTCGTCCGTCTTTCTCCTTTTCTATATTCCTGAGTTAATCACCCTTTTTTCTTTGTTCCATTCATATCAGATTTGGGACTATATATAGGGCTGCTCTCAGGTTTTACATTATACCCGTTCTACTACAACCCAGCGTCGAAGGAGGAACTTCTGCACCGTCACGCAACAAAGAAAACGACGACCACTAAGTATTGGCCGTCAGATCCACCGCCGCCTTGGCCAGGACGACTTACTTGGAGAACTTAAGTATCCTGGAAAACGTCAAGTCCTTATGACCTAGAGTCTAGTTTTTGTTAAAAAAAATAGACAATGTTTATCTAGACATTTTGATATGTTCTGTCGAAGCAGATTTTTTGTTTGTTTAATATTATGTCGAATGGACAGTTAATTCATTTCAAGTCTTGTAGACTTCAAGATGGAAAAGTTTCAGTTAATTGGTTAAATATCGTGTCCTACAATCTGAAGGACAAGTCCTTTTTGACTTGGTATATCAGTCCTAGCTACTATTTTCCCCTGTGTCCTTATGATACAATCTTTACATTATGAGCCTTTGGCTTAGAAAGTAATAAGGTCTTAACCATAGACTTGCTAACTTCCACAAGTTCCATTAATTTATTTCAAGCCAATGTTTCTCATGACGCCGTGCACGTCATGTGCATCTGTTTAATATTTGGATGCTACAACCAGGCTGTCTATCTTGTTTTCCATATCATAGTTGGGTTAATGGGAATCTATATTTTGAGTTAGTCAAATAGTCACGCTTCACGTGCAGTATTAGCTTCGGTGAGCAAACCGTGGAACTGCACTAAAGTCATACTGGGGTCCACGTAAATAATACCTTTTTCTTTGCCTGTTGTTTGGCTCCTATTGTTTTTGTGTTGCTCTTAGTGCAATTGCTATTAGAATTTTACATACTATTGAATGCTCTGGCAGTACCGAAAGGGAAAGACCAGCCATAGTACTAGTTTTGTGACACATGTTTATTAACCATCAACCGCTGTTATCAACAGATCTTTCTGTTTTATATCATTATCCGAAATGTTTAAAGGATATTATCTTAAAACCCAATCAAGCAAACTGATCAAAATTTATATGTATACCTTGTTCAATACCTTTTGTTAATAACTTTTTGTTTTCTCCTTTAGAAAACTTCTACCTGTAGCCTGGTGCCTGCACAGCCCTTGTAGCTACAGTATAATCATTACATTTTACAAAGTCTTATTGTTTGCATCAAGCTTCAAACGTATAACCTTTAATATTATTGTATGCGTATAACCCGAACGGGTAGTAAGACGCGGTGCTAATAATAATAATAATTATTATTGCAATTCTTAATTTTTGTTTTATTTAATAAATTTATTTATTGTTACTAATTTATCTTGTTCAATTTAAACTTCAACCTGTTTTATCACGTCATCTAATTAGCCCAGTAGGGATATTAGGTTACAAACCAAGTCTTGTCTGCATGATGTTTACTAAACTTGACCAACGAAATCGCCGACCTTTTCCCTGATTTCCCCTAAAATTCCTGACTAAAAAGTATGTCACATCCTTCTAACTCGCCCCCCCCCCCCCCCAACCTCGTTTTTCTATTAATCTTTTTTAATAATAATAATAATAAGTTTTTAAAATTTGAGTTAAAATTGTTTACTAGGAATTAAAAATATATTACACAGCTACAAACAAAAAATGACATAATTTATTGATTATCGTATTTCATATTTTGATTAAAATATCATTTTCCAGATTTTTATTGTGATTTACCAAAATTCCCGGCTTATTCTCGTTTTCTCCCAATCACTTCAAATTCCCGGCTAATTCCCGTTTTCCCTAATTTTCCTGGATGGTAGACACCCTGTCTGGTTTCTCTACCCCACTAAACCATTTACTAACAAAAAATGCACACTTTTTTTCTTATCAGAAGCCATCCCCAGCATTTATAAATGACTCCTACCTGCCTAGAGTGGTTCTAGCTTAAGGGTACAAACCCAACAAATTAAGATGTGCCAGATTATCCTATCAATTTCACAATTATTAAGAGAGTGGCCAATTTCAGTAAATGGCATTACCTCCTGCAACTTAAAAACTGTTACCATTGTTCATTTTAGGCCTCAAACACAACCAAATATTAAGAATTGGTTGTTCTTATCTGTGGCACAAAATGGCTTTTGACCGGTGTTATTTATGCGATGCCAAAACAAATTAGTAAACCTGCTTTCTTTTTCTTTAGTTTTAAAAATGACACCCTGACACGCGACTCAAACCTGGGACCTTTGGTTTAATACACCAATGCTTTAACCACTGAGCTATCTAGGAATCATTCCATGCCCAAGGTTATTCTTCACTCACACTTTAAAGAAGAGTCTGTGATGGACATGCGAAAACCGTCAGCTACATATATGTGTGATCAACTAAGATTATGAGCTATCAGATAATGCAGTCACCTTCGACTCGGTAAGGCTTTATGCTGTCAAATGTACAATGACAAATTTACGAATGTGCATATCATGATGTATTAAATAGAAAAACTATTATAATTGAGAGTAACGGCTATTGACACATAAAAATATAATTTTCTTTAAACAGATGTGGCTATAACTATAATTATCAAATATAATTTCTTTGTTATTTAGTCCAAAACTATTTTTATACCTTTTCTTTTTAAACATAATGCTATAAAACAAAAAATGGCTATGTCAAAGTTAGCAACACACTAAACCACAAGACAGCAATACTTTCTACCTCAACATTTTTAGATTATTACTTTGTTTAGGAGATAAAGGATTAATCTTTGTTTAGGTAGTCAGGTTATAAGTGTAAACAAATAATATATTCTCACATAAAGACAAAATATTCATTAGTAACTATTATTAAAACTCATTTTTTCATTTTGCTATAGTTTATATTTGATTCTACTTGCCAATTACAAGTGCATAGTGTTTTAATAAATATAAATATTAAAATAGTGATCAGACATTAATAATAGAATGTTTCGAGTGAAGACAAGATTTTAACTAAGCAGATACCGTTATATATTGTAATCACAGTAGAAAGGTAAGTCTCCGAAATTTACAAAATGTAGTAAAGCTATTTACATTTTATTTACATAAAATAATCTGGCCTAATACTAATACTATTCATGTGTCATAACAATGCTGATAAGATAACAAAAAGAGTATGATTACATTTTGATAAACTTGATATAAAAATAATGGAAAAAATAAAGTATATAGTTTGTCTAAACCTGAACATAAAAAAACAGCCACCAACTATTTTCTGAACTTTTTGAAGAGTGGATGTTTAATATTTGAATTGGAAGCCCTTCTGTATTCCCAGTAGACTGCATCATCTGCACCAGACATGGAGCTCATGTTACCAACACGACGCTGCACCTTGAAAAGATAATACCAAGTAACATTTTAATTACTCAAGAAGTAACAGGGATAGTTATTATTGGTACCAATATGAATATCTGATTCCTTAATTCTAGGAATGGGTCAATTCAATTTCTTTTTAAAGAATATTATGGCATTATAATAGCTTATTGCAATAAAATGTTGATTCACGCCCACACCAGGGAACATTTGGCAAAACAAAGACGTTCAACAGCCGCACCAGGGGATGGGTTAGTAATTTATGTTTAAATAAATGTATGTACACATTAAAATAATACTTTATTGTAAATGAATTTGGACAAACTATTGTAAAGCAGTCAGACACCTTAGCTCAGTCAGGAGTGTTTTTGCTTGAGCTAAGGGTCCTTGGTTCGATTCTCAACATGGCTGAAAACTTTAAGATTGGTGAAATGTGGGTTTACCCTTTCACAGTAATTAATTAATGGCCGAGGACTGGATCTTGTGCCTGTTCTAGTTTTAAGATAGATCATAAGGCATATGAAGCAACGATAGGTCTAGCAAGCCGGCAGTGGAAAATATATGGTTTAGATAAAAAAAAGTGACCTAGGCCAAAGGCTGGAAACAGTAAAGGATAAAGTAAAGTATGGTAAAGTTCTCTCTAAGTACCATGGTTCCAGTTCTAGGTCCTTCTCCGGGTATTCTTTCTTCATCAGCGTCTATATCACTAGCTGCCAAAACCTGCTGCAAAAGTTGACCTTGTTCCTCGCGTGTCTTGTACATCATTTCTGGTTCCTACCAAAATACACAAAAAGATCACTACAACAGTCATTCAGATATTTTTATCTTATCATGCTGTTATAATTGGAAACAGGTACAAGAAAGATGGTTAGGAAAAAATATAGCTAAACAAACACAATAGATGTTTACAATTAAAAAGGTCATAGTTCACAATCAACACTGCTGCCACTGGACAAAAAGTTAAGTGGTTGCTTCTTGAAGAGAATAGATTGTTATTACTCAATCCCTCGGTTCCATTCTATTAGAAAACGTCAGTTTATAGTTTTTGGTTTCTTATTTCAGGAATTTGTGTTGCGCATTTTGCACTCCCTCCTGACGAGTTTCGATCTTAATTTGATATAAGGTAGCTGTCTCTCTCTGTAATAATGTCAAGGTCAGCAAAATGTAAATATATGCCCTCCATATGAAAAGTGAAGTGAAGGGCTATGCTTAAATAATATCAAATCAAGTTATATTTAATTTTCAGTAACTAATTACCACAAGTTGATTTAATAAACATCGAAAGGAGGATAGAAGAACAAGGCATCTATATATTAGTAGAAAATTGTCGGCCTCAAAGTTCACAATTAAAACACAACAAAACATATTAGGTGCCTACAGTTTTCTGTTAAGTGTTTAGGCCTTGCTCTTCTATCTCCTTTCAATGTTTATTAAATAAAGACATTTGGCACCAGTATTTTCTTTGTTCATAAATCAATTTAAAAATTAATCTTACTATTTATAGTAGCTTAAGTTTTATTTTAGTTTAAAAAGACAGTTTACTTGAATTTTTAAACAAAGTTCTTTTATCTATAAGAATATTAATGCAATTGTCATTTAAAATACCCATAATTTTAATAAATAATCAATTTTTATTTACATAGTTAAGCTTTATAGTCTTACACAGTTATTGAACTCAGAAATGACTTTAGTGGATACTCAGAAGTTTTAGTGATATTTAAAACAATACCATTTTTTCTATAAAACAAGAGCAAAAGAAAAAACTAGACAAATAAAAGTTGGAGCATTATCACAAATGACAAGACACTAGTCTGTGAAAGCCCTTGAATATCTGTTGTTACTAATTTCCGGCTCTATCCAGGTCATGACTGCTTGGCTCCCGTCTCTATCAATCTACTCACAGTACACTTTGTAAAGGAGTTGATTCTACAATAGATAAAGATAATCTAGATCACTTTAGAATCCAAAAGGGCAATGATTTAACTCATCACTATTGGGATGCAAGTAGGCAAATGTAAGAATTACAGTCTGCAGGCCTTAACAGCTAACCATGTTTATTTGTGTTTTGATACCACATAATACACTTTTAATTCATCTTCATCCCATGTGAGAGATTTTCAACATAAATTAGTATTATTATTTAGCACCGCGTCTTACTACCCGTTTGGGTTATACGCTTTAAGTACTAATTACACTAATGGATTGGGAATGGGAGAAGTTGAATTAGGGGAAGTGAACCCGCATTTGCGTGTAGGGAGAGTGGAAAAACATTTTTTTTTAAAACACCCCCGGTTCACCCAACCGAGATTCAAACCTCGATCTCCCCGTCCTCGGCGGTCGAGCTCAACACAACTAGCGCGAGCCAACTACGCCACCGAGGCGGGTAACATAAATTAGTAGACATTATATCCCTTGTAACTAATGGGGATAAAGACTTACATCATCCATGCCTGCCAGTTTGGTGATAACTTTGTAACTATATCCTTGATTTACAAGAAACCTTTGTCTCTTGCGAGAATAGCTCATTTCCATGGTGTCCTGTGATACCAGTGTGTAGAAGAATGCATTGTATTCCTCTGCAATAGCTCCTAGAGAAAAAATTAATCAAAGTTGATATTAATATATTATTTTAATAAATTTAACAAATACTCAATCCACCTCGGTGGTCAAATGGTTTAAGGCGTCATTCTCGCAATAGAGTGGGCTGTCAATAACAGGGAGATTGGGGTTGAAATCTCAATCGGGTGTACTTAGTTTTTTTTTTAACTAAATGGTTTTCCACTCTCCCTAGGCACAAATGCAGGTACACTCCCTCTAAATTCAACCTTAATCATTCCTAACACATTAGCATAATTAGTATGTATAACTTAAACCTGAATGGGTAGTAAGATGTGATGCTAAAAACAAGTGCTTAACCAATTTTATTATTTAGAGAAAGATTTTATAAATAAATTACAAGCATAAATATATACATAGTAAACATGGATATTTAACAACTATGGTTCAAGTTAAAACGTTGACTTTGCTTTGAATATTCACCAGCTTCGACTTTGATTTGAAAATTCAAATTCCAGATTTGAAAGTTAAAAATCTTCATTGATAAAACATATATAGAACTAACGATAAAAACAAATTTTTAAAACTTAGATTTCACTGCCAAATTCAGTTTATTAAGGATACATATTCAGTCCCCCCCCCCTCCTTTTTTTTTTAGCATTGCAGCTTACTGCCCGTTTAAGGTTATATGCTTATATACTAATTTTGCTTATGGTTTTAACACTTAGGAATATTATATTTAGGAGAAGTGTACTCTCATTTGTGTGGTTGGTGAGTGGAAAACAACCCTCCGTACACTCAACCAATATTCGAACATCGATCTCCCAGTCATCGGCAGTCTAGTTTACTGAAAGAATAGCGCCTTAGACAATGCAGCCACCAAAGCAGGTTTTAACCCTGTTATTTATTTCAAATAATATATATGCACACAATTTTTAAATTATTCTTACTTTTTCAAAATTATTGATTTACAACAAAATAATTTTATTCAAATGTTTTAAATTAGCTAACCTTTTTTGGCTCGAAGAATCCTCCCAAGTCTCTGTGCTTCCTGGCGTCGAGAGCCTCCATGAGACGATATTTGAACGAGAACATTAGCCTCTGGCAAATCAAATGATGTGTCGGCTACTTTACTCACAAAGATTGTGTTAACTTTGGGGTTGAACTTAAAGTTTTGTAAGATCTGAATACGTTCAGCCTACAAATGAAAAGTTAAATGAGCAACAACAAAATATAAACCTGCAAGGAATGCCAACATTTAAAACATGAGCGTTCAAATTTAAGTAATGTACTTTTTTTTTTTTTTGATCATATTTATTAATAAGACAAAGTTTAAATTTGATTAAAACATTGAGTTCTAAATTTTGCACTAGACTTTAAAAAGTGGATTTTAAACTAGGGCTAGGCCAATGCCAATTGCTGATACGATCATCAGCGATTGTAGTACAATCAGTTTAGCCGATGATAAGCATTTGATTATTTACACCTTTTGAATGAAACCAGGCAGTGGTGATTTTTTAGTTTTAAGCTGGGTAGTTGACAGTCCTTTGTACTATCCTTTGGCAGAAGGGTCAGTTAGGTAAGTCGGTGAGAGGGGAGCAGGGCTGGTTTACTAATTTATTGAAAAACCATATTTGAAAGGACTATATGGTGACTAATACTTAGTGGCATGCAATTGAGTGTTATTTTAAGGTCAACTCTTTGTAAGCAAGAGATAATAAAAAGTGAAAGTATGAAAGAATGAGAGGGTAGATTTAAGGAGTGATGGTCCCCCCCCAAAAAAATTTGACACTAAAATATTACTGGGCTACTCAAATACCATATTGGCCCAAAAATTGTACAACCTCGCTCATAATACAAACATCATATTTTGAAGAAGTTCTGCATAAAACATAAAAGGTTGTGAATATATCATGAAGTAAAAAGTTAATAAATTTGAAGAGTTTTACTAAACCCACTGAATGCTTGTTTTGGTGTGGAGGTAATTCTTTTTTTTACTCCAAAGTAAAAAATTAGCCTTGGAAATACTAAACTTGTTAGCAGCCTGGAAATTATGTGTTTGTTGCTCATCGAGTATTACTGTTAATTTAAAATTGATATTGTTGCTTCTTATCATTCCCTTGTCTACTTGAGACGCCGAGGAAACCTTATCAACATGATCACTCACTTGCGGATCTTTCATGGGTGGTTTTTCTTAATATCGGAAAAACAGCAGAGATTTATCCAACTAACACTGACCATCTGAATTACCAGTACAGTACAAATGATGCAACCCAGATGCCTCCTGATCAGATTCAAACTAAACAGAAGATGGGATGCCTCTAGTGGAGCCAAGATGTACAAGCTAAACTGAGTCACCGAGACGGTCTAACTCACTCGATTCTATGTCAAACTTTAATGCGGACTGAGTCCCACCACCTCACTTCGTCTAGTTAATCTTATGTAGTTAATAGTTATAATAGCCGTTTTTCATATCTACAGGCTTAGTATAATATGTAAATATGCTAAGTAAGTTAATAATCCCATTTGGGACCCAATCAAGAAAATAGTAGCATAACATTCACTTGTAAATATTAACACTCCCAAATGTTCTATATTAATTTGCATTCCCAGAAATGGGACTTAGGTGTAAATTCAAGGCCAACTCTCTGTTCCCCCTCCCATTATTTCCTCATACTGTCCACGCCCTGAGTATCACCGATCAACCCACCTAGATTCATACAATTCCAAGGAAAATAGCGCATCGAAACCCACTTCCCAGTGCAATCCTCCCAGAGACCCCAGAGACCCACTCTCACTTAGGTTTCTTGCTTAATTTTTTATCTTGATTTAATTACTAAACATGCGCGTTTAAGCTGATTCTTGCCGGCTGGCCAGTACAGTTACTGTATGCTACAAAACATAATTCTGTAGGAATTTGATGGGTTTTTTTCAGTGAAAAATATTAGGCTGCGTGGGAGTCACATGATGCATTGTGCTCCTGCTATCAAGAGTTATTCATTTAGGTTCAGCAAATGAGAGAGAAGCTTGCAAAGATCAAAAAAGGTGTAAGCTAAAGAACCTTTAAGGTGTGTCAACCCTAGAGAATATTTAAGGGGATTAGGAATTAAAAGGCCCAATTGCTAAATTATTTTATAATGTAAATTGATAAAAATAAAAATAGATTAATAAGTGCAAATTTAATGAAGAAAGCCCACCTAGTGAAAGAGGAAAAATGTGACAAGAATCCAATCCATAAATGTGACAACATCTTCCTTTCTTCTGTCTTCTATACTAGAAGTAGTCACAGACACATTTACACCCAAATATTACTCTAGTTGTGTTTAAATGTGAGTGTGACTACTTTTACTATAGAAGACAAAATAAAGTAAGAAGTTGTCACCTTTATGCATTGAATTCTTACCACTATTTTTTTCTCTTTCATTAGGTACACAACATTTAAGAAGCTTCAAACCTAAATAACCTCTAAGAAGGTTAAAAATGTTCGGGAGGAAAATTGTGCAAAGAAAGATTGACTGTTTGACTCCATGTGGTCATATGTCAGGTGAAATGGATAAATCCTTAGTTATCTGTAAGGTAGTAAAGCCACGATGCTTCAGAAACATGGACATACGGAAACTTCCTGTTGAGTGGAGAACCAACAAGAAGTGGATGACATCACAGATCATGGAGGAATGGTTAACAGCTTTTAATGGCAGAATGAAAAAGAAAAACCAGCATGTTTTGTTGTTTTTGGATAACACAACATGCTACCCCTACATTGAACTTTACAACATGTGACTTGCTTGGTTCCCTTCATACACCACAAGTTTTTCTCAACCAATGGATCAGAGCACCATTCAGAATATTTAGTGCACTATCGTAAATTATTAATGCAATCTTTGCTCACCATTATGAATTCTACATCATCCACCTCTGAGCTTGCAAGAACCATCTCGGTTCTAGATGCGGTTATTTGGATAAGACAAGCTATAAAGAAGTTGTTGCCAGAAAATGTGACAAAGTGTTTTGAAAAAGCAGGATTTTCTATGAGTGAAGTTACTACTGCAAGTTTAGAATATGAGAATGACCAGCAGTACTTACAAAACTGCATGAATGAAGCTGCTTTCAATAACTGCAATGCTGAAGAGTACATCAACATAGACAATAATGTAAAACTGGACCAGACACAATGGATATTGATGCCTTAGTAGAGAATTATAAAGAAAGTTAGAAAGGAGTAGAGGAGGAAGAAGAATAAGAAGAATAGGAAAGTGGAATTGTGTTGAAAGAATAAATGTGTAGCGTGAATATTTATCAAGATTCTGTCAAAAGTTTAAAGGAACTGCAACAATTTGCCCTTCAACGGAATGATTTTGATATGCTTAGTGTGATTTCTCAGGCTAAGGTGTTTGTGGAAAGTCAGGCAGCCAAGCAAGTAAAGTGTATGCAAAAATCCTGCTTGACTACTGGAAAAAATAAAGACAAAGTGAGTAATGTTTTTTTGTCCAGTGTAATATTTCCATATGTTCCTTTTTTTTATAGTGTGAATAATGAGTAGTGTGTAATAATGAGTATGGTATTCTATTTTATGATTTTTCTCCCATTTATGTGCATGTCCCTGGTTTAATTTTTATAGTACACCTTAATTAAACGGAAACCTGGCTTTAGCGGAAAAATATCTTGGACCCTTGCGATTTCGTTTAAGGCAGGTTTCACTGTATTGTATTGGGAAAAAATTAATCAGCAGATATTTTTACTGTGCATAGAATTTTACTGTTTTGGCTGTTCGTATAGGGCAGAAAACTATTTAGGGAAAACTATCCTCAGTACACCCATTTTAGATTCGAACCTTGATTTCCCCATCACCAGAAATCCAATCTAATGCACTCAACGTGTAAGTAAACTAAATTATATTATTTTAGGCTTCAAATGAAGAAAAAACAAAAGCAGTCAATATCAATATAAACATAATAAATTTCTTACAAAATAAATTGATACTAATAGTTGGTGGTAGAACATAAGCACGCTTAACCAACGACTTGTGTTTGAATTATTAACTAAGCTTGAAAGTTACATTTTTCATTAATAGGAAATGAAGCACAAACATACTTGAGATGTAGGTCCATAAATGTAAGGTTTATTCATCTTAATGGCATAGTGTTTCAAAGCAAACACATTATCGAGAGAAAACAATAGTTTTGTCCCCTCTTCGTTCATGGTAGCGAATCAAATATTGTGTAGCACGAAACTTATTGGGATTCATCACATACAATAGCTGTAAAAAAACCATTCAATTATTAATATAAATGTATACAACCTGAACACATATATGAACATGACAGTAAAAAAAAATCTATATGAAAAAAATATTACATGCATACATTAATTCCATTAATGGAATAGGGATAAGGCAAAATTTGAGAGGAAGTGCAGTACAAATGCGGATATACTTCCTCTAAACTAAACCTTTGTCATCACTTAACACATTGGCATAATTAATACACATGCATATGACTCAAATCGAGAGTAAGACACAATGCTAAAAAAATTGTTCTAAATAGATATTTCAACAATAAAGTCATCAAGAAGTTAAGAGATTAAAGTAATATAGTTAATTAAGTCAAATAAAATTATTCGTACCAGTTTCTTACAAGTCCTGCAAACTAGATATTCTCGATAGAACTCTGGAGTCATTGGACACCACACCTCTGCACACTGCACTTTGGCGATGAATCCCCGCTTCTGCAGCTCCAGCCAATTGGCTTCGTACAGTTTAGGGCCAATAAGAAAGTTGAGATCTGCTATTTTATCATCCTCACGCAAGAGCGTAGCAGTGAGACCCAGCTTACAATGCGACTGCACCAATGTTAAAACTCGCCGAAACATTTTAGCAGGAATAGTGTGCACCTCTGCAAAAATAAATATTATGAATATTAGGGCCAGTTTTTCCAATCTTGTGTGAGCTTTTCATGAAGCTTTGAGTGCCCAGTCGAATAATAATAATTATTATTATTATTTATTATTATTATTATTAGCACCGCGTCTTACTACCCGTTCGGGTTATACGCACTTACGCTAATGTGTAATGGTAGGGTGATTGTGAGATGAAATGAAGGACCTACAGTTTAACGTGGAATCCGAACCACGGTGGCTGCCTGGCATTCCCCAGTCGAATAAAGCTTGGGTTTAATAGATATCTAATCTTAAAACTTAATTATGTAGTAGGGGTGTGCAAAATCCACTTTTTCAATTTGAAGCAAACTTATATCGAATAATATGAGATATTCCCAAAGCTAAATCATGGCTCGAATATTAAAAAAAAAAAGTTTGATGTTGGATGAAAATATTATACATTGTATAACCTTATAAATTTAGGATTTAAATATAAATTACAAATTGCTATATTGCAAACACAATATAGTTAGTCTTAAAATGATAAGTCAAGTTACTATCACAAATTGTTATTTCATTATTTAAGATTTCTTTATATGCATACATAAATTTCTGCTGAAAATAACAAAAAATTATTTATTTTTAGAAAGTTTGTTTTGAATTAATTTTTTTTTTTGTGTAGATGGTAGTTGTTGAATCCAGCATTTTACTTTCTAATTTAAGTCGAAGCAAACAAATATTTTAAAAAAAGTCAAAGTTTTCGAAGCTTCACACACCCAAATATGTAAATAAAAAACAAATATGTATTAAGGTTAAGAATTTTTTTTAATTAAATATGAGTAAGCTATTTTAAAGAAGTGCTATGTTTTAAAACCTAAAATAAATGGGGTTTAGATCCTTAAACAAATTACACTATGATAATAGTGCTAAATATCCTAGCTTTCTTTAAAAATTTCCATTTTTTCCCGTTTGTGTTTTTTGGTTTCCTCTTTTAGGAAGTTACATTGCGCATTTCACACTCCTCCCTGATGGGTTTCGATAGAATTAAACCTAGGTCAAGGGATTGGGTGGTAATGACCGATTTTCTTAAATAGGCAACCATTACTTCTTTGTCCAATGGCAGGAATGTAAAGTGTGAACTGTGTATTTCACTGTAAAAGTCATATTGTGTTTGTCCCTTTTATATGTTTCTATCCACCTTCTTCCAATATAATACAATCTAATATGATAATAGTTAATAAATTATGGGATTATTTTTATATATTTTGATAGCAACCAAAGGATTTTTTGGCTAAAAATGGTAAAAAAAAGGTGGGTTTTTTTTTGCTACACACGGTAAAAAAAAATCTGCTCAAAATTAAGTGGAAAGAAAAATTATGGTTTAATTTTTCAAACTTAAATATAAGATATTTCTCTTTGGTCACAATATGATTGTCATAATAGCCAGCTCAAACACATATTTTACTTAATTAACAATGCATTTTGGTTGAGGGTAGGGGTGTACGAGATTCCCACAGGAAAATATATTTACCCTTCTTGAACCAATTGTTGGGGCAGATATGTTATAATCTCAAAAAATGTTGAGACAAGTTTGGGTGTTGTTCTTTCATTCCTGAATATCTAATACATTGGATAATTCAACACATTTTTATATTTATTATTATGTGATACATATTTATTTAAGATATTTTATATCTCAATTAAAATAAATAAGATATTTTAAATCAATAAATTTCAACTAGTAACCTTCCATGTTGAAGTGTTGTACACTCTATAGTCACTACTCCTAGACTATATATAAAATTTAAAGCCAACAAAAACATTGAGTGCTAGCTGTGATCACTAAGCAATAGTAAAGCATGTATAGCCTAGACTCTAGAGTTATTAAGTCTATTTAATATTCTCAACTAACGATACATTTTAACATCTCGATCTCATCCTGAACTGAGGGATTCTAAAATTATCGTTTCCAATCTCGTTTCTAATGGTGTGTCTCGTTCTCGTCTTGAATAATAAAACTCAATCTCACATACCCTTAGTTGAGGAATTTTTTTTTAATGGTAAATGTGATTGGTTAAAGGAACATTAAGGAAAAAAATGTTAGTAGTCCAGTTGTTACTCTTTTTTTCCACGACAATTTCAGGTGGGAAAAGGTTGAATAATAATAACTTATCCTACTTAATACAAATATAATTTTTTGTATCATTAAGTCTAATTTAAATCGACCTATTTTACCATTATTTGCATATAAAATGCCACGTTGTAAATTTTGCAATCATGTCCAATCTAGTTTAATTTGTGTGTGTAAAATGCATTTAAAAATGCTACAATGAACTTTAAACATATTTTGATATGGATTTTAATGTGTTAGTAAAACAGTATAAAAACCTGACTAGCGATATTTTAATGTCTCTAGTAAAGTATTGTTCATGGTTGCAATTCTATGCTTTACTAAGATTTAATACAACCTGTTTTTGAGAGAGAAAAAAAGTAATACATATTTCTGGAACAACTTTAGTATTAAAGGAGTCCAAAAACATGCCCAGAATACAGCTAAGCACATCGGTAAATACAGGAGCATTGTCATTTCTTGTGAGTAAGGAAACAGGTGTCAAGGTTTCATTAAACCCACCATCTAGGACCATGATGCCCCACTCCTGCTCTTGCAGCCACTTCATGGTCTGCTCCGCCTCCCAAGAACGTTTCTGAGTATGCGTAATCATCGAGTAAGTTGTGACTAGAACACCACACCCCATCGGCTTGTCTTTGGCTTCAGACGTGAACCGGCAGATCATGCTGTCATCGGCTAGTCCCAAAAAAATTACATTTTGATTATTAAATATTAAGAACACAAAATATAACAAGTAACCGTAAGTACGCGAGTTAGAGGAGAATGGAAGCTAATAGAAGAGGAAAGAACAGAGGAAGACGAAAGAATTTACTAAACTGACCTGGACACAGGTTGTAAACAGTTGTGCTGTAGGTATGTACTAATCAGAAACAGCTGTTAGACTTCCTTTGGAAATAGGATAGTACATTTAAACATGAACAACACTTCATATAAATATTTAGTATATGTAAATTATAAAGTATTCATACATTTAGTATTATTCTTCAATGATTTGAGTGGAAGTCAAAATTCAAATCTGGAGAGATGATGTTGTGTTGTTTAATACAGTTTATAAAAATCAAACACTGGTAAGGTACATTTTATTTTCAGCAACAAGAATTGGGGGAGTTAAGAGACATGCAAATAGTACATTCTTATTCATATTCTCACCTTAAATCCCATATTTAATTAATGCAGTAACAATGATATAGTGCATATGATTAAGTCGCTCTTATGAATTAGAATTCATAGGAGCACTTTTAATGACAATTTCTTGCATGTGTTACCACTTTTTCAAGTTGTCCAGATATTTCCACTATTGGTTTAAGTGTGAGGAGGTTAAATTTGGAGGAAATGTAACCACAGTTGTGACAGGAAGAGTAGAAAACTATTCAAGGAAAACTACCCTCAGTAAACCCGATATCCCTGTCAACAGCGATTTGATATATTGTAAGATTGACGCTTCAGACCATGCAATCAGCGAAGCGGGTTTGTCAATATATTAATGTGAGTCTGTGTGTACCTGTTGACCACATTTTAAATTGTTGTTTCCACTGTTCTACAGACACTCCCGAGTTGCAGAGGACCAAGGCTCTCTTCCGTACAGTGCAGCAAGCAGTCACTCCAACAAGACTTTTGCCAGCACCTTACAATAAAAAAAAAATAATGTCACACTATATTTACCTTCATTAGTACTGTATTGGCCCGAGTAAAGTGCGATTTTTTTTCTCCTAAGTATATCCTTCCGAAAAATGTACTTGTATTATATCTGAAGCCTAACATTTTTCAATGAAAAAACAAGTCAGATTCCCACATAGGTCTATTTTTTAGCTTACTGTAGCTGTACTGAGTGCCAGCAGAAATTTGAGCGCATGCGCACATCTCATAAAGAAATCAAGGTCAAAAATGAAGAGAAAAACCAGCGCACTAACTATCAACCTTGCGCATGTCTAATAATGGACAAAATTGAGAGAGAGGGAGGATTTATAACCTTCAGATTAACTGTATTGATAATTCAGTAGATCAGTGTTTTTTTTAGTTGGAAGAATCTGTGCCGAAAAAAATTGTTCGAGATAGATAGTTGAACAATGAATATTAAAAAAAACTACCCATGGAAAATCCAAAGTAAATGATCACGTTGAAAAGAAGGTTCCTTGGCATTTCAAGTAAAAAAGGATTGAGAAGTAGCTTCAACAATAATTTTAAATTAGCAGCAATGTTTGGTGTTTCTGAGGTTAATACTTGACTTGGGAGGGGGAAAAAAATGAAAATGTTAGGAGTGCCTGTGCAGCAAATCAAGCATTTAGAGGCCCTAATAATGCTGTGTAGATTTTTTTTTCTAAGATTTTACCTCATGGTATATGAGACCTTTTATTTTTTATGTAAAATACCTTCAAAATATTAGGTCGTATTAATTGTGAGACCGTTCTATATTCGGGCCAATAAGGTTATTTAAATATAGACTGAAAAATATCAAATGGACACAAAAATAGAACTCAGGGCTTTAGGCACAACATAAAAAGCTATCAAGGTTTGTTCCATACCCAGCGTAATAGATCACTCTTATTTTAAGGCTAAGCTGATCAAGCCAATCCCAATCATTTGGTTTATTTTATTTTGAATATTACAAAAGTAATACATAGTAATGACATTCAAAAACAAAACGTGTTCACTCAAACAATTATTTTTGTTAAAAATTATAGCCCCCCCCCCCTCCTTATAAAAGTTTAAAACAAATAACTAAAGTTGGTTAAAATTGAATTTAAAAAACAGATGTGGTTAAAATGACTTCATTTTCCCCATATAAGTTTGTGATAGTAGTTTTCTTAGTCCCTTTAGCATAATAATAGGTCAACTAAAGATAAAAAAGCATTAGAATTTGATAAAGTTGTATTTCTTTCCCCATACACAATTTATGCAATGTAATGTTCAAGGCATATTTACCACATGGTAGCACAATTACTCCTGAGCGAGCTCGCCCATTGCCAAACATTTTCCTCAAACTCTTTTCCTGGTATGGTCGCAATACTGCTGAGGGCTTTAGATCTATACTGAGAAAAATAAATGTAAAAGTTCACAATAGCATAATCTATACATATGAAATAAAATGCACTAAGCATATTATATTGGACATCAACTTAGATGTTAAAGGATGAAAACTCTTGAAAACTACTTAATCTAGTATTTTTTGTTAACAAGACCATAAGTAAACTCTGGTGCAACACTAGCACCACTAGATAAGTTGAGAAGTACACAAGCATCACGCATATAAGTTTAATTAGAAATTAGGGATGTCAAACTCAATTATTGATACTATCGATTCTTACTTGTATTGAAAGAGTCGAGAATCAATCTTAATATTATGATTCTCAATACTTTTATTCTTAGTTCTCAAAGAAAGTACTGGCAACTAAGAAAACTGCTAAATTCAGGATGAGTAAAAATTTATTATCTTTCTTATTAGTTTATTGGCCGTTATTTACTTATTTTGGTTCAGTTAACAGTCCTATTTGGTGAATTTAAAAGACTCGTGTTTTTGACAATTGTTTATCATACTTTTTTAAATTATTTATAAATTTTTGACCCAGTGAGGCTTTTTTTTTGTAGGTAAGAGTATATGATTCCTAATTATTTGATTAAATATGATAATGTGTTTTAACACTTTGAGTGCCAAGAGAAACGATTAAAAAATGTGATAAAAGTGTCATGCTATTTTGCTGAAAAATACAGGATTTTGTTTAAATGTTAATAACTTATAATCTTTGAACTTCTTGCACTCAAATTTTTACTTAAACTAGCTAACATGCTTGCCAATCCGGTGATATAATTATACAAATACTTTTTTAATTTTTAAATGTAATAAAAAAAATACTAGCCAAGCTATAAAACAATTTTTTTACTGTTTTATTTAACTTTAATTTTTAAACATTGAAAATTTAAATAGCTTGAAATAGAATAAATCACTGAAAATAACATAAAAAACTGAGTATATAACAAAATTTAAAAAAAAACTAACTTTAGATTTTATGCTAAAATTGGGTTATGATGCAAAGCAAAATATTTCAGGGGACATCAACTTTAACATGGTTATATTAAGATTTATTTCATCCCTTTAGGAATCACTAATATTCACACTCGTGTTATCAATGTCAGCTTCTACTCCTACTAGTTCTGATCTTTCATTTTCACTAGAATATATTTCCTGTTTAGTTTCATTAATTACAAATTCAGAATCACCGATTTTATAATCACTTACAAATTAATCACTCTCGCTTGAGCTACCAATAAATATTGCAAGTATTTTTATGTCTTGAATCACAGCTTTCCTCTTAGTAGCCTTGTTTACAAACACGGCCAAAGATAAAACTCATAAAGTTAGAAAATAATTTTCATGTTCGATATACGAAACTTTAAGTGCAAAGACAAATAAAAGTCGCTTGAACATACGATAATGCAGTGGAAATAAAATCTACCCTATCTGTTGACTTAATAATGAACTAAGAACTCGAAAACGTGGGATCGCTGTGAATGACGCTGGCAGCAAATATTTCATGCATTTCTCTGAGCGACGTTGACACTCAAAGGGTTATTACTGGTAAAATGGATTTTTACTTTGTTAAAAACTAAAAATGAATGGTTTTTATTACTATTTACATTTTTTTAGTTTTTGAGCTATGCTATGAAGTTGAATAAATAGTTTTATATGAGGTTGGATGCAAAAATAATGCAACAAGAAATGTTCAAGTATCACATTCGAGAATCAAACAAACCAGGAAAAGGTATTGTGACATCTCTACTAGAAATAAGAAGAGAAAAAAAATATTGTTAATGAGTAATAACAAAAATCAATAAGCATTGACATAATTAAAAAAACAGTAAGCAGACTTAGGTTTGAGCATTAGAGGTCGAACATGTAGTGAGTCAATTATTGATACAGAAGATCCTCCTTAAATAATTCTCCGAATTTGGCTCTTCTTTTGTGATAAAAGTTGAACTCGACAATCTAGAATGTGTTATATGGATACAACAGTCTATAGAACTGACCTTTTAAGAGTTATTGAGATAAAAAAAAATTAGATTACGAGAGGCCTGAGAAGGGACATGAACATGTACTTACATGATCAGGGGCAAATTTACAAGAAATATTGTTATTGAATATATTAAAAACCAAAAGAGTACCACAATAAAGTATATGTGAGAATAAAGTTTGGATACCTAATAGTTTTGAATTCTGTCATAATCATAATGAATCAGGTTAAGAAAGAATTTATCATAGCAAGCAGCAACAAATTTATGTTCAACATTTTCCAATCTATTAAAGTCAGTTAAGGTAATGAAATTTCATGACACACTAGCATATTCAAGTTTAGATCCAACAAAGGCACAGTATAATGTTAAACTACAATCAACTTTAATGAATGAGGAGGTAATAAATTTAACAAGTCCAAGTAATTTCAAGAAGTGAGATATTATATAATCAACATGAAAGTTAAAGTAGATTTCGACGCCAAGGTGAATACCTACATCAGTAATATAGGGTGAGCAAATTATGTTATCAGAGGCCATTTTATAAGGGCAAAATATTGGATTTAGTCTTTACTTTGTTAATAGACATTCACTTTCCAGTAAACCATTGTAAGATACTAACCATTAAGGTAATTTTGCAAATCTTTACAATCTGATATTGATTTGACAGTTTTAAATAGGTTTAGATCATCCACAAAGAGTAAGTAACTGAGTTTAATTATTTATCAATATCATCAATAAACACATATTGGTCCTAAATTGGAACTCAGTGATATTGCTCAAAGGGGTTGAAAATGTGTTTGAGGTGTGTGAATCTATTTGCAATACCAAATTATCTATTCTACAAAGAACTGCAAAACCAGTTAACACATACCCCATTTTATGTGAGATAGGCCAAAATTATAAGGTTTTGAAAGAAAAATACCATGCTTTACTGTGATCAATATAAATTGCATCAACTTGACCTTGATCCATTTATTTACTTGATGAGTAACATGAACCAGAAACTATACTAAGTTCAATGACATTAGATGTATTTTTTAAATGACAAAAAGGGAATATCTATTATTTTCTTGAATACGTTAGAAAAATTATTTACGAGAGAAATAATTCTATATTTAATAATAATATGATTATAAGAGCCAACAGCTAAAATTATACTTTTAAATATGTAAAGTGATAAAAACAAAAACTAATGATGAAGTTTGAGGCAGCAAAAGCACAAAGAAAATATTATGAGTGCATTTATATGTACATTCTTCTACCAAACTTTCAAGATAAGTGAGATATCAAAAAGTTAGTTGGGTACTAATATTTCAATTCCCAAAATTATTTACAATAATTATTGAACCTAGGGTTTAACTTCATTAACTACAACCAAACTTATAGAATCAAACAGAAACCTTACTTTATATCCGGATTGACAGTATCATTTCTGAAATCATATTCTGCAAGTAAAGGATGCTCTAGTTCAATGCAGCGTTTCTGGATCACTTCAATTTTTTCCTGAAAAGATCATAAGAGATCATTTTTGTGTTAATATTTTTATTCAATGGTCCGAAGAGTAGCTCACAAATACAAAAAATGGAACACATGTATAAAAATGAAAGCTTTAAGATAGGGATGGGTTTTTTTTAATCCTGGAGCATATTAGATATTTGAGGATAAACAAAATGAACGAAGAAAAATTCTGAAATTTTAAGACATTATGATTATTAATAGTTGTTCATCCTGGTGTAATTCAAGGAGAATTCTAAAAACTAAACCCTGTATCAGCGTGATCAACACTATTTTTAAAAATAACACAATTATTAGAACTTGAGATATTGTAATCTTAAACACAATCTGAGTAGTACTAGTTTTTTTAATTGATAAAATCTCTCCTTAAAAAAACTGATGGTGTCCTTTGACCATTTTAGCGCATCTTGTTTAGTGTGGCCGTGAGTTGTAAAAGGTATAAAATCACTGCTTTGGATCATTAGTTTAAAATTTACCTTAATATAAATTCACATTTGAACAAAATAGGAATCTAGCGGCAAAAAAACAAACTAATTTGAGAAAATTGAGGTGGGATGGAAGGAGAGCGAGAAAAGGTGCAAGATCTCTAGAAAATATGCACAGGTCCTTAACTATATCTCTTAACTTCAGTAGACCTATCTTCACTAGACTTATCATCAGACCTGAATTTATAAAACCTTAAGCTGGATCCAGGGTGTCTACCTAATTATAGTTTTGAAATTCCAGTATTTCTAGTATATATTTTTAATTAAATCCAGTGTATATGAAAGGTACTCCAAGATAAACAATCCCTATTTAAAATAATAAAATATAGAAAGTTAGGGTAGGTCTAGGTCTGAATTCATTAAATCATATTTTACAATTCTGTTCATAAAATGCTCAAGAAGTTTATTAAAATCTGCAAACATACATGGCAATAGAGGTTGATTGCTCTGATATTCGGTGTAAAATTGCTCTAACCCCAAGTGAAACTGAAGGGATGAATCCCAACTTCGATGCCAAAAGTTCATCCTTCCCAAAATTGCTTATGTTTGAAAATTATCAGATTTTGGAGGATGCTTGTTAGAATAAAAATACTGGTTTAATATGGCTGATTGACATTGCTTATCTAACACCCTTGAGTTTTCTACCCATCTAATAGAACAAAAATTTATCGGGAAAAGATATGATTCTGTTATTCTTTGATAGTCTGCAAGTCTTGTTGGAAAATCTTTAAATAAATAATATAGTGAGCACAAAAACTGGTTAGAAGTCCAACTAGAGTTAGAATGTGCTGTTTGTAAGCACCATGGACAATGTGTAAAGAACAAGTTCCAAATTCCAGTAACTCAGGATCTTGTGGAGAATCTTCCCTCAAGTAACTTTTGAGATCACTTAAAAATTTGAGGTTTACATTTGGTCCATCCATGGAAACTTGAAGCATTTTTTTAAGATCCAAGCCCTCGTCTTTAAGTGCTGATATAAAGTTCATTAATATATCTTGAGCTGTTGCATGACCTCAAAAGCAAGATTTTAAATATCTTGTATGAATTTCATTTTCACTCCAGGAGCAAACAACAATATCCATCTGGTCTTCTGAGCCACAGTTTTATGCTCTCATCAAATGAAATACAATAAAATGAAATATTGCTTAACAATACTCACAAGCTCGCTTTTGAAAAAAAGAACCTAGTCCATACACGATGACATATCCAAGTTTATCTTTATGCACTTGAAATTTCTGGGTAATATCACTATCGGAAAACATTACTTGAAAAAGTCCACTACAAACAGAAAAACTTCTAGCAGTATGTGTCATTACTTGATTAATAGCCCATAGTATTTCAACATGAGAAACTTCATCTTTGACAAGCAAGCTATGAATAGAACAACTAGGTCGAGTTGCAGGTTTCAAAACTACTTCATGGTCATTTGCACTAAAATGTACTTCTTCATGTAGGTCTAAAAATGAGACCAAGTCCAATATGTTTTGCTCCCACTAGCAGCTTTCACTCTGTCAACATGCTTCTTTCCCTTGGCATGAGATCGGATTGAAGATATTTCCCATGTTACTTATATAAAAGTTAGTTTTAGTTTTACATAAAAAGAGAACAATGGCCTTTAATTTGATCACAACCCAAATTTTTTTAACCACAGCCAACTCTTTAAAAAGTACTGTCCAATCCAATCATCTTTTAAAAGAGGCTTCATCTAAATTAACTCATTTCTTCTAAAACACAAAGGTCACAAGATAAAGCAATGGATCATGCAGAATACTACACCAGGCCAAGCTAGAATGGTAATATGTTATTGGCTGAAAGTAGTGTAGTCAAAACAGTTATTTGTTTATTTCTCTAGTATGTAAGGGGAAGGGAGGGCTTAATGTATAGACTGAGAATAGAAAGGTCAGCAAGTGAGGTACACATCCCCACTGCAAGGTCATCTACAAGATCAACTAATTGTGTGGCAAACAGGATAGACCAGAGGGGGAGTAATTGAGGGGTGGTAAAAATAGAACTATCAGTAGTCCAAATAATATGGGGAAAGGGGGGGGGGGAGGTCTCAAAATGCTTAATTCAATATTTCACTCAATGTAAAAAGCCTGAATATTTTTCCAGTATATTCCAGTATCAAATATAAAAATCAAGTATATTACCAGTATTTTCAGTATTGGTAGACATCCTGTTAAATGGAAGGTTGGATGCATGAAAATGTAACTGAAATTGTAAATGTTGTGAATATGAAATCAATAATTAAAAATACAAGCTCAAAATTTAACAATCAGAACTAAGAAAAAACGAGAATCATGACTAGCTCTAATTTAAAATGTTTAAATTATTCATTAGGATGTTAAGATGAAGTGTAAGATTAAATCAATTTCTATTACAAATTTCAATCTTCATAAAGGCCATATTATTGGTGTTAGATTGATATATCTCTGTAAGAAAACACTATTTTTGCTTTTTGAGATATATTTTTGAGGTATATTTGGAAGAAAATGTAGGAAATATGGATATGAATATATAAAAGGGAACATACACTTTTTGCCAAGAATAATATGTAAGGGGTTTCAAACCAGAGAACATTTAAGTGTTTTAAGCCTAAAGGAAATTTAAGGGCTGTCGAACATAGAGAGCCTTTATGAAGTATTAAACACAATATATGGTTTTGAAAATACAATTGTATATTATTATACTATAATGTGTTCATTTCCTTTTATGAATGTATATCCAAATTTCCTGTAATGTTTTTAAAATACAGTATGTAGGTGTGATATTCAGAGATTTTTAGAGTGAAATATTGGTCCTTAAGATATTTTCCCACAACTTAATTTTAATAACACACTTTACCTGGTTGACTTCGAAGGAAACTGTTTTCAAAGCTGCTTCCTCTTCATCATCCTCATCATCTTTATCAATTTTTTCATAGAAGTTGGTAATATCTTCTGGGACTGTTGCCTCATTATTGGTTGCTCTGCAACTGGAGCCTCTGTATTTTCAGGTGCAGGTCCAGGCTTACTGCCAAACTATCCAAAATTGTTTGATTATTAGTATTAAGAGTGACATTATTGGTTTTCAGCGAGCTCAAATATTTAACCTATGCAAACAGAATATATGTGAATTTTATGGGAAATCCCCAAAAATTCTCTAGTGAGAAAAAGGAAAGATTTTTGTGTAAAACATATATTTAACTGTATAAGTTCAGCATCAAACCCCAGCCTTATAGGTCAACGTTTGAGATAAATAGCCCCATGGGATATAACTACTATAATAAAAAATATGTAATTGTTTGGGGTTTATTAAACTGTATTTAAAAATATTATATAATTTTTTGTAAGGGTTATTATTATTAATTCACCCTGTAGTTTTGGAAGAATTTTGTGATTTTAAATATTTCAGAGGGGGTTTCAAAACAACTGGATATGACTGTACCAGCCATTATAAATTATTATTTTACCTGCGGTATAGACTTTTTATCCTGTAGCTGTGTAATAAATCCGTCTGCATTTTCCCCCTCTCCTCCAGCACCCTCTATGTTTCGTCGTAACCGACAATCCTGGATCACAGGATCCTTCAAAAGTTTCTGAAGAACTTCTGGATGAGGAGATTCAACAAAGTATCGGTTGTGTTTCAATACCAATTTTACCTAGTAGGAAAAAAATTAAAAATTAACCAACTTGCAGCATATTGTCACATCCATTGAAAGGAAGATAAAGACAGACACCATGTCTTGAATTATTATTATTATTATTAGCACCGCGTCTTACTACCCATTCGGTTATACGCACTTACGCTAATGTGTAATGGTAGGTGATTGTGAGATGAAATGAAGGACCTACAGTTTAAGTGGAATCCGAACCACGGTGGAGGCCTGGCATTCCCCACATTCCATGTCTTGAAGATCAGAAACAATATTAATATATTTATGATATATAATGCTATGTACGAGTATAGCCACACCGCTTGCCCAAACAAAGAATGGCTTGTCAGTACAATATACATTATGCCACGAAGAATTGGGCTATCAGCAGGGCAGAAGTGGCTCTCCTGCAAACATAAAATTGAAGTATGCAGGGAAGAAATTAGTAATTTAATTTCCTCTACATGAGCATTGAAACCCCTACAATTCCATTGTAGTAGCAACATTATTTGTTGATAATTTATTCATCAATGCACTCCATAAAATTAATTAACTAAGGACATTATTTTAGCTCCTATTGCCTTTCCAAGTCTCTCCTGAATCTGTCACTGTAGGAGAGGCTTTGTCTTATCCAGCAGTATGGGGCGTTACAATCTTGTGCAAAGGCTTAGTTATTGTCTTCAGTGCCTTTTTATTCATATTTATAACGATGGTACCTTGCTGATATTCATTTAAAACTCCAATGGGACTCGCCTTTGCAGCCTCACCTGTTCTGTCTCTCCTCCACCCCATTTCAGCCTACGGAGTCCCAGAGGTGAGCACGGACTGCTCAACAATGGCTGCAGGTAATTTAGTTTATAAATCTGGGCCCAGGAATGTTTTACAAGGAGGACTAGGGAGAGGTCCCTGAGAAGGGCTCCTCAGAGGTACCAGTGTTGGAACCGACCTCAGAGAAGGGTTCCAACCTGTACAAATTGAGTTGCCACCGAGTTGGAGTGATATGACTTTTGATTGTCTCGAGTGAAGATGTCTTTGAAATATTAAAAGCACAGTGGCAGCTATGACAATTGATGTTTTGGCTAACAATCTGGCTATAAACCGTCTGAAATACTGGAGCATGACTGGATATGTATTCTTTGTATACCTGGTCATAGGGATTTTCTTTTCAGACTAAATCTACAGGACTTTTTTCTCAACCTTCCATTTCTAACAGGCCCAAGACCAGGCAGAGTGTGGACCCTTGCAGTAACACAAAGATTAGGAGATCCACGGTGTATTGTGGACCTCCTAACCGCAAACTGCACAGGTTGGCTTACCACAGCATCGCAGCATTGTATGCCCAAATTCCTGGGACTGAAAACAGCGCCAAACTGTGCCGAGCGACTCGTCACTTATTCTTTGGGACCTGCGCGCAGTGCGGTTTGCCCGTTCCCCCCCCCCCTTTTGCCGTGCGCGGTTGGCTGCGCACGGCATCTTCGCTCCTCGCTCGTCGGGTTGCGTGGCTCATTCTACCAGGACTTGGTTTTTAGACTCCGTCAATACGGGTCAGTGGTTCACGAGTGTTGGCTCTCAGTTCCGGGCGTAGGCAGAGCTGATCGGGGATTGTGACACCATCATGCGCGAGATTGGAGATGGGGGTTCCTTTCTGTGTTCTGTTGTGTAACCGAACCGACCAAGGGGGGGAACACAATCAAGAGTCCTGAATAAAAGACTGGTGTGACAACATCTCCTGAGTAAACTTTCTTCGTGCAACCCCTATACTACAAATTGTCGTATCACGCCCCAACTCTGGTGCGCGAACCCCTAACATCGACACCGGTGACCACGGGGGCGGACACATTGTCTCCCACAGCATTGGAAGGGTCCACGACAGGTGGAGGGCACAAAACGTTGGGGACATGCAGCTGGACCTTGAGCATGTGTAAACCTGCTTGAACCTTCTTTGGAAGGATAAGTCACAAAAGTGAGGATATACGTACGTATCTACCATTTTCTCTTGTTCATTCTTTTTTATAACTATAAGGTGGAGGTGAACTGGCGGTATAGGAGTAAGGTGTCGGACTTCGTGCTGGGGTCCGGGGTTCAATCCTCGGCCCCGGCACAAATTTATCTGATTACCAAACCCTTCCGTCACCTTTGACAAGACATCTTGTGAATGTGGGGAATGCCAGGCCTCCACAATGGTTCGGATTCCACGTTAAACTGTAGGTCCTCCATTTCATCTCACAATCACCCTACCATTACACATTAGCGTAAGTGCGTATAACCCGAACGGGTAGTAAGACGCGGTGGCTAATAATAAAATAATAATAATAATAATATAAGGTAGACTTAGGTGACATGCTGAAGGGTAAGCTCCTCACAGATTTTTTTCAATGCAAACTCAGTCTAGATCATAGAAAATGGCCACTCCTTTGCAAACATTGAGGGATTTGTGTGATTCCACCTTCACCTTCATACTACCCGGGTTGCTCAACGTTATTTCAGATATCGCCATCATGTTTGAAGACAATGTCAGCCGTGGTCTGAATCAGGATCGTGTCATAACACAATTTTCTTATAGGCATCCAATTTTACTGCTCTATTTATCATTCTTTCGAGGCTAAATGGGCTGACACATTTCAGTTTTCACCACCATCTACTTGAAAAACTATCAAAAAGCGGAAATGGTGTCTCACCACTTCCTGAAGTTCCTTCAAAAGTGGGCTATACAGTCTTACCCTTTCTGTCTCTTCATTATTATGACCCTGTGAAGGGCAGAGCAGCAAGTTGCCAGCAGACAGTAAGGTTTCAGCTTTGACAATAGATCCAGCAATGCCGTTTGGGGACAGACTGTAAAATACTCAGATTGTAGACCCAGGGTGATCCTAGTTAGTGTTATCACATAGGACCCTGTTAACTCTCCAGAGAGGGGGACCCATTTGATGCTAGACATGACAAACTTAGCGTGGAGCAACACCAGGAGAGGGGTCATCGCTGCAAGTGATTGCAAGAAAGTATCAATTTTATGTCCAGAACCCTCAAGAACACAACCAATCTTTTCTTAAAGTAGGATAACCACTTGATGTCAGACTCAGATCCCTTGTACTAAAATATTACAACTGGCACACTTCCATGAAAGAGCTCAAGTGCAATGGTATCCAATAATTGTCTGAGGGAAACCACGGACGATGCCAAGGTGGTCAATAGGTGGGCCTAGAAGATTCTGCACAAGACTTAACAGCAAGGAAAGGAAGGAAAGAAAGGAAGAAAAGAAGGTGAAAGTGAGGATATAGGAAAGCTTTGTCCTGCACGAGGTACGTCTATTGCTTCCCTTTTAAGTCGTCTCTTACAACAAGCAGGGAATACTGCAGTACTATTCTAAGCCCTATCCCACAAGGAACAATATTCATATGAAAGAGGTGACCTGGTGGTCTAGGGGTAAGGTGTCAGACTTCTATGCTGGCGGCCGGGTTCAATCCTCGGTCCCGGCACAGATTTAACTAATTTCCAAACCCTTCCTTCACCTCTGACAAGTTATCTTGTGAATGTGGGGAGTGCCAGGCCTCCACCGTGGTTCGGATTCCACGTTAAACTGTAGGTCCTTCATTTCATCTCATAATCACCCTACCATTACACATTAGCGTAAGAGCGTATAACCCGAACGGGTAGTAAGACGCGTGATGATAGATGAAATATAATAATAATAATATAATAATAATAATAATAATATAATATTATAAATTAATAATAATAATAATAATAATAATAATAATAATAATAATAACAATGAAAGAATCATATTGGAATGAAGTATCACAAACATGTGTGCAATTAAGCATATTTTTACAAATGATTAGAGTGTATAAAGTTATAAAATAAGAATAGTTTAAATATAAAAGTTCCAGTATACACCAATGAATTGAAAATATTCAAACTTAATTTAGGCTTCAAAAATATTTCATATAATACATAATACATATTGATATGAATTGCTTCAAATTGAAAAAATGCACTTCACACACTTCAATTAGAATGCAACACTTTTTAAGGCCATTTGATTAAAAACAGGACTGGAAGCATGCATATCTTGAAAGTTACATCGGTTGACTTAATTAACTTCCCATGTAAATGAAGTAAGATCTTATTTGAATAATTAGTGTTTTTTTAAAAGACAAACATAATATGAAATAAGTTACCTTTCCATAAGATAATGTGCACAGCTTAATGAACTCGACAATACCATCAGGAACAGTTGTTTTACTTAATCTCTTGAGATACTCAACAATGTCATGAGTCTGCAAACCAACACTCACAGCAGCATACAAGGAATATGCTGTCAACTTGTACTGTGAACAGGAAACTTTCATATTATCTCGATTGATTTTGACTTGAGCAACAAACATGTGTTAACTGTGACTGCTCAATGCACCACTCATTCATCACATACTCCAGCTTAATATTAAGAATTTAATCTAAGAACCCCCAATGGATTTGAACTATAGCATTTTAGTAGGGATGAGAGCCTTGAATCCTTAAGGATTATTCAAGAAAATTCAAAGCTCAAATCTTTAAAAAGGACTTTTTCCGATTTTTCAAGTGAGATTTGTTTTTGAGCATTAATACTGTTATTGGTGGTTCAAAACCTATGATAATCATAGGATGAACTTAATAACCAAGCCCCAGACCAGTAATTTAACACTTAACTGAATGGAACATTTTCTAAACCTAAGACTACGAAATTCCACACGCACCACTTCTTTCCTGCATAAATTAGCCAGAATATAGGATGAACTTAATAACCAAGCCCCAGACCAGTAATTTAACACTTAACTGAATAGAACATATTCTAAACCTCAGACCACGAAATTCCGCACCCACAACTTGTTTCCCGCAGGAATTAGCCAGAATCATTCTGGAAAAGAATAGTTTGTTTCCTCGACAAACATTACCTACAGATTAAGAGCACTGCTATGGGTACTCAAATGGGCCCTTCCTATGACAATATCTTCATGAGACAACTGGAAGAACATTTCCTACCTTTCCGACTCATAAAACCACTAGTATGGTTCTGTATATTGACCTTGACAAAGCTTTCACCTGAATCAACACAGTAAAAGGTTTACACTTGTGTATGAAACAACGCTAACCCCCTGAAAGATTCACCCATCCAAGACCACTTTGACTGCAACACATCCAACTTAATTTACCAGCTACAATGTAATTTTTGTGAGGCTAAATACATTGGATTCACAACAGGACCTATGAGAGTATGCATGAACAATCACTGTTTTGATACCAATCACAAAAATCTAGATAAACGTGTTCCTTCTCATGCTAACACCTACAATAAAGACTATAACTCATGTTACATCACCATAGTACTCAAGAGTGGTCCCTATAGCTACTTGAAACAACTCTCAGCTCAGGTAATGGAAACTTTCACATCAATGGGTAGCCAAATCCAGGCTACCCATGGTTTAAGCCTGAGATAAAAATAAATAAATAATTATTTCATCTTTGATAGTCTTATCGATATTTTTAATTATTGATTTTTCAGCGCAAGTTATCTATCTATTCAAGCTTTCATTATTTTCAATTTGGCTACACTGCAAGAATTTAGTTATTTTGCAACTTCTTCAAGCATGAAGTTCCATATAAAATATTTCTTTGTGTTTTATGTATGTCTCTTTTTATGAAAAAATAATATTTCCAAAAATCAAAACGATGTGTACAGTAACTGTGGAAGTGTTAAGTGTTAAACGTGTAAGAAGAAATGAGAGACAAGTGTGTTTGTTCCTATCTAGACCTATGCTAAGTCTTCACTATCACTTATTTTACATAAATGTACAGAGTTTCTACAATGTCTTATACATTTCCAAACCATTAGGCAATAATTCATTTTATTAACAAATGTAGATATTGATAAGGCGGTGCTCATATAAAAGATAACATAATAATTAATTTTGGTCCACGTAAATACAGTTTTGGAGGGCAGTTCTCTATAAGATAAGGTTATCATACTAAAGAATTTCACACCCCTTACTGTTAGATAATATATGAGGCTTCACTCGACTTTCTAGTTAAAGGTGTACTCGTCAAAGACTATCAATTTAACATAGGTTTTGAGCGTTGTTTAAGTTGAAGCAAAACATATATTTTCCCCCTTCACACTACAATTTATTAGAACTTTAAAATGACCGCCTTCCAAGCTCTCTATCTATGTGTTGTGTCATTACTGTGTCCAGACTATAGCCTGGGTCAGTTTTATATTCAAGCCATATATTTTCCACTATAAGCTTGCTAGGCCTGTAGTAGCTTCATATGCCTTATAATCTAGTTTAAGACAACACAGGCACAACATCCAGTCCCCAGCTGTTAGTTCAACACTGTTAAAGGGTAAACCCACATTTCACCAATTTGATACTTTTTCGCCCATGAAAGGAATTGAACCCAGGACCCCTAGCTCAGAAGAAAGACATGCTACAGACTTAGCTTAGGTGTGGGATCACATACTAGTGAATATGTCTTTTAGTTATGATTGTTTGTATACGTCATGGATACAAATTTTAACTTACCTCATGAATATGTTCAGGTCGACACACAGGTTCAGATATGGCAATCAAGAAATCATGAGCATGTTTATAAACTGGTGAAAATGATTCCAAGAAAATGTGACCATTTGGAGCCTGAAATAAAAATGATCTATTTAAAAATACACACTATATTCTAATAAAAGTGCAATGTATTTGATTTTATAAATTGGTTATCACTAGCTACTATGAACTATCACTCAATACTTTCAACTTTATATGATTTAAGAATCAAATAGCCAAAGCTATTATATTTGTTTTAGTGAGGATTTACTCGCATCTAGATATAGTATTCTGAAAAATGACACCTGGACATGGGAATCAAACCCAAAGCCAAAGGTCCCTGGTTCGGTTCCCATGTCCAGGTGTCATTTTTCAATTTTCAGAATAATGTATATAATTTAGTTTATGTATGTCCTTGGACTGAATAATTAACAAAATAAATAGTTTGACTTTTGAAGACTGTATTCTGGATGTTTCCTTCAAAATAAAAATAAAATATTAATATCAATAAGGTTGCCTGGTTTTATATCTCTTGAAGGAAGTTAGATCAATGGATTGGATAATAACAATCAATTCCTTCAAATGGCAGCCATTACTTAATGTCTAGTGGTGGCAATGTAAAGAGTTAACACAGTGTTGTTCTTTTCTTTAGTTAAAACTTAAAAGCCATATTGTGTTTGTTCCATGTAGTGTGTTTCCAGTAGTGTCCCTATATAACTTCTTATAGTCTTAGTGATTGTTTTCCCCCAGTTTGTATAAAATTCCCAAAACAATACCATCGTTTATATGCCATACATTTATTTCCACACCAACTGGTGTGAAATACTAACCACCCACAGAGGCCGAGAGCTATGGTCTGGTTTTAAGTCCATCTGTGATCGGTAATCCTTGGCTCCATATTCATCTTCTGGTACTCGAGCATCTTCAGTTTCAACATTTTTTTTTGCCGCATCTGGAATCCCTATATTAAAAAAACAACCAAGTGTGTCTAGTAAAAAACTAGATTTAGAATTAAAAGTGTAGTAATAGTAAGCATACACTTATTTTTAACGCCTTCACATCTTATATCATTTCTTGGGTGTTTGCATATTTATGCTAATGGGGTATAGATAAGGAAATGTGCCCGGATTTGTTTGGAAAGAGAGTTGGAAACCCTTTAAGAAAAATCACCTCAGTACGCCCGGCTGGGATTCAAACCTTTGACCTTCAGGCAATTGGAAAACCAAACGAAACGAGAGTGACACCTTTATCCGCATGCCTACCAGTGCCAGTAGCAACAATATTACTGAAAGAGATTTTATATCCTCTTATTAAAAAAGTACTAGCGAGTTTTATCTTACAATACAATCCAGAGCAGAGCCTTATTTGACAGCTAAAAGAGTTACTAAATTTTTTAATGATTTTTTAACACCAGGTTATCTGCATCTGTAACTTTTGGTAGGTAGTATCTATAAAATAACACTAATTATTTATTGTATCTTAGCTCCTTCTTATGAAAATTATCCTATATTAATGCAATAAAACCCCAACAGTACAAACCCTGGTATTACACAATTTTGGATAGTTGTATAAAAAGTTGAAATAGATAACTGTTCAATCTTTTTCGGTTCCTCTTGCAACCAATTATAGTGGTTTTCTCAGCACCAAACTCTACAGCCAATTTGTTGCATTTTCCCCATTGCCTAACCGTATTAACATGTGAAGAAGTTCTTTCAAAGGTCATCATGAACTGTGGTGTTTTATGTTTAACCGACATACTTCCAAAAGCACTTTAAATTTAATTTTCTCTAAAAAGAAAAAGCTTTAGTACCAATTATTCCAGATAAATGAGGTTCTACAACTGTATTTAAAAACCTACATGGTCTCAAAGGGTAATTCTCACAATAGACTAGATATACTGATCAATGATCACGGAGAGGTTGGAATTTGAATCCCAGTTGAGTAGAATTAGGAAGACTTTTTCCAAATGGTTTCCCACTAGCTTCTCTCTTTATGTGGGTAATACATTTATCTTAGTTCTACCCTTCAAATCCCTATTCTATTAGTGAAAATATAGTAATAGTCAAGGTAGTAATAAGTGGTGCACAAAAATTGTTTGCAAATGGCACAGTTATTGCTTAATAGAACTTTACCTTCTCCGCCAGTTTCACCATAATCTTCTTCAGTGTAGGAGTATTCATCATCTTCTTTCTTGCGTTTTTTAAATCTTTTGCTATCTGAAAAAACAATTAAATAATAAACATAGCACAATCAAACATTTAAAGATAAGGACACTGTTCAAATATTATAGGCTATAATTTATTATAAAATACTTACCATAACTTAAAGAATACAAAAATACACGAGAAAATAGTTTGGAAGCAGAAAGAAACGCTAAGGTGTGGCACAACCAGTTCTGACGACCTTCAGATTTATGTTCAAATTCCAAACATAAACTTTTAAGTGGAGATTGTCAGGCAAGATATGAGTGGTTTAGAGTGTTTGATTACATTTTTAAATATACGTCTCTATTATGGTATGTTTGATTTTCACTTTCATATCTATAACCATTGTAAGGCATTTAGTGACATGAATAACATTTAACCCTAACGGATATAAAACTTTTCATAAGTGTCTTTCATTATCAGAGTTTAAATTACCGGTAGTTATTTTTTGGTTAATTTGACATCTCACCTACATAGTCCAAGGGCGATGGTAAGTCACATTTGACAGGCTGTCAATGCTGTGTTTGACCAGCAACTATTTAATTTTTTGTCTGCTCGAGATAGAGCTCATAGTGTAATGTGATCTGTGATAAGGTAAGTTAAATATACCGGTTGTGGTATATTATTGTAGTGTGTTGGAGAGTTTGTAATTTCCAGTTAAAAAAAAAACCAAAAATCTGTAAGTAGCCTAAGCTAATTTGGGCTGATAGATGGCTTTAAAATAGTTTCTAAATATCATTTGTAAGAAGCAGCCCACAAACTCAAGGGTGTGGAAAGGATAGTTTGCTGTTCAAACAGTATGTTACAGTCTTCGGTTTCAAGTGTGTGGTAAGTGTAAAGTCATCAAGTCAAGTGTACTTGACTATTCAGATACACCAGTTTAATTCTCTTTGACACTTCCAGAATCCATCTTATTTCCTTCAAAATCATTAAGAATTCTTTCTCCTTTGGATCTCATTTTCTCCTTCTCTTCTCTACTACTTTCTTTACATTAATATTTTTCTCTTTGTAGATATACATCCCACAACCTCTTACGTTTTGTATCACTCTTCACTGCTATCATTCGTTTGTATATTTCTTTCTTATTTCTCAAACCTACTTTGACCTGTTCATTCCACTATAGATCTCTTTATAGTTTACACCGTAACTCCACAATAAAATAAAATAGGCATATATGTAATTTTTCCTGATTTTTTAAAAATAAATAGGAATAGGGGGAAAATAAGAATGTAAATAGGATCATGGACACCAATGTCTTAAGGTCGTAAAAGGTATTTTAGTTGGTCACCTAATTAATTAATAACTAGAAAATATAGCTTAATATTAGTATGGCTCAGTTGCTGATATGTCAATTGTGAATAACAATACAATTTGGTAGTTTTCTAGCGAATAAAAAATCTTTCTAACAATTCAGAAGCAAACTATAATCTTTTTAAAGTGTCATAATCTATATTTAACATTTTACCAATACCACCAATGATCTTACCTTCTTTCCTTGCTTTTTTAGGTCCACTCATTAGTGAAAAGATACCTACTTTAATCGGATTATATGTTCTATATAAACAAAGACTTAAGTGTATGTCAATATGAAAGTTTGTTATCACAGATTAAAAATTAAGTTTGAGCTCAGAAGCATGGACCCGAATAAGAAATAAAAGCACAGATCACATTACTCCAGAGACTATTAGAGATTTCCTAAAAACAGCCCACTTTAGTAACCGTTCTACTTGAGCGAGCTACCTGGCGGGAAAATTATAAACTACATATTTCGAAATTCTAAAAAATATTCAAGTATAGAGCGTTACAATACAAAGATAATAATGTCAGAGCACACAAGTTTATATAAATAATTAACTGGTTCTAGACTTAACAATACATGCAATAACTAAGAACATGACTCAACTGTTACACAAGTTCATATGCATAAGAGACAGATTATCTAAAAAAAATGAACGACATATTTAACGGTGGTAACAACCTAAACTAGAATATCCCTGCATAGAATTGCATATTTTAACACTCCGTCTCAATTATACCTCAACCACAAAATTAGGCAAAATGTTCTACATGTACCCTTAAATACATACAAATAAACTCTAGTGAATCATCATTTGATTAAACCAATATAATTACAAAAGTACTCAAATTTGTTTCCAACCAAACTCTTTGTCAGAATGTCAGCACATTGTTCATTTGTCTCCAAATAAATCACATCAATAACACCACTTAGATACAAATTACGAACAAAGTTGTATTTGATGTAAATATGCTTTAGTCTTCAATGTTCCCATTTATCCAAACATCTTATGCAAGACTGGTTGTCCTCGTGCCCTTGGTGGGTTATAAAGGAATCCTAAAGTCCTGGATCAGTTTTCTCAACCAGAGTAGGTCATATGAGGTGGTTGACAGGAGATAAACTCTGACTCCATCGATCTAAGGGCGACTGTAGTCTGCTTACGTATAGTCCAACCAACATTGGCACCATAAATTTGGAATAAGTACTCAGATGTAGATTTACGATCATTGCTGTCATTAGCCCAGTCCGCATCAACGTAGGCCTGTAAGGTAACATCACGGTTCTTTGGAAAGAAGAGACCAACTTCAAGTGTTCCTTGAAAGTATCGTACTATTCGTTTGAGTTCTAATAATTAATGAACTTCTGTTACATTGCTCTGATATCTGCTGTAAAAATTCACTGAGAAGCTCAGATCAGGGCGAGTGTACATGCATCAAACTATCAAAAAGCTCACGGTATGGTTTTTTTATTATTATGCACTCTGATGTAATTATTGTCAGAGTACACAAGTTTATAGAAAAAAGATATAACTGGTTTTAGAATTAACAGTACATGCTGTAACTAAGAACATGACTCAACTGTTACACAGGTTCATATTCATGGACACCGATTAGATAAAAAACAAATACATCGAACGATGGTACCAACCTAAACTAGAATATACCTGCATTGAATTGCATATTTTAACACTCCTCCTCAATTCAACTACAACAACAAAAATTAGGCAAAATGTTCTAAATGTACCCTTAAATACATGCAAATAAAATCTAGTGAATCAGCATTTGATTAAACCAATATAATTACAAAAGTACTCAAACTTATTTCCAACCAAACTCTTTGTCAGAATGTCAGCACATTGTTCATTTGTTTCCAGATAAATCACATCAATAACACCACTTAAATACAAATCACGAACAAAGTTGTATTTGACATCAATATGCTTTAGTCTTCGATGTTCCCATTTATCCAAACATCTTATGCAAGACTGGTTGTCCTCATCCACCTTGGTGGGTTCTAGAGTGATCCCAAGGTCCTGGATCAGTCTTCTCAACCAGAGTAGGTCGGATGAGGCGGTTGACAGGGAGACAAACTCTGACTCCGTCGAGCTAAGGGCAACTGTAGTCTGCTTACGTGTAGTCCAACCAACAGTGGCGCCATAAACTTGGAATAAATACCCAGATGTAGATTTACGACCATTTCTGTCATTGGCCAAGTCCGCATCAACATAGGCCCGTAAGGCGACATCACAGTTCTTCGGAAAGAAGAGACCAACTTCAAGTGTTCCTTGAATGTATCGTAGTATTCGTTTGAGTCCAATCCAGTGAGCTTCTGTTGCATTGCTCTGATACCTGCTGTAGAAATTCACTGAGAAGCTCAGATCAGGGTGAGTGTAGAGCATCACATGCATCAAACTACCGACAAGCTCACGGTATGTTTTTTTTTTTATTATGCATTCTGTTGTAGTTATTTCAGGAGGCCATCCATCGGTGTCTTGACCAGTTTGCATTGTTCCATACCAAATTTCTTGAGAACTTTCTTCAAGTAGACTGTTTGGCTAAGGGACACACCATCAGTTTTCTGAACAATTTGTATACCTAGAAAGTTGTGCAAACCTCCAAGATCCTTAATCTCGAATTCTGACATAAGATATGTTTTGATGTCATTCAACTTCTGCAGATTGTTTCCCGCCAAAATTATGTCATCTACGTAAACCAAAAGGTAAGTTTTTATGCTGTTGCTGAAGTCGAAATATATACATTTTTCATTTCCAGACTGCTTAAATCCAAGAAAATTCACAAATTTGTCAAGTTTAGCATTCCACTCCCGTGGTGCCTGCTTCAATCCATAGAGGGTCTTGTGTAACTTACAAACAAGGTTGCTGTCAGTTACGAAGCCAGGTGGCTGCTTCATATACACCTCTTCAGAAAGGTCTCCATGTAGGAATGCATTTTTCACGTCTAACTGGAAGGCAATTAAATCTTCTTTGTTTATAATTGCAAGCAGGGTTCTGACAGAGGTTAAATGTGCTACAGGTGAGTACGTTTCATTATAGTCAAACCCTTTCTTCTGTGCACAGCCCTTCACCACCAACCTTGCCTTGTACCTGTCAAGCTGTCCATTTTCATCCTGCTTCATCTTGAAGACCCACTTACAGTTGATAGCTCGTTTACCGGATGGCAGCTCCGTAAGGGTCCAGGTCTCATTTTTCTTCAATGAGTACATCTCTTCCTCAACTGCAGCCATCCAATGCTGGGCATCTTCTCTACTATGGATGTCATCGAAGGTTTCTGGCAAGTTGTCAATAAATGACTCAGCACCAAGAGCCAGTGCCAGCATTTAGGTATACTGGTGCAGTGCAAAGTCTCATGCTTCTACGCAGAGGTTCAAGTTCCTCACTGGGTCCAGAAGTCTCTTCTTCGTCAGAAATTGTCTCTGATTCTCCTCCTGAAGATAGCTCATCTTGCAATTCCTCAGTAAAAACTTCATTTTGAGTCGAACCTATGACCAAAATAGCTCGAGAGGGTGTTGAACCAACAACATCACTGGCTATGAACGAATGTTCATCAAAAATTATATCATGCCCACTTATGATTTTTCGTTCCTGTGGACACCACAGCTTGTACCCATTCCGGAAGTAACCAATAAAGTAGCACTTTTTCGAGCGGCTGTCAAGTTTACTTTTAAGAACTTGATTAGGTAATCGAAGATGTGCTACACAGCCAAAAACCTTCAGTTCTAACATATCAGGCTTTACACCATAACACAGTTCTGTTGGAACCTTGTTTTCAAGAGCTTTGGCAGGTGATCTGTTTATTAGGTAGACTGTAGTCATAACATCCTCCGTCCAGAGTGACTTATCAAGAGAAGAATAAAGGAGAAAACAGCCCGCTTTCTCCATGATGCTACGTCCCATTCTTTCTGCGACGCCGTTCTGCTGACTGGTATGCCTGATCGTAAATTCTGACTCGATACTTTTTTTTGATTAATCGAGCATTTCTTGCGACACAAATTCACCACCATTATCTGACCTAAAGCGACTTATCTTTAGGTTAAAGTGAGCTGTTGCCATAGCTTCAAATTGTTTGAAGTATGTAAATACTTCAGACTTTGCCTTTAGAGTGTAAATGACTGTAAAGTGTCTATAGTCATCAATCAGGGTGAGCAGATACCTTTTTTTGATCATATGATACGGGCTTAATGTGCCCTACAAGATCACTGTGTATGTAAAGAGTGTATCTATATATATATTAATTTTAAACGTTAAAACGTATTAAGTTACTATATAAAGATATATATATATATATATAGCTTTACATAGTAACTTTATATATTTTTCCAAGTCTTTTGTAAGTTTGTTTATGTATTTCAATTTATTTTTAAATCTAACTGGTCAATGCTACAGTAAAATAATTTTAGTAGAAAGCTGGTGGTGATGGCTCATGGAAATACAACTTAAGGAGGATTGGTATAAGAGAGTTTTTTTGCATTGATATCAACCAAATTTTAAGCTTAATATAAAAAAATACTTATTTTATTTATTTCATAATTAATCCCATGAGTCTAGCCTTTTACAGTAATTGCAGTACTTTGGAATCTATGAAATTGACTGGTTGCTATTTATTATTTAAAATATATTCATCTATTTAATTACTTGAAAACTCTATTTCGAGTCGCTTCCGCAGGTGCAAGTAATCCATAGCATTTCTAAGCAGACTCCTATCTCAGAAATTTCGCGGATTTATTGTTTGTAGCTGATTAATATACCTTTGCGGAAATTCTACTTTTGTAAATTGGTTAATAGGTGTTTAAATCTTGGGGAAATTATACAACTAAGTTATTTCTGTCATCCTAGGTAATTACATTCATTATTTTAGTAAATTTACAATTTATAAATGTTTTTTAGTTGTAAACTTCGCTTTTATGTTATACAGCCTAGCCGCATCTGATTTTCTCTTTTCTTTTATAGTATAAGGATTATTTACGTACTTGAGAAAACAAATTGGTTTACTAGAGAATCATAGTGGTGAATATATTTGGTAAAAAATTTAGCACAGAATTTAATTTAATAGGTAATTTATCATATGTATATAAGCTGGTTGTAATGCATAAACTAATTGGGGTCTTAAAGCCCTATTGACTTTTCCTCGTGATCTTTAAATAGTTTTGTTTTAATTCTCATTTCACGTGAAAATCTCCTAAATAGGTACTTCTGATTGAATTTTTAATATTTCCACCAAGTGTTCAACTAAACAATATACAAATTTTAAATAGATTACATATTTATTCTTATTATTACAATTCATTATTGAAAAGTTTTAATTAAAATTATCCGTATTTCCTAATAGGCTATTGAGAAAATTTGAAAAACACTCAGTACATTACATTTCACTGCATTCCTGTCATTGAATACATAGTTAAAAAGTAATTAGGATCATGTCGCCATAAATCTTAATCATTAGTTGGCATGAAACGGTCTATATTATTATTTAAGCTATTTTTGTACATGTTGTGGGATGATACCAATCTTCAACCTCTAATATAATATCAATATTTTATTATGATTATTTTTACGAACAAAATTTTAAGCCTAGCATTTATATTACCGGAATAAAAAAAATCAACAAAATATAACAAATTAACTTAAAATAACTAAGTTTAAAAACCAATACATTAGCCACCATATTGTCTCCCAAACTAAACTTATAATTTTATTAAAATATATAAACAACCACATTTATAATCTCATGGCAAATATAGGATAACTATTTCAAATGAATAACTATTGTTCATAACATTTTGTATCAAAGAAAAGCTTGAAAATCTTCAGATGTGATGACATCAAGCAGATTGAGAAATGAGAAAAAACCTCACCAAAAAAATATTTTGTGGGAAATAAGTAATTTTTGTGGTATCAATTAATCAGAATTACTATTACGGTTCTTAACCAGCAAACTTAATCCAACCTTCCATGTGCAAATAAATTAAAATTTTAATTAACTTGTATATAAATAATAGAATAATATTAATCAAATAAACAATTTAATTTCTGTAGAAAACTATCATATATCAACATTTTAATGCATTAACATAATTCAACACAAAAGATAATCAATATGCCTTCCTACCTAGGGCCTATTTAAGTTTCTCTTGTGAATATAGTGAGTTTTGTTTTAATTAATTGTATAATCATTTAAAAAAAATTCAAACTTTATAAAACTTAATAGCCTATTATTAATTTTGCCATCTTATAAGGTATGTATTAATAATATATAATACCTGTAGGCCTATTGTAACATAACAGAATATAATTTTTGTATGAGTGGGAGATAAAGTATTATTCCCTATCAACTGGTTATTCAAAATAGCAGGTTTCTTTTTCTAACCCTGTAAGATAGCATTGCAAGCTTACTTAGAATATTTCCACATTGACAGTTTATAAGGAAAGGTTATAGCTTGGTTCAGTGTTTTTTAAACTGCAGGCTGCAACCCATTAGTGTACCCTGAAATAAATCTAGTGTGTTTCAGCGGCCATCAGAGATAGAACAATTAGGCTTTGACATCGTTTTATAAAACAAATTTTCTTCACTGAATTATGACTTGGAACACGCATGGCCAGGCCCATCTTCACTCTAAAAATGGCCTGTTAAAAATAGTTAAATGGGGCAAAGTCTGACTTTTTCTCAGGGTTGGAATGTAGGGAACACAAATAAAGGTCAATATTTTTGTAGTTTTTTTTATAGCAAATTCTTTTTTTTTTGGCCACATTAAGTTGATCCAGTAGAAACATAGAATTTGATTTCTTTCACATGTTAATATCAAACAGTTCTTGAATATCTGTGATGAGCAAGGTGGCATTCTAAGAGAACATTTTTACTACGGAGATAAAAAGTTGTAATTAAATTCCATGATACTTTTTACAGATTTAAAAACTATTGATATCACCTTGTGAAGAAAACTACGCCCTTTTGTTTATATTGGGCTTCATTTTACCTAAAAAAAAGTTTTGGTAAAAAAACTGCAAAAACGCAGACCTTTTCTCATGTTCCCCACTCTTCTTTCACCTTAGTTTAAAATATGCGTCAAGCTCCTTAACAACAAGAAAGCACATCCATCGAATAAAATAAACTTTTCCGTATTTTTATTTTTTAGTTTACTCTGGATTTTGTTATTTATTAAAGTTGTATTATTAAATATTGAAAACATTTGCTCTAGCACCACTCTTATGACTATTGGATAAATATTGCTATCGGGAGGTTAAAGTTAGCGGCCAGATAAAGGTTATCGGCTACTTGAATATTTTACTCATATTATGACCTGAATTTATATGCTGGATACCTATCTATAGGATAAAGATATTTTTATCCAGAATACTTAAGGTTGGTATGGTTTTTACTGGTGCTAACATGCATATAAACCTTGCTCCTACCGCTACAACCTAGCAAGTAGCGACAGCGCTCAACATTTGTTAAATAATGGCGGCTAAACAAGTGCAAGGAAACAGATGGCGTCACATGGGCGCAAAAGCTTAGTTGTTTTGCAAGTACTAATTTCGGGGTCTGCCAAAATGTGGACAATAGTTTGGTACAACGTTTACAAAATTTCATTTATTGTATTCACATTTAAATAATTTGTTCTTATATAACTATAATTCTACATATAGCTTGTCAGTTTTTATAAAAGTATGAACTAAATGTTCTAACGTTATATGTGGTAGAACCTGGTCCTGTGTTTTATAAACATGCAAACCATGGTTTTAACCTTAAAACAGATTCTGATAGGTGAAACCTGATGAAAAATAATGCGTCACTATATCAACGGCAATTTTAACATTAAGATAAAAGTTATCAGGTACTTAAACCTCCCAATAAAAATGGGATGGATAAATACATTTTATCTGGCAGATAAATGCTTTATGGCGGTCATAAGACACACTTTTAACTTATCGACCAGATAAAAATATTTAATGGCCAGATTAATATTTATCCAGGAGTCACAAGACCGGCCCCTAGTGGATCAGAGTTCCTGGATACAGATACAGAGGTCTCTGGTTTGGCCCATGGTACTTCTAGGTTTTTCTGTGAAATAATGGGTTTGGAATGGGGTCAATTATTAAGCCTTGTTAGGAACAAATGAGGATCTACTTGAAAGAAAAAGTAGTGGCCCTGGTCTAAAAAAACTTGTACTAACAGCCAGCACACACATTCAAAAAAGCCTTTCTGTTTTTTTTAGAGTCACTTGTGCTTAACTGTTTCTGCACCTCGTTGGGCGTAAGAAACTTTGCACCTTGAGGAGATCTGAGCCTTTGTTCTCATAAGTAGTTGTAAAATTTGTTAGTGAATATTCCCTTGATGGTTTTTCCCAAACAAGGGCTCAAACTAGATCATTTAAAATTATTGATGCGGGCGAATTGTTTTCATTTGGTTCACCAGTTTTATCCAGTTGATAAAACTATTGCAACTATCTCCTCCACAATGGTGTTTTGTCTCTCTGCACATTTCTTATGTAAACAAAACCACTGCTGCAAAAACTGTTAGCAAAGGGGTTAGGAGAAGAAGCGAATTTCTTGGGTAAGCAAAGAAAGGCATGAGTTGAACTGTGAATGAATGGAATTCCAATGTCTACTACTGGCTCATTCATTACAAAACAATTATTAGTGAAGCTTATCCTAACAACTAATTTTAATTTACAACTATGAAAATACATTGATTTTTTTTAAACTTTTACATTGGGGAAAGTTATGTAGTGAAAGATGGTGTATGTTCCCCTAACGGCTGTACCCAGAAATTCATGATTTGGGGATGTGGGGAGAGGCTGTTTACGATGACTTGTGGTTAATTCTCCAACGAAGTTGTATAGCTTTTTATTAAATATTGAATCCTTAAAGCCATTTATAGGGTCTAGTGTTCTAAAATAAAATTATGATCTCAACTGTTAAAAGTTTTACAAGTAAATTGCAATAAGCTAATAGCATAGCCATTTACAAAAAATACAAAAATATATTACTAACTGTACTTTCAGAGAGGAAGGGTGATTGATCCCCCACATTCTTGGATATAATCTGTCTGCCCTTATAACTTTTGAAACAATTGACTCATACTTTTTCTAAGCTTGAAGAAAGGCACGTATTAAAATGACCCAAAACCTCAACACCCAAACAAAGACATAAAATATCATTTAATAAAAGTTAAAATGCGCATTTCAAGACATTTAATGAAATATAAAGATACTATAATCGAGTAATAAATTTTCAGACCCATTAATTATTTTATCCAGTGATACATTTAGCCTGTAAGTAATTGAGTAATAAAACTTAAGTCATTTGAGTCTTTTTTTCCTTCCACGTCGTCTTGTAGGCTGAAGCCAGCTTTTGTGTCCTGTGAAATCAAGAATTATTCTGTATGGACATGGGAGTTGATTAAAAATATTTTTTTTTACAAATTTAGTAAAGGTGTGAGAGAGTGCTATATTCTGCCTTCTACCTACTGCCATTTTTTTTTAAATAATTAATTTTTGGAACTATTTAATATGCTTTTTTAGAACAGACTTGTTGTTTTAGCCCACTACTTAAAACCAAGCTTAATTTTAGAACAGACACTACAACCAGTCCTCCATCTGTCTAGTTATCACTTTAAGGGGGGAAAACCCCAATTTCATCAATGATAAATTCAAACCTGCTGGGAATCAAAGTCTGGACACTTAACTCAATAGGTAGAAGTACTACCAATCGAGCTAAGGGGATTGAATTATGTATCATACATACCTTCTTAGAACCCACATCCATTCTCCGATTCATATTTATGAGCCTGTTTTGGCCTATAATTTTGGTTTCAGGGGTGTCATTTGTTTTAAATTGGCGGTTTCAAACATGTTAAGTGTTAGTAAGTTATCTAAGATATCTTTTTATCAGCTTACAAGGCTAACTAGAGGAATTGGACCAAAATATTTCGAAAAAGTATATAAAATGTGTCCAGAACTAAGGTTAATTTTAATTTACTTCTATTTGACTAAATTTGATGATAAACGTGGTATTTCCATATTACATCCTTGTTACAATCTTACAGAACATATGTCCAAATTAAAATATTATACAATAGGCCAGTGGTCACCAAATGGACGGACTGCAGTACGGATGAGACATTTTTAAGTACCTTGACGAGATAGTGACAAACAGAAGAAATGGTGCAATTTCCGTGGTGGGTGGGTAGTAGACATGGAAGGCCAACAATAATAAATAAGTAAAATAACTAAAAGGAAATAAAATCACATTTTTGAATTAGTATAGCCCTATTGGACTTGAACTTGAGAGTCACTGTTAAAGTTTTGCCGGACCGTAGAAGTATCTCAAGTTTTTAAAACAGACCTCCACCAAAAATAATAGGGGACCCCTGCAATAGGCTAACAAAATATTGACTGCAGTGCCACTGTAATTCAATGATAAAAAAACTAAATTGCAATTTCTCTTTGGATTTTCTATTCTAGTCTCACCCAGCTTTTGAAGTGAAAATAACATATTAACAAATTAAAACTATTGATTAAAACATGTTTTAACTTTTTATAATTTCTATTTTTCATAAGTTTTCAAGTATAGATTTTTCGCACATCATTTGAGCGATTCCTCTACAATTTAATCAATTTTCAGCTCTGGCTCATTGAAAACTACTAAACATCCTTTTGACAGATATACATAGGCCTACACAAGTGCATACATGCATATATAAACCATTATTTTATTAATATTTATATGATTTTACTATATTCTTATTACTTAATGATTTTAACAAAATTAATAAACATCAAAACTAATGTTTAAAAGTATAAGCTACCATCAAGCTACACTTAGCGCAAACTAAATGTTACTGTCTTGTAATGATTAGAACAGGTTATGTAACTCATCATATGTAACCTCCTCCACTTCCTAGTAGTCTCATTTCAATATTTGGGTAAAATTTCTTCCTAAGCATCTTGTTTTCAAACTACCTCTTTATTTATCTTTGTCATGTAAGGTAAAAGACCACGTTTCAAACCCATAAAGAATAACCACGAAATTATTGTTAAGTACATTCTGAGTTTTACATTCCTGGACAGCAGGCGAGATGACAACAACTTATTGATTGAGTATAAGCATGCATTTCCCAACTATTCTTCTATTTCCATCAAATATTTATTGGTAGTTAAAATTGTTTCTAAATATTTAAACTCAATAACATTGTCATATGATATGTTGTTTGCAGTAATCTCTAAATTATAGTCCCAATCTTTTTCTCTGTGTGATTAGCATATAGTTTGAAACCTATTTACCTATAGCCTTTAATAACATTACTGCAATATCACACCTTCCTTTGCCCATCAAAGTATAAATCATCTGTGCATCCTAATAGCAGCTTTTTACTGTTTAGTGTCAACCCTTCCCTACTCACTTGGCACAAAAAAAAGTGCAATGACAATGAATTTAACAAATATACTGGCCTTTGTAAACTGCTAGTAATTGTGTTTGGGACCTAACATAAATCTTCATTAATCTGACGGCTAGTCTGTTGTCACAACTGTCCCTTTGTTTCACTAAGAAAAATTACATGTCACTGCAATAGCTGTAATATATTGTTACCTCTCGACAGGCCCCTTTATACAATTGGCCTAGAAATTGTGGTTCATGGAGGGATCAAAAATTTAAACATCAAATCTGAACTTTCAGAAGCACTTACAATATAGATGTGTTTTGTACATCTTCAAATTCCATTTAAAACTAGTTCAAAGCCTATACAAGTTTGGAACATATGTGTCATACTTCTTGACTGCATTAGATTTTTCTAATAAGTTTAAATAATCAAAGGTTAGCATATTTTAATTGATCTTAGTAAAGATAGCAACTTCAGATGTTTTTAGTTTGTTGATCATGGGATTTTGTATTGTTTGAAGCTCCAATGGTTTTGTGTGTTTCAGGAAATGTCAGTGACTCTAGGTAAGACCCCAGTGTCTGTATTACAAGAACTGCTGAGCCGCCGAGGGACCACTCCCAAGTATGAGTTGGTCCAAATTGAAGGAGCCATTCATGAGCCAACATTTCGCTACAGAGTCACTGTGTCTGATGTCGTTGGTAAGATATTAACGGCTTCGACAGATATTACCCTTTGGGAAATTATGGTCAGAAAAGATACAGTTTGTATTTATGTTTTGAATAATTGTGTTCATTTTTCTGTGGAAAAATAAAGTTTAAATAAGATTGAATTAATTAATTTTTTTAGCATCACATCTTACTACTTGTTACATGCTTATGTATTAATTACGCTAATGGTTTTAAGGATTTGGGAGGCTATATTTAGAGGAAGTGTACCCTTGTTAGTGGGGGGGAGAGGGAAAAAGCATTTTAGAAAAACGATCCTAGTAGACCTGACTGAGATTCAAACCTCGATCTTCCCATCTTCGGCAGTCTAGTCTTCTGTGAGAGTAGCGCCTTAGACCATGCGGTCACCAAAGTGGGTGAGTTAAAATTGTTTTGATAAAAATGGAAACATCATTTTGAAAGGTATCGAATAAATTATCATGGAAATAAAAAAAATGTTTAAACCCATTTTACTAACACGGGTTGTGTGAAAACTAGAAAACTGTTAATACAATAATTCCACAGGGCCTGAGTAAAACAGAAAAGGCTATATGAAATTTCCTAAGTGAGCTCTATTTTTGACTAGTCTTATTTTCCACAGAAAAAGTTGCAAGCTGCTGTTTGTTTCTATGTGAGTTTCAGATATGCAGAGTTACCGGTACTAGTATAGCGGTAATTGTTATTGTGAGAAACCGTGGTTCGGATTCCACGTTAAACTGTAGGTCCTTCATTTCATCTCACAATCACCCTACCATTACACATTAGCGTAAGTGCGTATAACCCGAATGGGTAGTAAGACGCGGTGCTAATAATAATAATAATAATATTGTGAGAAGGATAGGCAAATTTAATGTATAATTATAGACTAGTCTTATTAACCTTTTTAAATAGCTTACATTTTATTGCTCCTCAATTGTTTATGCAACCATAAAAAACATTTTTCAAATGGTTAGACATGATTTTTAAATTAGGCTAAATAGTTTTATGCTCTTTTTGAAAACCTGGTTTTAGTACAAAATATTAGTTTAGGTATCTTGGGTTAATTGAGGCATTGTGTTAACTATTATTCATTGAAAAAAGTTTAGCGTAACTCCAATTATAATTATTTATTAACATAATAATATTAAGACCAGCTACAAAAAAAAAGTTTAACCTGTGTTGAAAATAATAATTTTTCAGTTAGATTTAGCAGAAGTAAGTTTAGATAAGTTCTTTATTTTATCCAAATTGTTTCTTATCATTTGACATTTTATTTTTCTATTAAAATATATTGTAATTGTTGTTACAGATATCTCACTTAGTTTTATTATTTCCGAAGATTAATTCTAGTTTAATACTTTCTGAGCCTATATTGTTGGGCTAGGCTTTATTGTGTTAAGCTAGGCCCATTTTTTAATTCATGCTTTATAATTTGTGTTACTTTAATAATAATATCTTCAGAGTGACATTATCTTGGTCTCTGGGGTCTGCCAAGTGATGGTAAAAGAAGACACCAACAAAAGAACTCACACAAACCTCATGTGAAATGACCCTCGTTTAAATAGGCTGAAATTGAAATATTTTGTATTTATTGAGTCGCCGATCAAAAGTAATATTGGCCAAAAAGCTTGAAAATCAATAGTATTTTTGCTAGAGCCGTTTGAAATGCTATATTGTTGATGTGCGATGATATAAATGCCAACATTGTGCGTAAGCCTATGTATATGTAAAAATATGTGTGTGTATGGATAGTAATTCATACATGTAGACGCAAACTTTCTCTATACATATTAACAAAAATGTTTGGGTTTGTATAGTGTGTGTTTATGTGTATGTGGATTTGTGTGTGAGTGTATGGATGCAAACTTTTGGCTCACATTTACATGAATAAATAGTATATTATCTATACACATTCACACACATACACAACCATATTTTTGCATGCACACACTTTGCATCCATATGAGTAAATCGTCTCACCTAGTACATAATTAACTATATGATTGTGCATTGAAAATAAGCTTATATAGCATTTCAAACGGCTCTATCAAAATAAAAACCATTTTGAAACACATTTTTAAGTTTGGCAATGAGAGAAAATGTGTTATAAAAGTATAAAAATGTATAAAAGATATAAAAAAAATTTAAAAATGTTTAAAAGATATCAAAAGAGAGTTGTCAAATAATATTTAACAAACTTTAAAATACACATTAAATTTTATATCATTAAGAATGATAATCAATTTTTTTTTATCATAATAGCTTTGTAACTATACATCAGAATATTAAATTAAGACTTATTACATATAAAATTCATCGAGTTCTTGAACAATTTTTAAATAGATTATTATTATTATGTATTTTTTATATGGTTCACTTAATATTTTAATATCATATTGATGGATTATCTTGTATATTTATATTATATACTTAAATGAAGCAGAAAGAATAAGTAAAAATAGTGCTATACAGTTTTTTAAATTTGTTGAATTTGAAAAGATTAATAAAAGTAAAAAAGTGGGAGTTTACAAATTGACGATTCCTAAGTAGTAAATCCCATTGTCCTTGTGTTGAGAAGCTGCGTTAGCTGACAACATTTGACGACTAGTTTCAACATAATTCTGCATCATCCTCAGGTCAGAGTTATGAGAGGGTGTTCCCCACATGGAGGAGTGAGGAACAGGATCTTGACCTGCCAATTGAGCAATATTTGTACTCTCCTCAATTGCAAAAGATTATGCCTCAAATTTTTATATAAATGAACTATGCTAGTCTTTTAAATTATTGGCTATTTCATAAATTATGCTAGGCACAATATTTTGACTTAAACTTATACTTTTAAATTTTGTTATTTGTTCTGGACAAACCACTTCCACTGTTATAATCAAGCATTTACAAATAAATTTTCCTTCAGTAAATGATTTTGAATTACTTGAGATTAAATGTGATATTAGATAACTTTTACTGCAGCTGCGTTATCTGCAATAGGTTTGGTAAACACATTTTGTTGTTTTCAAATAACTAATTTCAATTCTTCCAACTACTCTTCATGAAGTTTTGCAACATATTGGTCATAGTTCGATTTGTGGTTTATATAATAGTGCCATTTAAGGTGGTACTCATTACAAATTGCAATAGAATTCTTACATATCAGGCACACTATTTAACTCTTCACTTCGATTTCTCTTGAAAACTATGATTTTCTTCTTCAACAAATCTTTTTTTATTTATACTGGCACCAGACTTTGACATAATGTTTATCAAATATAGGTTTAACTAAATAAAAATAAAACTCAAAACTCACTCACTATAACGTTCCTGTTAGACGTTGATTGTATGATTGACTGATGGTGATTTTGTCACTTTGATCTGATATCTAATGTGTGAAGATTCGAAACTTCAACTTGGCTTCAAAACAAGTATTCACTTCGACTTCACTTTGAAAACGATTCCAGCCTAGCCAATTATGAAGCTTTGCCAATAAAAAATATTGACAGCTAAAATACTAAATTTATGATCAATTATTGTCATTCTGAGCTGTAATATACATTAAATATTAATATGGAAATTTGACACCTTGGCTCATTTGGTAGCCTGTCTAATGAGCTAAGGATCCCGGCTTCAATTCCCGGCATGGCAAAAATATTTATTTTTGGTGAAGTGTGGGTTTATTTACCCTTTCACACTGATGAAGTAATGGCCAGGGACTGGATTTTGTACCTTTCATAGTCTTAAGTTAGATTGTAAGTCATGAAGTTACAACAGGCTTAGTAAGCCAGTAGAAAATATATCACTCGAATAAAAAAAACTGACCCAAGCCAAATGCGGAAACAGTAATGAACCTAAAAAATAAAATAAAAACAACCATATGGGAAAAAATATGAAGCAATTTAATCTTAGTTTGTGATATTAACTTAATTAATAAAAATAAAACAAAATATTACAAACAATTGTGCAGTAAACATTCTTAAAATTAATTTTAATGAATAAAGCTATATAAATAACCACACTGTATCATTTCTTCAAGCATAAAATAACTAATAAAAATATTTGAGTTTCAATTTGACTTCAAGATTATTTCATATATTTGATTTCTTTTCTGATTGAAAAAGTGGACGTCGTACACCCATAGCTCTCATACAAGCTTATCTTTTCTTCTTTCTTTCTTTTTTCTTTCTTTATTAATATATTTTGTTTATAATCTTTAGTTTTCTTCTTTGAAATTACTTTTGTCAGGTCAATACCACAATAGTGCATTGCTGCTGTTATATTTATACCTTATCAGAAAACAATTATACTATTTAATTTCTTGTATTTTCCTCATTTAGCAATGGGCACAGGGCGTTCCAAGAAGGAAGCTAAACATGCTGCAGCAAAGGCAATCCTTGACAAAATGATCGTCTCTTCTCAGGAGGAGGGAGGTGGAATTATCGGCTCCACTAACAACATCCCTGATGTGTAAGTGTTCTTGATGTAATAGGCTTTTGTTGAGATTGGGCAAAAACATGATAATCCACATTCTATGAAAAAATGTGTAAGCAATGCTTTCTGTTAACTTACTTCTTGAACTAAAAGTTGTTTTTATTGTTAGTCAAGACATTTAGGATATAGACAAATATTTTATTTATATTTTATAGCTACATTTACCAATTTCCTAAAGCTAAAATGTTGAATACATCCCATCTTATCTAAATATATGAGGCATGTTTTTGCCCTGATCCCTTCAATTCCCAAGAACACAAATGGGAAGAGGGATATTAATAAAGAGTAGAACATTTAAAAAACCACTTTTTATTACCGGCACATGCAAATATTGAACTTAACTCTTCACAGAACCCACAAAAACTAGGTAGATATAGATGGTGACTGCATTTAATCATACCATGAGTATTTTTTCAGACATACATACTTTACTCAACTAGTTTCTATATTTCAATACCAATACATCCAACACCTTAGCTTAGTCGGTAGCGTGTTTGCCTCCTAAGCTAAGGGTGGCATGTTCGATTCCCGGTATGGTTGAAAAATGTATCACTGGTGAAATGTGGGTTTAGCCTTTCACATTGATAAATTTATGGCCACAGGCTGGAAACAGTAATGGATGTAAAACAAAATACCAATACAAACTTAGGAATACGCAGCATGAGTATGTTGCAACCAACAGGTGCACAAAAAACAAACAAACCAACAACTAACACACTAGAACAAATGCACAAGTGTTGTCAACATATTTTTTCTCTTCTCTTAATAGTTAATTGACTTTAATGTTACACTATTTATTTAATAGGCAATTATTGATCTTGATCAACTTATGTTTACATGAATGACACCTACAATAACAGCCATTGATGCAAACTTGATTATAGTTTATGAATGATTGATCAATATTTAATCATATTTTAAAGTTTTTATGAAAAGCTTTACAAAAAATGATATTTTTACTAAAATGACGGGACGGCCAAGACATAGAAAAAATTGGTACTGTCCATTACAAAATGGAATTTATGGTCAGACTAGTATTAGTAGAATGTCAGAGCATCACTGATCTAAATTGATTTGGAGTTTATATAACTCAATATTTTTGATTTATGCATATTACAAAATAATATATACTTAGACCTGCCTCGGTGGCGTAGTTGGCTTACGCGCTACTCGTGTTAGCCAACTACGCCATCGAGGCGGGTGAATATCTAATTCATACTAATTGGTAGTGGTGGACAACTTAGAAGTGTGATAAAATTGCCCAATTATTTTACCATGATACTTGACTACTTTTTACTAGGCCTTGCAAATAAATTAATTATATTCATAAACAGTTATGTTTATTCAAAGATAAAAGCTTGACGCACTACACAATTATTTTCATTTCCTTGCAGAAAGAGTGAGATAGTGTCGCCTTACGATGACAAGATTCCGGGGAACCCAATCGGCATGCTGCAGGAGATATGCATGTCTCGACGCTGGCCTCCACCCAGCTACGATCTCACGAGTGAGGAGGGGCTGCCCCACGAGCGACTCTTCACCATTCCAGTGCACTGTATTCAAACAAAAGGAGACTGGTGAGTTTGCCGAAAGTTGAGGAAGAAAGTATAAGGCACATTTTGCAAAGGCTATTTTATTTTAAATGTTGTTAAAAGGAACATCCAATCATTGATGTTTATACTAAATAGGATTATTCCCTGTAAGTTGTTAAAAACCCACACCAATATGTATGTGGGGTTTATGTCAAAACACATTTTGTCTAGTTGTCCGGTGAACGAGAGGTGCGGGCTCGCACCTGAATCGTGTGTACCGAAAGGGTTTTTTCCAAAATGGTTTTTTACTTTAGTTCTTGAATATTTTTGTTTGTTTTGCCCACTGGCTTACTAAGCTTGTCGTGGCTTATACCTGAGTAACACTCTTAGGTCCTCAGATAGACTTTCGCTTGGTGGTAACCTTCCTTAGCCAAGGTTCTGGGTGCTGATATCTTAGCTCATCACCACCAACCCTCTTACTCCCAGCCCACCCCGGTGGGAGCCAACTGGTCAGACCCTATTCCATGCTTGTTGGTTTTGGCCCCGAGTCTCTTGTCTGCACCTGACCTGGTTTCCGTTGGGGTTCAACCCGACCTCCACTAGGTTATCATACTCTGAGATGGTATGGTCATGTAATGAGGATGCCAAAGAAAATACTGCAAATGAAGTATGTATGAAAAAACCGCAAGTGAGGCCAGCAAAGAGGTGGGAGGAGCAGATAACAGAAAGTGTTCAAGTGAGAGGAGAAAATGGTGGAAAGATAGAGGTAGATAGAGACACTTTACTAAACTGACCCAGCCACAGGCTGGAAACAGTTGATAATGATGGTTTTCTACTTTTCGTGCATATGCGGATACATTTAGACATATTCTACCTTCATAATCCCTACCATATTAGCATAATTAATATATAACATAAAATCCTAACTGGAATTATATTCACCCTAAATGAAATAAATCGGTCCCAGCTTTTGTCATAATTATTTTGGGAGCATTCCAATATTTTTGCAAAATTTGAAAAGTTGATACAAATAATATATATATATAATATATATAAATTCGTCCATCCCCCCCCTTCTCGGCAAGTTTTGGGTGGGAAACAATGTGCTTTGGCTGTGGCTTTTTTAGGAGGCAGCTTAACAGTTATTTATTAAGTTCATCAAGCAGAGAGCTTGAAAGATTTAGAGAAGGACATATATATTCTACCTACCATATTTTGTGGCTTGTGGAAATGAGGGTTGGGGAGGGGGTATTAGCTAGCTAAGGTCAATTATTTATGAGCGATCAACCTGTCTGATCAGTCTGTCGTTGTTAGTGAGAGAGTAGAGATTACAGGGTGTCAAGGGGCTTCAAAGAGAGAAGTTGTAAGGTGTGTCAAACATAGATAACTTAAGAGGTTTCAACATAGATAACTTAAGAGGTTTCAGACACAGATAATATTTAAGAGGTAACAAACCAAGAGACCATTTAAGAGGTAACGAACCAGAGACCATTTAAGAGGTAACAACAGACATTTAATAGGTAACAAATAAGAGACATTAAGAGGGAAAAACAAAGACCATTTAAGAGGTAACAAACAAAGAGACTATTTAAGAGGTAACAAACAAAGAGACTATTTAAGAGGTAACTAACCAAGAGACCATTTAAGGGGTATCTTACCTAAAGAACATTTAAGGGGTATCATACCTAGAGAACATTTAAAGGGTTTCAAACCTAGATAACATTTAAAGGGTTTCAAACCTAGAGTTTTTTATTCTTTACACTTCCAATAGTTAAATATAAAACACAATTTTCAAAATTTATTATCATCTAATAAAAATAATTTCCATCAATAATGTATTGAAATTAACTGTTCAATTTATATTATTTAATATTTGTTCAACATTTTTCTATTTGATTTGATTTGCACACGCCTATCAATATTACTCTGTTTTTATGAAGTTGTCATGGTATTTTACTATTTGTAATAAGTTTAATAATGCCAAAGCTTTTACAAGTATTACCATATTAATTTAAAAATCAATATATATATTTTCAATCTTAAATTATTATAAGCGTCATTTTTATAAATTCAATCCAACACCTTAGCTCATTCAGTAGCATGTTTGCCTGTACTGAGTTAAGGGTTCTGGGTTTGATTTTTGGCATGGCTGAAAAATTTATCATTGGTGAAATGTGGGTTTAACCTTTCACATTGATAAATTAACAGCCAGGGACCGGATGTTGTACCTGTCCTAGTCAGATTATAAGACATACAAAGCTATGCCAGGCTATCCAGCTGGTAGTGGAGAATATATGACTTGCATAAAAAACTGACCCAGGCCCCTAGGCTGGAAACAGTAATGGATATAAAAAAAAAATTCTGGTCTCAATATTTTGACTCATTTCCCGTCCCATTCTTGTCTGGGATTAAAAAAAAAAATCATTCCCGTCGCTCCCTACTGGAACCTGATTTATTTGTATTCTTTCCTAGAATTATTTTAGGAATGTGATTAATACTCATTGATCTTGTCTTGTGGTCAAGAACGCGTGGCCATATTGTGTTAAATAACCACCAATGAATATTCTTTTGGTTCAAATCACAATCTAGTCAAAGCTTCTTAGTTTTAACATGGATCCAAAACCAGTGCTATATGATGGATTCAGGGTTTACTATAAATGCAATCCCCAATAAATAATATTTAACTTAGTGTAAAAATTTTGAAGAAACAACATTGTGTGTCTTAAGTGGAAGGATGATGTAATGTTGGTGCGTATGGCAGGAACTGGGAAATCTAAGAAGCTAGCCAAACGACAGGCCGCTAATAAGATGTGGGAGAAACTACAGGATGCTCAAAATGTGTCTTCGTCAGTTTCTCCAGGACTGGAGGATGATGATGAGGTAAAATAAACCTTTATTAGTAGTGTGAAGGGGTCTACGAAGCTTTGTTAATATTGATGTTGATTCAAATTTTATATTATTCTTTTAGATAACTCCAATCAAAACAAATAAGAAAAGTAGCTTTTTAAGGTTTTAGTTAGTTGAAAATTCCATACTGCGTCAATTTATTTTTAATAACAATTATTATTTTGAGTTAAAAGTTAATTCTTATTAATTATTACCATATGGATTGGAAAACAAGCCACATTTTTCATCCCGAAAATTTGTTAAATTTGAAGACTGAAGATGTATATTGAAATAGTTTATTATCAACACAACATATGGGGATGGTCTTGACTCCTTAACATCAATAGGTGAACTAATTTTTGCATGAACCTGTTCTAACATTCATATATGACAACTTAAAAGGATTAGGGTTTAAAACTAATTCATTTTTTTTTTATAAATAATGTGTATTTTTTATTTAACATAGTAATTTCAATATAATTAACTATAATATAATTTGATAATTATTTGAAATTCTCAAATATTTGCTTAGATTTGAGAGTTGATTCAAACAAAGAAAAAACCTGCTTCACTTGATATCTAGCAATGTGTAAAACTTCTAAAACATAGACTTTAAGTTTAATAATTATTCACTTTAACTTCTACTTAGAAATAAAATAAATTCTGGCTGCCTTGACTTCTGCGAAGCTTTGCTTGAAAAAAACCCCACTGAATTGTTCAGATTTTTTGTAATTCAGCGTAATGCTGTCAAAAATCTGTAGTAATTTAGTTATATATTGTAATAGTAGTTAGATTTCTCAGATTAGGTCAAAATCTGTTAATTTTTTTTTTTTTTTGTAAATTATATAGTTTTGTGTTAAAACAATGTATTTTTTTATCTACATAAAAATCGCTAAAATATTCAACATTGATTCTAGTTTTGGCCCAATGGCTAAATAATTTTATAATAAAGGAAATTGATAAAACTAAATAAAAAATAAAATACTAAGTAAATTTGATAAAGAAAGCGATCTAGGAAAAGAGGAACAATGTGGAAAGAATCCAATGACAAAGGTGACATCTTCTTCCTTTCTTCTGTCTTCTATAGTAGAAGTAGTCACACACACATTTTAACACAAATAGAATATTATTTGGCATTGTTGGCTTTATAAACACAAAGAAGAAGAGAGTGTGTCTTTGCATTTAATTTTTCTTAAAAGTTAAAAAAATATGAACTTTAACAAATTGGTCATCATTTTCTTCTTTAACTATATAAAACAAACATATCCATTTTTAGTTATTTGTATTTGTAATGCTGTTTTAAACCACAATTTCCCTTAGCCATCTTACATGTTGGTAATAAGGCTGCATTTATATGTCTATTCATATTCAGATAGTTTACAACCTTATCTAGTGCTTTCCTAATTTCAGAAAGCTTATGAGTCTCTCTTGTACAATTTTTATCTTTGTCCTCACCATCTTCATCTTAAGGTCTTGTAACCCCTCTTACATTTTCTGCAATCTCTTCCTCATTCTTCCATGGGTTAGAGAGTCGTGTTTTTGGTATTTTTCCAGGCACTGCTCCAATTGAAAGGTGGCCGATTTAATGGTATAATTCCTTATGTTATCTAGTGTCCTCTTACCCCTAGTATCCTCCTGTACAAATGCTTACAGGCCATTATAACTCCTTTATCCATAGGCTGGATAAGCGAAGTATAGTTAGGGGGTAAAGTATTGACTTGATTTTTCCATCAGAGCTGCAAAGTATCTCACAGCTTGAATGTGATGAAGCATTATCCAAAAGTAAAAAAGCCTTGACTTCTTCCTGTGGTATCATAAGCACTTCTGTTTGGTATTGTCTAACTACAGGTACAAAGTGGAGGTTAGAACCAATCCTTGAATATTTCTTGAGTAAACCAGGCCTTTGTAGAACTGTAGTACAGCACAGTCGGGTCATTCATAATATCCTTCAGAACTCATGGTCGTTTGGATTTGCCAACTACATCAGTTTTTAACTGGTGACTACCGTCAGCATTGGCACAAACAAGAGCAGAAAACCTCTCTTTGATTACTTTCTCATTGAAACTGAGGTTTCATGTCTAAAAGCCTGTGTATTTCAGGCAAAGACCTTCAAAAAACACCATTTTCATCTGCATTGTACAGCTGAGATAACATCAGTTCTGTTTCATTTATAACTCGATTCAACTTTTCCTTGAAAGGCTGTACATTACCAAAATCAGCACTCAATGATTCACCGCATGTTTTTTCGATTTGTGATATGAGACTTACGAAAACGCCACAACCAACCACTGCTCACTGTAAATCCTGATACATTCAAATGTTTAGTTAGCCTCTCAGCTGCAGCCTGAATTCCAGCACCCCGTACACCAACACCACTTGTTATCTTTTGGTAATTTAAAGTTATTCCTTTGATTAATCCCGCTGGTTGAAGGGTTACATTATATTTTAAAGAAAACAGTTTCACTTTTTCCTTAAGCTTTTTATGTCGGACACAGTTACTGTTGCAATTGAAAATTCCCTGCAAATATTAGTCACTGATACCCCACTTTCTATTTTTTCAATAATTTCTAGCTTTGGCACTTAAACTAAGAAAGATTCTTTTCTTTGATGGAGCCATTTTAAACACGCACAGTTAAGTAAATATATGAAAATAAACAATAAACCACAGCTACAATATATAAACATGTCTCACAGTACTGTACACAAAACAAGCCTAATGATCCAGGAATGACTACTAAACTAAGCTGCAGAACACTTAATGCTACAACTAGCACATTTCTAAAACCAGATGAAACCGGTTTTGAGTGGTGTGCACTAGGGGGTGACAATGAGAGGGTGAGTCATGTCCTTCCTTTTTCACAACCCCGAATTTTACGGACTTGTCAATCAATGTTTGTAAAAATCGCAAATGACAAAAGCTGTTCATTAAATCTGAAGTTCGTAAAATCGATGGTTTACTTACTGTATATTTGATTCGAGTTTGCTTCAAATTGAGATAGTGGATTTCACACATCCATATTTAGCACTCTATAAACTATATATTTACTTAGGTAAAATAATTAACATTTTTATAATCTCACAGGAAGTGGTCTCATTTCATCCCCACATCTTGATATTTTTTCATATTCTTGTCTTGATATTGTCACAAATTGAAAAAGTGGTTCTTGCGCATCCTTAAAAAAAATTGTCTAAAATAAACATACCACCCTCAAATCTTCAATTTACGAATATGAATCTTCACTTTACCTATAAATCTCAAGTTGAAATCTGAATTGTAGAAAACATGATAAACGTGTATTTACTTTACCATATCAAGTTGTGTTAGCAAATAAAAACAGTAACTGACAAGGAAATCTGGATTGGAATCCCAGTCAGGCTACTAGATGTTATTTCCAAAATAGTGTTCCATGCACTCTTCACACAAATGTGAGTTTGGTTTCCTCTAAATTTCAACCTTTCTCATCTCTTAACTGCCTAGGTAATTTGCATATTTGCATTTAACCTGAACAGGTAGTAAGATGCAGTGCTTAAAAAATAAGCAAAAGGTAACTAAATATTGATTTTGTTTTCTGTAATACATTCATTTTAGTGTTAAATTAATTATCTGTGGTCTGGCTGTGAAGTTTTTCTGATGATTATGTTGGGGGAATAAACCACCTATTAGCAAAATTTGACATTTTAAACGTTTAAAAAATCTTTAATCCCAATTTTCTCGAATCGTCATTTCTTGAATATCCTTAAGAATCCAAAGATTGAAAGTCCCACCCAAAGTTACAAAATTATTACTGTCCATTCAAATCGGAGAAAGCCTATCAACTGCTAATAAATTATGTTTTTTAAAATAACTATGCTAAGTAAAAGGGAATTTAGTACTGTTTATTTTATTATTGATTAAAATCCTTAAACTTTTATATGATAATAGTTTAAAATTAAAGGTAAGTACAAATAAAATAAAGTTCGTTCACCGTAGGAATTGTTTTCTGAAAGCTCTTTTTCCCTACCAGAAATCTATTATATAGTAGGATATTAGTAGGAAAAAAGACCTTTCAGAGAGTAATTCCTACCGTGAATGGAGTATACACTCTTAGCCCAAAAAGGCAATTTGATCAACTAAGTACTTTTTTTGTTTAATTTGTACTAGAATTATGTCAAATCCACTATTTTATGAATCCGAATCTCAAATCCAAATCTTTATGAATCCTGAATCCTAATCTTGAAAACACTTATTAAATACATTAGTCGCAATTATCTGGCCTAAAGTGGCAGTGTTTTGAGCCAGATAATGAATAATACCTACTCAGAGTGTAAATAATGTTCAGTATGGGTTTTCCTACTTTTTTTAATTCTCACAGAATACTTAACTTTGTTTTAATAGAATATGCCCATTTTCTGATTGTGATGTAAAATAAGAATACAGTAATTCTAAGGGGAAGGTAAAAATTAAACAGATTTTTTTCAAATCTTTAATATACAGTACTTTATTTTGGAAATAAAACATCGGCTACAAAACAAGAACAACACTGATATAAACTCGTGTAAATAATACTTCCATGAATTCAAAACAAATGTCACAGTGTCCTTTACTCTCCAATGCCATGCCTATATGAGTGTGCTTGCAACTCAAGTACCTATACCTTGCACACACACACACACCTTTGACACAGCTTTTGTTTCCAGCCAAATTAAAACAATGCTGCTACATCAACCAATCATGTGTGACTGCAATAGTACTGTATTATACGCAATCCGCCTTAGTAGCAGTTATGCTTTGTTGTCTAGAATGTAACATTTGTAAGATGTTTACGATTGATTTGTTTATTAATTACTAGTTGATACCTACTGGTTTGTTTATTTTAAAAGTCACTTGTTAAAATCAAGAACTGGGACTGATAATACGGAGGGCCAAATAATCAAAGCCTGGATAATCAAGACACTAGTGTAAAATAAAAACTTAACAGAAAATAAAAATATTATATATGGAAAAAAGGTACAACAGAAGTATAGAAACGTATAAAAGGAATAAACACAATATGGGTTTTACAATAAAAAGAACACTGTTCACACTTTACATTGCTGGCATTAGACAAAGCAGTAATCACTACATCTTGAAGAAAATCGATTGTTACTGCCCAGTCCAATGACCTAGATTTCATTCTATTGGAACTCATTAGGAGGGAATGGACAATATGCAACACAACTTTATAAAAGAAGAAACCATAAAAAACAAAAAGAAGAAAAAGGAAATACAAATTGTAACTAAAAACATTCCTTCTTATCCATTCACTACACCTACATTATTTTCTTATTTAGACAACTATATGTTAAAAATATTTGTGTTTCATCATTTATGCATTTAAATAATATAGATACTATTTAAAAATATACTTATCCATCATGAAATACTCAAAAATGTCTCAAAATGTTTAAAACAGATATAGCAAGAAAATATGACCTTTAATTCCAATGACAGAAAATGGGTTGTAATTTTTATGATAATGAAAATTGATAAAAATAAAAAAATAAACTAATTAGTGTAAATTTAATGAAGAAAGCCCACCTAGGAAAAGAGGGAAAATTTTGGAAGAATTCATTGCAAAAAGGTGACATCTTCTTTCTATCTTCTATAGTAAAAATAGTTAAATATACATTTAAACACAAATTGAATAATATTTTGGTATTGTTTTCTTTATCAAATAAGAAGAGAAGAGGAATACAATCCACACAAACACTGAAATTACTCCATTATGAATTAAAAAAGAAATCGCTTAGAATAACACTGTGCCAATTGTTGTGGGAGTAAAACTAAAGTTCTCAAAAGATTTGGCTGTTTTTCCAATATAAATTATCTAATTCATAATTAAAGACATTTTAATAGAAGTTATTTAAATTTTATATATATATTCTTTATGAGGTAATTGTATTATATTTGTAAGAAGGTAAAGGAAAGGTGGATAGAAACATATAAAAGGGGGACAAAAGGCCATATTGTGTTTGTCCCCCTTTTATATGTTTCTATCCACCTTTCCTATACCTTCTTACAAATATAATACAATTAAAGTCAGGTTGTAATTTTGATTTGGTAATCCATCGGTTGGACCAGTTCCCACTGTCTGAATTGAAACTGTTGCACTCTTTGGGAAATACTCTTAATATTTTGGTGGTGTAGCAGTTTTAGAAGTACTGGTTGTGGGTACCAGTATGGATGCTTGTCCAAGTCTTTGTAGCTTGTGTTAAAATGATGATTGTTCATTTGTTGTCTGAGAGAATCTGTAGTAAGACCTATATATTCTGCATCACTTGATTTGCACTGTAATTGATATACCAAGTTATTTGTTTTGCATTTGTAATTACTAGGAATTTTGTATTCCAATTTACTAACTTTGCTGTTGAAGGATGTAGCTGGAAGGGGGATCTCACATCTGCTGCAACGAGGTTTACCGCAGGGTATGATCCTCTAGTAGTAGTTTTCTTCTCTGATTCTCTGGTGGTCAGGAAGCTTAGAACGGACAAGAATATTGTGAAGCTTGGATGGCCGTTTGAAAGCGACTTTTGGATATGCACTAAGAAGGTTTTGGGTCAGGGTGAAACTGGTTAGGAACTTGTAGCCACTTTCAAGGATAGTATTTATTTGGTGTGGACCTGGCTGGTAATGTGTTGTGAGAGGGATGTCTTCAACTTTATTTTTGGAGCGTCATTGTTGTCACTGGACATTTGGTCGTTTATTAAAGGCTTGAGGTAAGTTCTGCCTTGGGAAACTGTGAAGAGTTGTTCACAATATTCAGCTAGATTATCAGGTTCTGAGCGTATTCATTTGGCACAGGTGGCAAGGCTGAATGGTAGAGACCCTTTTGTGTATGCTATGATATTGGAGTTTATATATTATTATTATTATTATTAATCATTATTAAATTATAAGAGTGCAGTTTTTACTATTTTTACACACAATTTCAGTCAAAAAACAATGTAATTTGCTACTAAGTATAACTGTATTTAGTTTGGATATAATTATTTTTCATTAAAATCGTTAAATAGCTTATTTAATTTTATTCTCCATATGGATGCCACATTCAAAAATGCTATAGTAAAATTTAAAATCATTTTGATAATAATTTGAATTTGTTAAGTGAAAGTTTATAAAAACACGTCTTGGGGTATTTCGGTTGCAAGAGTATCCACCACTCAATTTGGTAACACATCAATCTTCAGTTATTTTACAAACTTTTCAAATATAACTGAAATTTTATCTCTTGTGTTTTCGTGTGTTCCTTATTATAATGAAGAATGTCAAAAAAATTTCTAACTATGCGTAATGTGTGACTGATTGAGCTAAAATAGCAAAGATGTAATCATAAATAATATATGAATAAATTAGGGTTGTCAAACTCGATTCCTCAATACCCTCGATCCTTATTGGTATTGAAAGAATCGAGAATCGATCTAATATAATGAGTTTTGCTACTTCAATTCTTACCTCTAAATAAAACTGGTAACTAAACAAAACGCAACATTCAAATAGATAATATTTGATTATCTCTCATTAGTTTAGTTGCTGTTTCACTTAAATGCCGGCAAATTGTAAATATACTGGAAATAATCAAATATAGTACGACCCCGAATATAAATGACCCTAACATTTTGAGGTGCTCTACATGAACAATAAATGGTCTTGAATATAATACGAACTAAAATTATGACATTAGCAAGAGAACGCAAGTAAAAGAAGTGAAACTGTCAGATTACATGAATCGATTCTATACAAACAATCGATATATAATAAGTACGTAGACTAAGTATGGTAATTTTCTGTAATATATCAATATATCTATCATTATCAAATTAAAATGGCCACTCTCCTGTAATTATATTATTTGTCACTTTTCATTGTTTAATATTTTATTCGGCCTGAATAAGATAAGTTCAATAAAAGTAAGACAAAATTGACCTTAATAAAAATAAAGCAAAAAAATTATATTTATTTAATTCAATAGTTTATCGATATATTGTAGCCAAAATTTAATCAATTTCTGGCGAGCTAACATCCATAGGATCAGTTATGGTGGGCGAGTGACTTAAATTTTTGTAACGTGTGACATGTCTTCTTCTTTCCGTTATAAAATCCGTATCTATATTGTATTTATTTTGAGTTTGTTTTAATTTTTTGTTTGATTTTTAGTTTTTAGGACTTTTAGTACATCTAATAAATAATAATAAATACCTATATAATTGTGAGATTAAAGTTTCAAGCGACCATGTGTAATGTTAGAGTCCAAGTTTCGCATTAAGGGGGAGTAAGGTATCAGACACGTTAGATTTTCTATACAATAATGCTTGGAAAAATAACTTAAAAGGAAATGTTCAAGAATTGGAATTGAAAATCGAAAAATCGAGGTTGAACTTTAGAATTGAATTTGAGTAAAATGGTTATCATGACATCTCTAGAATAAATAGACAAATTTAATAATAATTTTTTTTTATAAAGGCCTTGCCAATTTGATTTTCCAGGTTAGTTTCCTTCTCTATCACTAACATAACATTATTTTACCTGTTATAATTACAAAATTACAAAATTAGGCATCTGCTTATTGATTCACCCGTATCCCATTGTGCTCTTAATATTTATTTTTAAAATGTTGTTTAGTCTGTATAATTTTTTTATTTTATTTATAATTAAAATGTCTTCCTGCCTGGCCCATTAATTTTGTATTGCAGAAGGTCTAACGACCATCAGCAAATAGTCTACATTTACTAATTCTGTTTTTTATATTATACTTTTTTTTTTTCTAAAACAAACAATTGCGTAATTTTTGTATCAGTTTTCCAACTCGTGTAAACAATAATAGTATCGTTGGTTTGAATATAAATATGTTAATTGATTTGTTCGAGTTCATTGGGACATTTTTCTTTCTGTAGATTTCCAATAGTGTCCCCAATGTGGCGGCTCGCTATGCTGATCTGAAAGACAGTAAAATCTCCACCCTGAGTACCAACCACAGTCACAAAGTGTCACAGTTCCATAAAAATCTCAAAGGATCTTCGGGACCTAAACTAAGTGATTTGCAGGTGAGGAGATTTTTATTTCTCTCTCTCGGATCTTGGCATCATATATGTGAATATTGGTGCTCGCTTTCATCGGCTTTTTTGGTGCTTGGTGTAGTTTTCTCATATTAATTTTTTTGGATTGGGTAAAACAATATTTTTATTAGATTTTTTTTTACTTCTGTGATACAGGATGTTAAAGGGCCAAGCAGAGTTTTAGGTTGATTGATGATATATTTCAAACACATAATTATTTCACAAAGTGAGTTAAGGTGTTTTACATAGTATTGCTCATCTACACGTTTTCTCTCAGAAATGATTGGGAAGAGGATTGCAAATGAAATTATAAAAATAATTATGGTACATGGCAAGGATTAAAACCGTAGAAACATCAAAAGTGCACAAGAGAGTGAAATCTGGTATCAAAAGTGGACAAAGATATAGGTCAAAAGTGCACCTAGACCTTGTATCTAAAGCATACATGGAAAAACAACTTTCTAACATGCAAACAACCCTCTTACTCCTTAAAATAATTACAATAAAACTACAGGGTTAGGTTAGGTTGGCTAGGATGCAAACAATTAACAATAAAAGTAGAGATGTGTTGTTTGTGACCAAAACAAGTGGTGTAACAATACAGGGCTCAGAGCCTATAAACAATGTCATGCTTTTGATCCATTTACCTTGTGCACTTCTGATATATTCCAAAGCAAGTACACATATTTGACCTGTATGATGTCAGTATGAAACTGATGAAACCCGACCTTTCAGTTCATTTAGGTGTGATATTCATTATGCCAACCCTGCTGCTTTTAAATGAGGTTACTACTGGATGCCATAAGTAAAGTTAATATGTATGGCACAATCCTTATATTTTTCGAACATTCAAACTTAATTTACTATTGAACTATTTGATGGCCCTGGTAGCAAGCAACTTAGTTCTGTACACCTTATTAGTCCTAAAGTAGGCCACCCTTTTTTCATGTAAACAACTTTTATAAAACTTTAGTTCAGCCTATAATCACAACCTTAGATAGTAACTTACATAAAAAATGTCAAACCTTTCAGGACTAAATACACCAGTTATAGTTTGTTGTTAAATCACAAGAGATGGTGCTCTTTACTGATTAAAATTTTACAAGGTTATTAGGAAATAGATGGACCTTAACACTAACATTAAAAATATAATTTCCAAACTAAAATAATTGATAAAAATCAAATGATTAAACCTTTTATAGCTATATATACTTTTCATATATTTTAGACTTGTTGCAGTCTGTTGGCTATTACTGTTTTAATATAGTGACAAGAATTTAGTGTATACATTTAGCAATTTTGGAATATTCTGCATGGCCGGCCATGAGTGAAAAGGTGTCTCTCTACCAACAATCAAGACATACTTACAACACAAATTTTAAAATCTCAAGAAGCTATGAAAAAACTATGAACACTAGGGAATCTAGAAGGAAATAAGGGTTTATTTTAGGTGTATGCGAGTTTGTCTTTTGATTCGATTCAATCTCGAGTGAGTTTCTCATTAAGCTCCTCCTGAGTGTCAAGCATAGTCGAGATTGGGTTGAATAAATATATAAAACTTAATTTTGTAAATAAAAAACATATGTGCTAAAATTATAATTATCTTTTTTAATGAATTACGACTCGTATTAAAGATAAGTTTTAAAATCTAAAATAGTTTATTGTCATATGATTGAATAAGCTGTTATAATCAGGAAAGGCCTTAAAATCCTTAAAGGATATTCAAGATTCGAGTACAAGAGAAAATTTTGGATTCAAGTCTTAATTTCTTTTCTTTTTTATTCCCCCGAGTGAAATTTATCTTAGAGCTCTAATGCTACTTATTGGTGGTTATGAACCCATTATAATTATGGGATTAAGTTAACCACCAGGCCCCAGACCAGTAATTTAACACAAGTGAATGTCTGACTGTTGAATTGATTATAAGAAAAAATGTTAACATTTATTTATATTTATATTTATATTCCTCTTATGTTCATAATTTTTTGCCAAGATTCATATCTGAGATTTGGTATTTGAATGTAAGTTGGAGATTCGGATTTGTAAAATAGTGGATTAAACCCAAATTTAATTTTATTAAGCTATGGGATTCAATTTTAAATATACTGTTGTGATAGTAACTGATGAATTAATTATGATTCAATTTAATGTTTCTAAGGAAAGTTAAAAAAAACTCATTCGTTAAAATATGTTTGGATGTTAAGACTTAGCAATTTAAAAAAAATACCTTATTCTTGGTCCATTTGGACTGTAACTGTTCATTTGGTGTGCACATCATACTAGAGAGAAATTAGATCGATAAATATGTACATAGTACATTTTGGCATTGATACCATCTTGCACTTAGTTATTTATGTCTTAAAATTCATACAGATAGATATTTTTCTAAATATTATTTTAGTCTAAGCGTTATACTCTCTCTTACTTTCATCAACAGAACCAGTTGTATTGCATACAATTGATGAAAAAATTCATCCCTAAAGCTTATAATTTTTTTTCCCTCCAAACCTGATCCTGCAAGAAATTGTTATTTCTTGTTTAAACATTTTTTTATGTCAAAATGTCATTGCACAAGCTTAAACAAAACAAATCCCAACAAGTATATAGAAATATAAACAATTAGTCATTCATCACCAGACACAATGCAGGACAACTATTTTTTCAAGCAGGGTGTCTACCATTCGGGAATTTTAAGTGGCCGGGGAAAAACAGGAATAAGTCGTGAATTTAGTAAATTAAAAAAAAAATCCATTTGATTACAATATGATTCCAACTCTCTTCTTTTGTTTGTAGCTGTTTAATATATTTTCTAGTTTTCTAATTCCTTTTTAATAAAAGGAAAGTATTTAAATTTATTACCTTATTATAAATAAAAAAGATTAATAAAAATATGTAGGAAAGAGGATAGAAGGGTGTGACATACTTTTTGAGCCAGCAGTTTTAGGAAATGATCAAGGGGAAAGATGGGAATCTCATTGGTCAAGTTGAGTAGACACCATGTAATAAATCTCTGTCCAGATACATTTTCAGCCATGAATATTTTTTCGCTGTCAAAGTGTTCATATTTTTAGAGAATGTATTGAGTCAATACAGTCCTATGATGTGGGTTACTGGTATTCCAATCATATACTTACAGTTGTGAAATTGAAGAAAATAACGTCGATAAGATGCATCACAAGTTTAAAACTGAGATAGATGTAAGGGTAAGAAGTTGTCGTAACAAGAGCCTTTTGTTTTTCTTATTTCCACAGACCACAACACTGAATAATTTGGACTTCAACTTTGTACAGTTCCTAAATGAAATTGCTTCAGAGCAGCTGTTTGAAGTTACTTATGTGGATATTGAAGAGAAGTCCATAAATGGTAAGTTAGTTGTATAGGTGTGTACCATCAGCAAAAATAAAATAAAATTATTTTGAGTTTGCTCTATGGAACCTTTTACCTATTTTATTGGATTTTAATGGTCTATATGTGTATATATATATATATATAATTATAAATATTATATATATATATATAACATATATAAATATATATATATTATTAAATATATTTATATAATATTTATATTTAACTATTAATATATAATATATATATATATATATATTATATATATATATATATATAAAAACTCACACCATTACCAATACTAGCCATCAAAGATATCTATCTTCAGGAAACACTTAGATCAGCGAGTCATAACTTCCTTTCTCATCTAAAACAATTATTTTTCTATAATAGATTACTTTTTTAAAAACCTTTGTACAGGTAATTTTAGGTATGAACATAGAAGTGTTGGCTATTGTTTTCCATTTGTGTAAGTAGTTTTGTCACAGTTATGCAATATTTCTACTATCCCATTGTCAAAAAAAAAGAATGCAAAATTTTGACACACAGTTTTAAGTTCTCTGTATCTTTTAATGTGTGCATGAGCTCTTCATCTAAACTATTTTTGATAGTTTACTTCTCACCATTTGTTTTTTATGTTAGTTTTTAAGTCCCTAAATACTTTCCAATGGTGTTCAATCTTGGCTTAGTTTATAGCTCTTTTAACCTTTTTCCTCTCCTTTTTATATTCCTGCTCATAATTTATATTGCTTGGATTTGACTTCCATTGATGGTAGAGTTTATCTCTGATTTTAATTCAACCTAAAGGGTAGGTATTAAACCAAATAGCGTGGGTTGTATATTGTTCTGAGATTGTCCATTTTGTTGTATTATATACCTCCTTAAAAGTCAAAATTATTTTGTCATATTTTGTGTTCGTCTTTCAAGTCTGTAGTCAGGTTTCCCCAGTCAACTTCTTTTAGTTTGCTTAATGTTGAATTTCTATTTATTTTTAAGTATTTTGACTGTGGCAGACTGGGCATTTATTTGGCGAATTTTATACATTATTTTAATAATGATTATTATTTAAGACAATGTATTACAAGTACAATGATTACATTCATTGTGAATTGGGTCACCCATTTCCTAGGACAACTGCATCCTTCAACCGACACTCAAGAACTAGAGGGAGATTTCTCACTCCAAACACGATAAAGAGATTCCAAAGGAATATTCCAGAAACTTGCAAACCCATTTACCAATTTTACGCCAACCAAAGCCTTTCCATGACCCCAGGCTGGAGTGACCGTCCCTGTTTTGGGGGGTATCTTGTCTTTGCCATCAACATAGAGCAAAAGACTTCATATCTTTTTAACTTAGCCATCAACAAAGTTGGGCTGCTAATGGTCCCCTTCCCTTCTTGTGAGCCGCATCCACATTCCTCTCCATCAGTCACCTTACATATTTATAATGTCAATAGTTATTAGAAAATGTATACATCACGATGAATTTAACTTATCAACCTGCATTTGACAACTGTGTTTACCTCTTTGTTTAGTAACAAAACAGGCAGTTTCCATGTTGTACATTATTCTGTTTGTTCTTCAAGGTAAAGCTCAGTGCTTGGTCCAGCTGTCTACTCTGCCGGTTGCTGTCTGCTATGGATGCGGCATTTCTTCCAAGGAAGCCCAGTCCAGTGCGGCCCAGAATGCTCTAGAGTACCTGAAGATAATGACCAAGAAATGAAGAGGGAATGGAGCTGGGCACTTGGCTGGACCGTTGCAATTTTTCCTATGGAGGACTTGAAATACCATGTAGGTTTTAAGGAAACACAATGCAGTTTATTTGATGTCACAATTTGCTTCTTATTACTCTCTCTCTCTCTCTATCTTTATGGCTTTAATTAATTTTTTGTAGTGTTTGCGTTTAAACGTTAATTTTGTTTTTTGTAGGGATGAAAGGAAACTTAATTTATTTCACAAGTTAATATGTTGTGGTCTGTTCTTATTGAATGTGATAAATACTATAAAGATCCTCTATTTTATTTGGTAAAATAATTTATTGGTTAAGTCAGGCTCATTCTTAAATAATAACTTATTCCTTTTCTATGATAGCAAATAAACTGCATAGAATATAACTACTGTGAACATGAGATGGTTTATTCTGTGCACAGAAAAATAACTTAGTAGTATTGTGTTTTTAATTGGTAATACTTTGTTAATTTCACTTGCAAAGGTAAGAACTCTACTCCAAGACAAGTGGTATTGAAAGCGTAACCAATAATTTGACACCTACACTTTTCTAAACAAATAAAACTTAAAACTACTCCCTGTCTGTTGACTAACTAAACCTTCTCATGTGAGAAGTAATATTGTTTTGCTCTAGTGATAGTATTGTTTGTTCTCTCAGAATTTGTTCCATGGCAACTATTGCAGTCCCAGCTGTTGTTCTGGCATGTACGTTTCTTCATTGTCTTAATCCACTCGCATGGTTTTATAATTATGACTGTTGCGAGTTTAATGATTAGATTATGGTAATAAAGTGTCTATTCAGGGTCGGGCCATTTTGGTCAGTAAGTGCATTCCCTCTCTTAATATAGTTATTCTTCAAATGTTCAAATATTAATATGATTTTATTGTGATGGCTTAAACATTTAATTCTGAAAAACTATTAGTAAGTAATTTTTAATGCCATATTTATTTTTTATGTAACTATAGTAACAGAATTTTATGTGTTGTTTTGAATGTTGATAATTGATTAACACTCATAATTTATTTAATAACTACTTTAAAAGTGATTTTTGACTTGTTTTGATTATTTGAGGTGTAGATTTGTCTAGAATTGGGAATGTATTTTCTGAACGGAATGGCCCTTTCCAGAAGTTGCACGTTATATTACGGGGAAAAAAAGCGACGTAATATGTACAAGCTATACTTTGCATAGAATTAGTGGAATTTTCCGAGTATTACTTCTCTAAAACATGATGTATCATTACTCTTCATTAATAGCAAAACTAGCATTTTTTTTTAAGTGTTTAATAGTGTTGTAAATGTTTGTAGGTGTATTGAATTGTTGAAAACTCAAAACTTAAGCTTTAGTAGAGCATCATGTTTCTATAAACATAAAAATCATAGATTTTCACTCAAGGTTAGTATGCATGTTGATGGAATTATTATGACCCATTTGGGAGCTTTAAAACTTAAACTTTATTTTGAATATTTGTTCACTTCGACCTTGATTTGAAAGTAAAATTCCGGATTCAAAAATTATAATGAAGATTTGCTTTAAAAAAAAAATTTATCGTTAATACACACGATTATGTGTATCTTTTTTTTTGCTGTTATTTCCATCACAAATTAATGTTCATACTTTATTTCAGCTTTGGGACTATCTCATATTATTTGATCCGACTTTGAATTGAAAAAATGGACTTTTGCACCCCATACCCATTTATAAATGAAAGGACCCTCTAGGAAAATGGGCATTATTTTGATGCAAAGTATAGAGGTTGTAAATTGAAATATTATTTCTTGAAAGTTCAGAACCTTGATGTGCAAGGTTAAAATTGAATTGTGAAGTCTGTTTGAGTGAAACTTACAATTAGAACCTACATGCTGTAATGTACTCTAAATGTCTATATATACTTAAAATACATTAACATTTAATGTTAGCAGTAGTAAAATAATGTACCATATAACAGTTGCTATAATAACAACTATACAAGTAGAAGCTTCGAATAGAATTTGTTTCCTTATTAATGTGCATTGGAGCCCCACGACATCTACGTGACCAACAAGTCTTATCATTGGTTGGTTTAGTTAATTACTTTTAATTTAACATATACCTTACTTTAAGCACAGTTGTGGTGTGCGATTTCGAAACATAAATTTATTTAGGCATTTTCTGTTCACTTGTCTGTGTACTGTCCCACACATGTTTTTGTTGCAAGTTTGTAGATTCTAATTGTGAAGTGGCGCATTTGTTTGGAAGTTATTTAAGTCATTTTTATTTTTTGGAGTATTTTCTGAAATACAAAATGTACACATGCAAAGCAACCTTGTAGAATATACTTGTTTTAAGGAGAAAATAAATTGAGAGTTTTCATCTTGAAATCAATTTCAGTTTTTATAATTATTTTATTTACTACTGCATAAGAGTAATAGAACCAAATTTTATATTATTAAAATGTGTGGAATGCCAGGCCTCCACCACGGTTCGGATTTCAAATAATATAATAATAATAACAATAATAATATATTATATTATTAAAAATCCAAGGATAAATGCACTGTTGACATAAGTCAACAATAGACACGATGGTTGGAAATATACCGAGGGATATATTACTATGCAACACAGTTTTGGAAGGAGGGTCAACATACCCTACTCTAAAAATTTATTTACATATAAATGCAGATCCATATTGGCATTGAGTTCAAAAATGAAACCTCTCAAATTTAATTTAATTACTGTATTTGCTTGCCTTTTGCCTTAATTTGTACCCCAATAATGTTTATTTTGTGATAAACAATAAGCTTTTAGTAGTATGTATTATCTCTTATTTCTTTTAACAAGTACATTTCTCTATATCTCCCACAGTTTTGTGAGCTGGGATTTTATTTGAAGCACAGGTTCTTTCATGCTAAGAGTAGTTTTATTAATGCTCACAAGTTGTACATTTGATTGTGTGTACTCATTCATAAGTTAAAGCATGCTACTTTTGGGTAGTCAATCCATTCACACAAGTTTATATTTTTACTTGTTACTATACTTCATTTCTACACAAGCATATTTTATAACCATTGGTTATGATAAAACTATTTTGGATAGTAACCACATTAATAGGCTGGGCCAATTTATTGGCAAAAACTAAGAATCTGAGAGTATTCGGATTTTCGAGCTGAGCCTGTATTATCTACTCAAACTCAGGATCACGGTAATGATCAGTTTTCTTCAAGAGGCAACCGTTACCTCTTTGTTCAATGATAGCATTGTAAAGTGTGAACTGTGTTCTTTTCATTGTAAAAGCCATATTTTGTTAATTCCTTTTATATAGGTTTCTATCCACCTTTCCTGTACCTTTTTACAAATATAATAAAGGCCACTAGGTAATCATTAATTTTTTTTATTAATCAGAAAAACTTGATGGTATTCATTTTTCTGACAATTACAGAAAAAAAAACTGGCAAAGATTGATGGTGTCTGTTACTTAATAAAAATATGTGTAATTTTTATATTGTCGATTCTCATTAAAGTCAACCTAAATTACCATTATTTGCATATAAAAGGTGAAGTAGTCAGTATTGTTTTATTTTGAGTGTGTAAAATACATTTAAAATGCTACAATTTAAAATAATTTATCTATTCTTTTAAATGTGCTATTAAACGCTCATAAAAATACAGCCCACAATATTTTGGTTTCACTAACAACAGAATAATGAATCAACATGAGCTTAAGAATTATGGTATATCTTAAATTTGGTTCAACTTTAAACCCTCATAGCTTAAGTGAAATAGTTATCAAAACATTTATTGTTTCATAGGAATGAAAGAACTTGTGTAGAGACAAAAATAATCCATTATGTTTAAGTTACATATTCTTATGTTATATAGTGTTTTGCTTATGTTTGTGTTTCCATGCTCTTAATTCATTGCAAAACTTTTGTAACATTACAATAACTTTTGTGTAATAGAAGAGAAAAAGATGTAATTCATCATAATCTACCTGTATATTTATTGTAACATCTTAATTTTCTACTACAAAAGTTACTATTAACAGGTCATCAAGAAAATATTTCTGAGCTTCTATCGAGTCTGAAGACTTTAGTTACAAAACTTACTCTTAGAGGTGAGCTATTTTCAATTTGAGGCTATTTTGTCGTGTGTCTTTAATGTACTGTATTTCAGTAAAATATGGATTAATAAAATTATCTTAAAGGATAACTGGTGTAATGTATTCCATTATTTCCAATTGTATTTGAGGCCTTTACCCCTATTTTCTTTCGTAAACATTTTTGAGCCAATGTTATAACATATACAGGCATACAAACATCCACACACACACCACACACACATTATAGCAGAAACAAACTCCACACATCATAAACATTAAAACAGATATATGCGCAGGCAGAAAGCCACAAACTCCTTAAAATGCCATTAATTATTAAATAGTATATGTTTAAAACTCTTAAAACTCTGAAAATCTAGAACACACACACACACACACAGAGTTTTCTTCAAGCTTTCATTGTCCCAGATAACCTTATCAGTGTATAGTAGGGGTGTGCGAAGTTTCGACTTGGTTTTGAAACAAATTCTGGCTTCTAAGCTTTGCTGGTAAAAATACTGACAGCTAAGATACTTTATGTTGATTATAGCCAATCTGAGTTGTTTTGTTCATTACAAATTAATATTTATATGGAACAAATCTGATGTAATTGAATTGCATGTTGTGTTAATAAATTGATATGTTAGAGTAGCACGAAATTTTACAAACAATTGTGCAATAAAATATTTTTCTGGTAATTTTAATGCATAAAGTAATTGAAATAATCACAATATAATATTTTCTCAATCATAAAATAACTAAAAGAAAATAATTTAACTTTAATTCTGCTTTGAGAATATTTCACACATACAATTTGAATTGAAAAAGTGTACTGCACACACTCCTAGTGCATAGTATATGCAATTAATAATTAGTGCCATTTTGAGGTAGTTGAGATAAAACTGCTGAGTTGATTAAGAGGAATGTGAGGTCGAGCTTTGAAATTTATTTACTTTCAATATGAATGACTTTATTTAATCTTAATATTTGGTGAATTTCTAGACACCCTAATAGTCAGATTCCTAATTTATTATAAGGTGGTTGAGGTTTATAAAAATATATTAGAGCTGTGAATCTGCTTGGAATTCACTGAGGTTTGAACTGTCATTGGGTTGTAATTTGAACAAGCAAGAAAGTTGTTTAAAAATAAATTCGACATTCTCACTAATTTACATTTCAAAAGAAAGTAATTACATCAAATTTATTTGATAGTACTTATGAAAATTTTAACTTTATTGATTAATACACAAACCAATTAAGCAATAAAAAATCAATATGGAAAAATGTAATCTAATTAAGGTTCACAATTAAATGAAATGAGTGTAATTATACAACAAACACATAAGTTAGAGAGTAAATAATGCTTTTCATTTTAGACATTAGACAATAATCAAAGATAATGAATTTCTCAGGAACAAAATCTCAAAATATATAATTGAAGAAATGAGACTTTAATTTATCGTTACTAATACAGTTGGGGAACTTTCTTGAGGATGTCCCCAAAAGAATTTTATTTGAAAACTTTCTCAACTCTTAAGTACATAACCATTAACACAGCTCAGTATTAATTCCACTACTTAAACATACTCAAATCAAACACATTTCTACTTAAGCCCATTTAAATAGTGTTCATATAGTGCATAATGTTTTGTGTTTGATAATGAAGAATACCTTAGAAATATTTTATTTTAAATGTGTACAAATCAGGTGCACAGAAACTTTTTTTTAAATCCACTTTTGGGAGTGCTACTAGGGCCATACTTAACTCACGTCAATATAAATTTAGCTGCCTTCCCTCGCCCGCCCGCCCCCAATCCCCACTACAGCAATTTGAATTTACAAATTCAAGTGTCCAATTTTGTTTAACGACATTAGATTTCTGGCAAGCTAGAAACTCTCGCCCTTCCAATGGGAGTCAGTTGACCCTATATTCCTATTGGTTGTATGTCAGAGTAGGGTTAACTGTATGTAGAGAAGTGGGGGAAATGCAACATGATGGAACTGCATTGTATTTGTTCACAAAACGCAATGTAATATAGTATACACCTGGAGGTGCAAGCTGGCAGTCCCCCAACCTAATACTTACACCCATTTATGTTGATATTTTTGAATGCTATTTACAAAGCATTATACAAGTTGGTGTGGTTTGTTTTCAAACTATTTGTTTACATACAGAAAAAATAAATATCTAGTAATTCACAAATTTCAAGTTTCCAAATTTTAAATATAAAAATAATCTTTAAAATGTAATTGAAATAATATCAAGATAATAGTTATACTGTACAACATTTTATTAGAACATTTGAGATAGTACATAAAATTATTAAAATAATCACAAAAAGTCAATATTTATGTTTGTACAGAGTTGTAAAGTTTTTAGCATCAATACGTTCATCTTTTATTTTATCTCATTAATGTGTTACCAAGATTACAGAATAACTTACTCATTACATCTTATAATTTATAAATAGATTACAAATTTTGAACCAAATAAAAACATTAAGAAAAAATTCAATATTTACCAACAATAAATATTTCTTACTAAAAAATTAATTTTAGTCATTCATATCTCAAATCTAATTTTGTAATCATCGATGTATCAAATCAAACTCAAATTATTATTGAAACTTTTTAAATTGAATTTACTGTAACATTTCTTTGGATATGAATGAAAAGAGTTGGAGCAAGTCTGATTTTTTATATGTGGAATGGTGGCAAACATCTTAAATATGTCCTTGTTAAAACTTAAATACTGTAAGATTCTATTCAAAAACCTCTTGTATTTTTTATTACTGCCTACACGTTAATTCCTATTGGGTTTTAGAGTAATAAGTTTAACTGTTGTGACAATGCTTATCCAAAATTACTTCAAATTTGATTGTACTGAATCTAATTCGAATCTTTTTAGTGACACATCTTATTTTCATATCGTAGCTCAATTTGACTACTGGTTTGTCTTACTAATATTAAAATGTATGTTTTTATTGCAATGTTTAAATAATGTGTAAAACATTACTTTTGAAACAGCATCAGATATTGTCACAAACTATTTCCTTTGAATGTCATGTTTTTTTTATCTGAAGGTTGAAAAAACAAACATTTACATTGTTCCATGTTTTGTTGCAACAACTTTAACACAAATCTAAATTTTCGTTAAGCTTTATTTTGTTGTTAAATGTTGATTATAAAAATTGCTGAATAACTGGACTTGACTTTCTACGTGTTCTCTCACTACTGTTCTCTGTAGGAGAAACATGGATAAAGGACTTTCTCGCTGGTCTACTGCTTACTTCAGGTAGAGCACTCTTTTCTGTAGCTACCCCTCCAAATTTTTCTATCGCTCTTGTATATGAGCCTGTGCATACTTTACCCCAAGGGTTATATCCTAAGGAACTTGTTCCATTTGGGCACTCTCCTGGGGATTTATTCTTCTGTCTTGGCAGTGATTTATGTGTTTCTGTTTTGTTGGTATTATATGTGGATGGTGCCATCTCCCCCCATGTCATTTCCATGGAACTGAAACCATCACTGGGGGTCCTTGATCCACTACTTTCACTGGACAGAGAACATAATCGTACATAGTTTGGTGATCCGTCTTCAGATACATTCAAGCTACCCATCTTACTTTCCTCAATGTCCGCACACTTTGTGTCTGTTCTTCCTTCAGAATGTTCATTCTTTGGTGGCTCGATAACCATTTGGCATATAGTTATGTCTTTAACGTCTGTGCTACAGTTATTATTAGTACTATCAACATTTTCATTTAACCTATTATTGCTTTCGCCAATCTTTTGTCCCATTGAAGTTATGAATGAACTATTTGTTTCGTTCGACAAACATTCTAAACGCTCTTGATTTTCAACTTGGTCATTGAAACTACTTGAATCTTTGGATGTTATTTCAAGCTTACTTGTACTTTGTTCATCAATTTGCTCAGTAACAGTGTTTTCATTGAAGGAGTGTTGTTTTTTTATAAGTTTTAATTGATTTTGACGTCGTCTCCTGTCTTTTTTGTGTTTAGGGGCGGCTGTAATATCAATATCAGGAATAAAAAGCCTTAATGCATTGGCACCTGTTGGAAATTTGCTCTCCTTAGCTCCTGAAACGAGTGGTAGGGGTGGTATTTTTGTCTCCTTGTCATTAGTGGTCATTGTGACTTCAAGGGATGTTTTGGTTATCACCTCCTGGTGGCGGTTGAAGGCGGAGATGAGCTGGGCCACTGTGTATCTTGGTTCATCCTCCCCTTCACCTTTGTCATGTTCTGCCTCAAGCGAGGTATTTTCACTTGTTTTCTCTGGTTGTATAGCACTTTCCTCTCCTGGGTTTGATTCGTATTCAAACATGTTTGTAACTTCTTCAGTCATCAAATTAGAGTTTGGCTCATCACTTCCATCTTTAATGACATTCCTGACATCTGAAAAACCATTATTCGTTGCCTCAGGGCTCGTATTTTGTAGATGACTTCCCAAAACTGATAAGCTAACATCATTACTTTGCAGAGCATGATTGTTTTTAAGTCCAAGTTTGTCCTTTATTTCCTCTGTAAATCCATTTATTACAGTTTTAGAGTGCAGTACGAGATCTTGTGTATTTTCACTTGCATCTATTTTATCTTGAGTTGCATTAGAAACATGTTGGTTTGTAATAAATTTCTGTTGGTTCTGGTTTTTGAGTGAGTCTTTAAGCAGTTTTGGACTGAGAAGCATTTGTACTGAAGGTACCTCAGCCATTTTGATACTGTTGGAAACATTTGAAAGTAATTTCTTGTCATGTTCCTTTGTTTTGAGTTCACAAGTAGTTATATTTGGCAATGTTTGGTGTAGTTCATCATCTTGAAAGGACTGGGATATTTTATTTGGCTCAGAATATTCACTGGTAAGCTCTGTAGCCACCGAGCAGGGAATGGAGGTTGTCGAAGATCTGGTGTAAGCGTTGAGCTGTTTCTGCTTCAGAAAAGGTAACATACTCAAATCTGCAGTGGTTGCCCGCGTGAGAGTCTTCAAGATACCAATGGCTTCATGGGGCTGAGTCGTGTTACCCATCGCCGTTTTACAGAAGTCTAGAACCTCATGTGATTTGGAGATACTCCTGAGTCCATAGAGCTTTTCCCTCGAGCGACTGAAAGATGGTGACATCATGATCTGGTGATCTGCCTGGAGCAGTCTTTCCCTGGACTTGGACACGAGCGACATCTGACTCTCATACAGACGTGTCTTGTTCAGCTGTGACAGCAGAGTTGTCTTACGAAGACTGTTCTTCTGGTTCATCTGCTGCTGCACCACACGTTCGAACAGGGCCTCCCGAGATTTAGACAGGTACTTCCGGAGATTCTTCTGGCTCAGAGCCGAGTTGGGATTCGGCACTTTGGACCGACCGACGTCTGTGGTGGCCTTGTTTACTATCAGGGAGGTATCTTGGTGGATCTGAGGTGACAACGTCTGCAAGGAGATTTGGCTGGTGAACCACGGGTGTCGCAGGCATTCCTTCGCTGTTGGTCGTGCTCTACAATAAACAATAAAAGCATGTATGGAATCAAAATTTGTAAAAAATTGTTTCTCAGTTGACACGCTTCAGTACTTAATAAAAAAAATGAGCAGGAGATTCAAGTTATTAACGTCATAGTTGCATCGCTTTTATTATTTTAACATGAGTGTATTAGATGGAAATTAGTATATTAACCAGTTATTGTAAACAAACAGCAGTGTAAATGGTCAGTAATAAATAAAATGAAATAATTATATGATTTCTAAATACATTTTTGAGGCAGGGATAAAACATGTGTTCCGCCTATAAGTTATCTATAGGTGTGTGGATATGTATCATCTTATCATGTATATATAAAATATATAAAAAGCATAAGGTTGAATAAAATTAAGATTTAGGCCCTATGATCCAGTAATGCCATTGAAAGAAGAAGTTTGAAACCTATAAAACTGATATATGATCAAATAAAACTAACCTAAATAGAGGGTTGTGATTTACTCTCTCTCTCTCTCTCTCTCTTATATATATATATATATATATATATATATATATATATATATGTGTGTGTGTGTGATATGTTGATGTGTAAGAAGCTAAGAGAAAAAGAATCAAGTGCATAGTGTAAACCACTAGATTTTTTTTAACAATCTGGTGTCGTAATCTGGGACAATCTAACCGAATGGAATAGAATGACAGGAATGAATTTTAAGGAAATCATCAGCATCACCAGCGCACGTGACAGGAAACCAGAATATAGGGGGGGGGGACAAAAGATCATATTGCATCTGGTTGATATTGAAACCCATTCTCTCTTTTTCAGAAATGTAGTATGCGGTGGCTACTCTGAGTTTTATTGATAATTAAATATTCCTTATATCAAGAGGAAGTATTGTGAAAATAAAAAAATCGATCCCGAGATTTTTATAAATCTCGTGTTTTATGTGAACACGATCTCGAAAACAAATTTGTCTGTCTCCGTGTCCTTTGCCTTTATGTCCTGGCCATAGATACAAAATGGTTTATATTTTGTTCAAACTCTATATTTAAATTTTATGGGCTATACCACAACTTTTTTTCCTCTCCCTAGTCCTCAATTAAGGGTGGTTTACCGAAATTATTTTTTTTTATTCCAAATTTTCGTAAAATGGCTCTAAGATTTTGTTTAAAATACACATCAAGGATTTGATTGATATGACAAATAGCATGTATAATTGTTTTTTGGATGAAAGTTCGTTTGCAGGTTTGTTTAAGATGGGAAATTTTTGTAAATTCTGAATAGTTTGAAAATAGCTCTTATATTTGGTTAAAAATGTATATCTGGAGATTGTGTGATATGATAAATAACGTATAGTTGTTTTGAATGTTAAACATTCATTTATGGGTAGTTTACTATAACTGATTTTTTTTAAATGGGAAATATTTAAAAAAGGGCCCTAACAATTTGGTTCAACTGGGGTATCTTGGGTGGGTTTGAAATGTCAAATAACCCTGTATACTTGATTTAGAGTAAAAATTTAATAAGGGTCGTTTACTGATGAGGGATTTTTGAAAAGTCAAAATTATTTTGAAAATGGCTATAACGATTTTGCTCAAAATGCATTTCTGAGGAGTGTTTGATATGAACATGACAAATAAAGCTGTATACTTGTTTTTGTTGGAGAAATTTTTCTATGGGTAATTTACTAGTGGCAACAAGCAACTTTTGTAGTAAGGTCACATGGGGCAGAGGAAATAATATGTAGCATGATACATTATCGCATGTTACATATTACCTCTTGTTGCCCTGGTGTAAGGCGTCACTCTTGTGTTGGATTGGCCTTCTAAAGAGGGAAAAATCTGGGTTTGAATTCCGGTCGGGTCTACTGAAAGTAATTTTTCCTAAATGTTTTACCACTTTCCTTACAGGCAAATGGGAGTAAATTATCTCTAAAAGTGTTCCTTCCTATTTTCTACCTCATATGAGTAATTACTATCATATTGCGTACAACCTGAACAGGTATTAAGATGTGGTTATGATAATAATACTGTATTCACAAGAGAGTGTAGTTCTTAAAACATGAAAACTTCACAGTGAACTTAGAATTATTCGTACCACGTGAAGGCTAAACATTGATCCTAGCAGAGACGCCCCCCTATCCCTCTTTAATGACTCACGTGGGGTCCCTCACGAGCATCTTGCGAATGAAGTCCTGCGCCTGCTCAGATACATCTTCAAACAGTTCCTCCGGAAAGTCTAGCTGCGCCCTCGAGATGTTGCAGAAGGTTTCCTGGTCGGTTTCCCCTCCGAATGGGGAGAAACCGGTCAATAGCACGTATGTTGTTACTCCCAAAGACCTGAGGGCAACAGTTGGTGTTTTAGGGTTGATATCAGGAGAAGAGAGAAGCCGAGTAGGTGGCGTGTCCTCATAAAATTGGAACCAATGGTAACTAATACATTAGAGGCACAAAATGGTGAGAAAACTAATATAAAATTTCAACAAAATAACATTGTTTTATCTGTTCGATTTTTTTTTTTTGTGCTTGGTAAAATACTTTATTTTGGAGAGTAGAGCAAAATGTTTGGTAAGTAAAAAAGAGCGTTGCAACTATTATTCTGAGGATTTTTTTTAAAGGCATGGGTGTTGTTTTTAACGTTGATTTTATTACTATTTACCAAAAGTTTATTAATGTTATTTTATTGTTAATGGAACTAGTTATCAGAAATAACAGCTTCAACCACGTTACTTGACGTATGGCTATGTGAAAGTAGCTACAGTAGCTTTTCTGGGTGTCAGCTAAGCAGAAACGGATTTATAATTTAGGTTTTTACTTAATAATTTACGATTAGTACATTCGGGCGCCCTTTGGGCAACGGTATATTAGTACTGGCTAATCTTTCCGAAAATATAGATACAGATTGATATATCCCAGACACGCCATTAATATTTTTATTATTATTGATCTTAAATAATTGTTGACTTGAAACAAACAAGAAAAATTGCGTTCTCTAGAGCGGTTTCTGACCGGAGTACAAACCCCTAGACGACCTAAACATTATGGTGCACGGTTTGAGATCGTGTTCTCGAAGACACTCCAACAATTTCAGACTTTTTATGAAGTTGAAAATGAATGTGCACGAAAGTGGAGGCCTTCATCACAAACTTGTAAGCGCGTATTTCCATTTACGATTCACCAAAATGTGCCGCCCCAAAGACTCGCCACTCACCCTACCGATAAACTCGCACCCACAGATAAGGTTCTTTCTATGAAAATGAAATGCACAAGTTAATTAACTCACCAAGGTTAGTGGTTACAAGTATATGACAGTTACTGATTTAAGTCCAACCTCACATCAACTGCTCTTTATTCTGACCAACAATTTTTAGATACGATACAAGAATGGTTAATTAACTCACCAAGGTTAGTGGTTACAAGTATATGACAGTTACTGATTTAAGTCCAACCTCACATCAACTGCTCTTTATTCTGACCAACAATTTTTAGATAGGATACAAGAATGGTTAATTAACTCACCAAGGTTAGTGGTTACAAGTATATGACAGTTACTGATTTAAGTCCAACCTCACATCAACTGCTCTTTATTCTGACCAACAATTTTTAGATAGGATACAAGAATGGTTAATTAACTCACCAAGGTTAGTGGTTACAAGTATATGACAGTTACTGATTTAAGTCCAACCTCACATCAACTGCTCTTTATTCTGACCAACAATTTTTAGATAGGATACAAGAATGGTTAATTAACTCACCAAGGTTAGTGGTTACAAGTATATGACAGTTACTGATTTAAGTCCAACCTCACATCAACTGCTCTTTATTCTGACCAACAATTTTTAGATACGATACAAGAATGGTTAATTAACTCACCAAGGTTAGTGGTTACAAGTATATGACAGTTACTGATTTAAGTCCAACCTCACATCAACTGCTCTTTATTCTGACCAACAATTTTTAGATAGGATACAAGAATGGTTAATTAACTCACCAAGGTTAGTGGTTACAAGTATATGACAGTTACTGATTTAAGTCCAACCTCACATCAACTGCTCTTTATTCTGACCAACAATTTTTAGATACGATACAAGAATGGTTAATTAACTCACCAAGGTTAGTGGTTACAAGTATATGACAGTTACTGATTTAAGTCCAACCTCACATCAACTGCCCTTTATTCTGACCAACAATTTTTAGATACGATACAAGAATGGTTAATTAACTCACCAAGGTTAGTGGTTACAAGTATATGACAGTTACTGATTTAAGTTCAACCTCACATCAACTGCTCTTTATTCTGTTCAACAATTCTTAGATATGATACAAGAGTGGTTAATCACCTCAACTATCAATATATGCCTTTAAAATTAACAATAAGTGCCATCTATTTTTACTTACCACATATCAGCTGCTAGAGTGATTGGCTCATAGTGAAGAATTTCAGGCGCTGAAACATAAAATATTTGTGTTACTAATACTTTCGGATATATTAAGAATTATATTTTATTGAAGAATGCTATGCGTGTGGTTCAAGAAGCATAAATAAATAGTTTCACCCCAATAAATGGTAAAGGCTACGTGATGTGTCGTTATTATTAGTACTTATTTGATTCTAGTGATATTTTTTGGCACCCTGTTTTATTCCCATTTGGGCTGTGTGCATATGGACTAACTACGCTAAAGTGTTAGGAATCAGGAAAGTTGAATTTAGAGGGAGTGGAGGAAGATTAGGAATCCATTTAGTAAAAACCACTTTCAGTAAACCTGACTGGGATTCAAACCCCGATCTCCATCATCGGCAGTTTCAGTTTATTGCGAAAGTGATGCCTAAGGCCGGGGTAGGTAACCAGTCGGTCGTGTGATAAAACTATACATCGTAGTTAAAATTTTATCATTGCGTCTTCTAAACTTGAAAACATATCAAATTATAAAATTTGATCTTTGGATCTTCTAAACTTGAAAATATATTAAATTATTTCAAATAATTTTTGATAGGGACCGAAATAACCTAGATCGATCATAATAATGGTATTGTGGGTTTGTTTCCATATTAGTGGTGATATGTTTAGTAAGTAAATGACCCGCCTCTGTGGAGTAGTTAGCTAACGCGCTAGTCGTGTTGAGCTCGACTGCTGAGGATGGGGAGATCGAGGTTCGAATCTCGGTCGGGTGAACTGGGGGGGGGGGTCCTAAATGGTTTTCCACTTTCCCTCCACGCAAATACGGGTTCACTTCCTCTAATTCAACCTACCCAATTCCTAATCCATTAGCGTAATTAGTATTTAAAGCGTATAAACCGAACGGGTAGTAAGACGCGGTGCTAAATAATAATAATAAAAAGTAAGCAAATGAAGAGAGAGAGGTGGGGGGAGGGGGGGGTGCCAGATGAAAGACATAGATATTATGCACGTGCAGGTTTAGATTCTGACATCGACAGCAGATCCGAGCTGTTTTTACGAAGCTTAGATTTGTTTAGAAAAAAATTACCTCAATTAACCTAAACCTTTTTCCTTGGTATTCTTAGGCCTTTGGTGGAGTAGTTTCATGCTACTGCAGCTTTGTTAAAAGTTTCGCATTTGATGGTTAAGGGGGGGGGGGGAAATGTCACCGTAAAACACTCAAAATCATCGATTATATGAAAGCCTAATTTTCTTGAAGATTCGCGAAGTTTGGAAAACTGGAACCAGTTGCAAGATTTATTTTAAAATGGTTTTCTCCTAATGACGTTGAAGGTAGATCTTAGGGAGTAATTCTGTCTTTAATCATCTCAATTCTGCTACTTTGGAAATATAAATTATCACAATTTAAAATGATGTTTAACTGGAAACACTTTGCCTTTGATGACTAGCCAGTATTCAGAAGTATATACTTACTATGTAAATGTATCACATACATAAGAAAAGTAGGTAGATTAATTGGAAAATTAATATTTTATCTATTTTATATATTCTCTTTCTAGTTTGGATGGGAAATAATTACAAGTAAAGAATCAATTTAAAGTATAAAACATATAAGTGTTATAAACAAAAAAATAAATCAAAATTAGAGTAGGAGAAACAATGAGCGATCGCAGAACTTTTGATAGGTTAGTAAGTCGATTCTGAACAAAAAATGTTTGAAGTCCGTTCTGAAAGGTATTTTTTACCTCCCAGAACACTACTGTATAGTAGGATTTTTGTAATTTATGATAAAAATACCTTTCAAAAATGACTTCATACAAAAATCAGTGTATAAGTTAAGTTTTATCCGTGGAATGAGATGATGCATATTTAGATTATAAAAATAAAATGCAAAACATTTTATTTCAATAAATGATATTTGCTTATGAAAACGACTTTTGTTTTAAGTGTGGCATAGCAAGGGTGGGGTGGGTCTCGATGTTGGCTCCCCCTACCCGGTGTAGAAACCAAATTCTTATCAGAAGCTTATTAAGAGCTTAAATAAAAATGTGGTTGCCAAAAGAATTATGTAAAAAGTCAGCAATGTAGCGAACTTCAACCTAATAAAAGGCAGTTAAAGCAATTCAACCCCTAACCTAACAGAAGACAGCTAAAGCAGTGAACTCCTAACCCAAATAAAGGCTGTGCATACTTTATAATAATAATAATAATAATAATAATAATAATAATAATAATAATAATAATAATAATTTATTATGGCTTCAATAGTGTTTTAATAATAAAAATAATTAGACCTATTAGATTTTTAAACTACTTCACGTATTTTTTTTCAACTTATTTTAATTTCTTAGGTTTTTTTTTTTTTTACAAAATGACGCCTCCATGACATCCCTTGACCGATGGTACCCGCTACGCTACTGCTTGTTTGGATTCGTGGACTGATAAATATACCTTTATAGTTTATACATCTCTCTCTGTATGGTTAACTTGACCATTTGATTCCAATTTTGAGGAGATTTGTAAAGATGAATATCAATTTCATGACAAAGAAACTTACGGACATAATCTGGTGTCCCTAGAATCTCTCTTATCTCCGTCCCTGCCAGAATCACTCTCGATATCTCGAAGTCACACAGTTTTACGTCACAGTCTGGGAAATCGGTCATCATCACTAGGTTTTGAGGCTGTAAAGAAACAAAAGGCACAGTTTATTAATCAACATATTTTGTTTGTGTGTGTGTTTGTTGACATATTTACTTTCTCGTAACCCCTCGGAGAGAAACAGTATTGTGCTCGTCAAAAAAAATATAATTCAATATTTTTATGAATGTTTATGACCCTCTGAACCCGAAAAGTTGGTTTTTGCAATGTCGTCTGTATATTACTGTGACTAGAGTCCGAAACCATTTTACTGATCGGACTAAAACTTGGGTTTTGATAATATTCCTCATAGAAGTTTAGTTAGTGATTTGTAACTATTTTCAAAAACCTATCTAAAAATTATAGTCATATTAAAATAAAAACAATACTCTTGAAAGTTATGGGCTAGTATTGAACGGAGGAGGAAGATGGCCCACTACATAGATTCATAAAGGGACGTGTTTCCTTTGTTCCTTCCATTATTTCTGGTAGCTACGCCCCTGCCTCTGACAATTACAAAGATTGCAAACGCTCTTTTAATATATTTATTTATCAAATAATAATTTTGTCATGCCCCTCTCTATTTTGAAGGATAGTTTCCATGCCGGTTAAATAATAGAATTAATAGTGTAACATTTGGTCAATAGTGGTTTAATGTTCTCAATCTTCCTTCTTACCGCAATTATTATTATTATTAGCACCGCGTCTTACTACCCGTTCGGGTTATACGCACTTATGCTAATGTGTAATGTAGGGTGATTGTGAGATGAAATGGAGGACCTACAGTTTAACGTGGAATCCGAACCACGGTGGGAGTACTGGCATTCCTCCACATTCACAAGATGTCTTGTCAGAGGTGAAGGAAGGGTTTGGCAATCAGATAAATCTGTGCCGGGACCGAGGATTAAACCCCGGACCCTATAAGAAGTCTGACACCTTACCCTGTACCACCAGGTCACCTCTTACCGCAATTACACTACAGAAGAATACCACAAACTTTCCTGTATTACTAGAGCTGGTTTTTCCCATCTGTGTCCCACGTTCAAAATTCGATAAGGGGTTAGTTACAGGGGTTAAATAACACAAGGGGTTTTGAATCAATTTTATCTTATTTTTAAAATTGGTTTGTTAGAATGAACCTTTGAATACGTTGATTATATTTTCGTACGATTTACAAACTAACTTAGCTCATTCACAACCACGCAATTATTTAGAAGGCCGCAGTGTGGAAGATTCAAATTAGCACTTGGATGCAGTTGACAGTTAAGGTTATGATTCGAATCCTGGATGGATGCACTGAGTATGATTTTATATATGTAATTTTTACACTGTTCCCAACCTATTTTTACGCTAAAGGAGGCACATTTTATTTAAGTTACCACTCACAACCCTTTCCCTTGAATTTATTATTTCTAGACCTTTTAAACGTACAAAAGTTCAAAAATAAAGTTAACCTATGCTTATAAAATAGTGTAAATACAAGAACAAAGTTTTATAGGAAATTTATTTTTTAGCACCCGTCTTACTTCTTGTTTGGGTTTTACGCATATATACTAGTTACGTTTATGAATTAGGGATGAGAAAGGTCGAATTTAAAGGAGATGAAGTGTAGCCGCATTTGCATGGCGTGAGATTGAAAAACCATTTAGGGGAAACCACCCTAGTGCTCAAAACTGGAATTCGAGCCTCGATCTCTCTGTCATCGGCAGTCTAGTCTATTTCGAGAGTGACGCATTTTTAGACCATGTGGTTCCCGAAGCAGGTCTTTAAAATAATTATTGATTTACATGAAGTGTAAGAGTTGATTAGGTAACTGATGAAGTGTGACCACTAAATCAACATGTATAATTGGTGTATTAGTAAATCGAAATGTTGATCCCCAACAACCCAAGTTTGTTAGCTATTAAAGAAACATGTAAACAACGACGAGCCAAACTGTCCGGTAGTTGACTTGTGGTCTAGGGTAAGGTGTCGGACTTCTGTACTAGGGTCCGGGGCTCAATCCTCGGTCCCGGCACAGATTTATCTGATTACCAAACCCTTCCTTCACCTCTGACAAGACGTATATTAATCACAACTTGTGAATGTGGGAATGCCAGGCTCCATTGTAGTTCGGATCCCATTAAACTGTAGGTCCTTCATTTCATCTCACAATCACCCTACCATTACACATTAGCGTAAGTGCGTATAACCCGAACGGGTAGCAGACGCGGTCTAATAATAATAATAATAATAATAATAATAATAATAATAATAATAATAATAATAACTGTCTAGTGGATAAGGCAGATAAGGCGTTTGGCACAGTCAGGCCGCGTTAATAACACGTGCCACGTGAGGTGTCTATCTGTATCAGAGGAACAAGGTCCCGACTGTCATTATGTCATAAGTGAGGTGAACAATAAGGTTAAGACTATTCATGAGCCTTCTAGATAACTTGACAAAGAATGGTCTTGGAAGGCGTGGCTTGGCTAAGAAAGAAAAAACTCTGAAAAGTGGTCCAATTTTATTATTATTATTATTATTATTATATTATTATTATTATTATTATACATCCTGGCATGTTGTTAGTTGATAGTTTAAACAACCTCGTATTACTACTTCCTGTCCAGTTGATACATAGATAGGATAATTAATCTAACGGGGTAGGGATGAGGAATAAATCACTTTAGAGGTAATCTACCCGTCTTTCTGTGGAAAACTATTTAGGAAAAACTACCCTTAGTGAACCCGGATGGGATTTGAACCCCGATCTCCCCATCTTCGGCAAGCCTGTCTGACATGAGAGTGATGTCTTAGAATTACTATTATAAAATAGAAAGATAGTTTCAAGATAAATGTTAAAGGAACATCTGAAACAACTCTTCAACCCACTTCGGTGGTCGAATGGTCTTAGGCGTACCTCTTACAGCAGAATGTACTACCGATGACGGGGAGATCGTAATTCGAATCCCAGTTGGGTGTATTGATGCTATAATTTACTAAATAGCTGTCCACTATCCATCCACGCACATGCGGATATATACTTTTTCAGAATTCAACTTTTCTAAAATCTATCACATTAATTAGCGTAATTAGCACAAATGCGTACAACCTGAGTGGGTAGTAAAACGCGGGGACAAAAAAAATTCTCCCCCTCACGCAATAAGCATCTTACTCTCCGTCCTGGCTATCAGTATAATCACACTAATAAGATAAGAGAATAGGAAGTTAGAAGTGAGTGGAGGTAAGCTCAGATTTGCATGGAAGTAGGGTGTGAAACCATTTAGGGAAAAAACCCACCTTGGTATACCCAGCCGGGGTTCTTACCCCGACATTCCAGTCACCGGCAAACCAGAAAGAAGAGGCCAACGCCTTTTCCGCATCCCTACGATGTGGGTAGGTTTATTTTATATACCCATAATACTAGTTCCATTTTCACACTCTTTATAAAACAAAAATTTGCTGGATGTGTAAAATAAGAAATTAGATATTTAAAAACAACTAATTATCGAGAACCGAACCAGCACTCATCAAGGAAAACTAATTTCTTAATTTGAATTTTGTTTAATTAACAGTTTTTGTTGAACATTTCTCAATAATATTATGACTTATTTTGTGTCAGGGATTAAGTAACACAAAATTCCTTGCTTTGACATCATTCAACTCTACAAATTTATATTCTATAAAATTGAGACCTTCTAGTGATGACTATGTTAGCCTTTAAACGAAACTTTTCAACACTAACGGGTTATTTTCAATATTTATTGATATAGCTTATTATTTATTTATATTTATACATAATATATGTATGTAGTCAATTTTACTATATTATTATATTATTACTATATTATATTACTATACAATTTTACTATATTATTATTATTATTACTATATTATATTAGTAAAATTGACTACACAAAATTATTTGGAATATGCAAACTACTATAAAGAGCAAATAAAAGGTTTAAATTTTAATAAAATACAGAGAAACAATTTTTCTTATGAAGTAGTTGGACTTGTTAATATCCTCTTATTTTAAGAAGTGGCATAATATACTTTATCGCCAATTTATAAACAGTATTATATTATACTAATGTGCATTGTCAAATTTTAAAATTTGTTTAAAATTAAATGCTCGCCTTTCATTCGGGCTTATATGGACTGGGCATAACTTTTGACTCCATGATCCCAGGCTATCACTAAATTTTTCCCCTTAAGGTGGATTGGGCATTGTTACCTATAACCTAGTCCAACCTAACCTTGCTCCCCCTTTTACTAAGAATTATTTTTACTTCGGACATACTTAATGGAGTAGCTAACTTCTAGCTGGATGGCTTATCCTGAACTGTAGCCTACTGGTGACTTATTGTATTCATTCCATATTAATATTATAATATAAATAGCACAATCCACATGTTTACAATTCCTTCTAGTCGAACTGACGGTGCCCAATCAACCCATTTACAATTCTTTCTAGCCCAGTGGTCCTCAAACATTTTTCAGATAGTACCCCTTGGAAAAAATGTCGGCAAATTATCCCTAAATGACAAATATAAGATAATCAAAGGGGAAAATTTCCCTCAGTCATCTCGAAAATTCCCCACCACGTTTGGTTCCCCCCGCCACATTTGATCCTCTTGTTCCTTGAGAGCTACTCATGTTCCCCCTGAAAGTCACCCTTATACCCCTGGGGGTACGCGCACCCAGTTTGAGAACCACTGTTCTAGTCGAACCGACGGTACCCAATCCACTGACCTTCCATTCAAGAAGAAAAAAAAATTTACAAAAACTTGTACAGATAACATTCGACACTTTGATGTGTTAAAATTCTCTTTTTTAATCTATTGGCCATAAATATCTGTGCGTGCGGAATAATAGTTACTTGAATAGTTTTTGCAACGCCTACTAAGAATGAGATTTCATAACACTTGAGCGCTAAATAAACGCAACAATACACTTGCTCACTGTCACATAATAGACAATTTATTTGAACGGTAAATTTATGGACGGTTAATATTATTATAAACAGGAGCACGAAAAATGGCTTGGTGATCTAAATGTTGACAAGGCAATATAAACCTCCGGGATATAGATCAGATCAGCTCTAAACGAGCGTGGTATGTCTAGAAATCTGAGGCAGGAGAAATTATTAATGACTCTTCTCTTAAAATAAATTAAAAATTACATTTTATACGTGACAAGACCAGGTTTTGTTAATAGAAACTATATTTTAAGACGAAACTGGTTACATTAGGCCTGCGTTAATCTTGGTTTACGATAGTTTGGCAATAAGCGAAGTCTTAAAAACTTAATTAGTATTATTACTATTATTGCTGTGCGAAGTCCAATATTTTCGATTCAAAGTAAAGTCGAATCGAGTACATGAAATATTTTAAAAAACTAATTGAAGTTTGAATGATTGATACTTTTTTAATAATTTGTTTATTGTTATGTGTTTAAGTATATGACTTATATCTTAATACATTTAGATACTAAATATTATTTAAAAAATCTTTTATTTCAATTTGTATTTAACATAATTTGACATACATTTATAAATAAAGCAACTACACCAACATTCGATTCAATTACTTCAAACCCGCTTCGGTGGCCGAATGGTCTAAGGCATCACTCTCATAATAGACTAAATTATCGATAACGGGTAGATCAGGGCTCGGTCTCCGTCGGCTGTACTGAGGGTGGTTTTTCCTAAAAGGTTTTTACACTCTCCCGCCAAGAAATTCGGGTACACTTCCTCTATAATTCAACCTGCCTAACCTCTAACACTTTACAAAGGCGTATAATCAAAACGGGTAGTAAAACGCGGTGCTCTAAAGAAATTACTTCAAATTTTCGTCATGTAAACATTAATTTATAACTGTACATCCAACATAATACCGGACCTTGCCCAGATTTTATTCATTGGGAAAAAAGCGAATATCTGCGGTGGCCCACATTAAAGCCCTCAACAGATGGTAAGGAATTTTCTTAACAATGAATCTCTTCTTTAAATTATTTAAAGTTGTTTTTAGCATATTATTGAGGTTGTATGTATTATTAATTTTTAAAGACTCCAATTAGTTACTAGCACAGCCAATTATGAGTAATACACAAATACATTGCTAATAATACTTGCAAAGGAAGGGGGTTATAGCCCTCGGCACGGCCCTGATATAACAACACAGAAATACACAAATTGAACACAGCTATCTATATATAATTTACGTAAACAGGGAATGAGGGATTGCTGACCACATGACACCTTCTATCCGCAAATGTTGGCAATATCTTCGCTAGCATGCGGTGTCCGCTTGGTTGGTATAGCTCGGGGTACACACATATGTACTAATTACGCTAATGTATCAGAAACTAGGAATGTTGAATTTGGAGGAAGTGCACCCGCATTTACATGGAGTGCGTTTGGAAAACCATTTAGGGAAAACTACCCTCAGTAGGCCTACACCCGACCGGGACTCGAGCCCCGGTCTCTCCATCATTGACAGTCAGGAATACTGCAAGAATGACGTCTTAAAACATGCGGCTACCGAAGTGTGTATTGATATATTTTAGCTGTGAATATTTTTATTGGTGAAGCTTCGCAATTGTAGAATCTGAAATTTTCCCGATAGAAGTCAAAGTTGTCGAAGCTTTGCACACTCCTAATTACTACTACTATTACTACTTGTTGTAGTACTAGGAAAGTGTGGGCGTTGGAAAGAGCCCGAATAACGTTGAGTCCCATGTTCATCATCAATCACCTGAAACAACTCGTCATAACACACTCTCGACTTCCTTCCCCGTCATCCATCACCGGAGCAGTATAACGACTCCATCAACCGTGATGGGTAAAGGGGCATAAGTGGTCGAGCTCACCCATTTCTGGGACCTTTAATAGCAACCATTAATTGTTGCTTTGTTGTGTTTTTAAAACATAAAAGGCGTTTTTTTCTCTTCTCTCTCTTTATATTCCGCTGTCTTTACGTCTGACGAAATCTCTTTGTGCGATCTGTTCTTCTTCCAAATTAGGAATCAGGCTAAAGGACCCCGGTATTTTCTCAAGTATTTTCAGCTCGTAACGCTATTCCATCATAATAAAAGCTTGGATGTTCATTTATTTGAGGATCAGTGAGGAGTTGGGAGAGGAAGGCGGGGCTTGTTTTGGGATCTTTATGAGGAAGCCAGAGATGAACATGTGGTACAAACTCTTGGAATCAAGAATAGAGTGAAGAATCCTATTCCCTTTTGACACGTTTAAGGTGGAAGTGTAGGGGAGGCGAGAAAAGGTCGACTTTTTTGCAGTTTTTTTTGTGAAACTTTTTTGGATCAATATAAATCAAATAATTCTCCAGTAGGAAAATAGAGTTTAATTTTTTTTCACAAGGTAATCTAACCATTCTTGATTATCTGTCAAGGGTGTCCGGAAATTTAATGAAAACTTTTTATTTCATTTAAATGTTTGTCATCTAATGCCGCTATGCTCATGACAGATATTCACGATCTGGTGATATAACCATGTGAAGAAAATTAAACTTTATGTTTCTACTGGAGCAATATTTTATTTATTTTGACCAAATAAATGTGTTGCTTTAAAAACATCAAAAATACCGAGATTTTCTAGTTTTCCCTACACTCCCACGATAGGGCCCCCCATACACGTATAGCTTCGCCTTCGGGTTGAACTGACTTGTCATGACAGGCCGAAACTGAGACAGTTCTACTTGTCCCAGCTCACCACCCCAAACGAACAGATCAGTATGTCAGATTATTGTCTTCAGTCCGTCTGTAAATACGGTTGAGTGTAGATGTATACAAGTTTTTCATGGGGAAAATGATATAAGTGATTAATTGCTTGCAAATGCATTAATTGTAGAAGAAAGTACGGAAACGCCGCAGAGTGTAAAGGAAATAGTGGTTGAACCGAGAAAATTAAAACCATATAAATTTGCTTCAAATTGAAGGGAGATTTCTGATCCCCCTTGATAAATTCGGAATAAAAAATATTTTAACCACATGCCCATGGCTGAATAGCGGACGAAACACGATATGAAACTAAGCATGTGGAAAACGGAGACTGAACTAAATGAAGAAATGGCCTGAGGACCACTCCCCCCACCCCTCCCCCGCCAATACACGTTAGTTCCTCCTGCAGGTAGAATGACGGTATTCCCACATTTGAAACTGTTGGCCAGCTGTCTACCTACCCCTCACACATAAGTCAGGCATTTCAGACTTCAACTGTTCAGGCCGATATGAAGACGAAACTGTACGTGTAGGGTGATGTGGGGCCTAAATAATAATTGAGATGAGTACTTCATTGGTATTAGTTTCGGTACAGTAAAATCAAATCATATAGACTTAAAAACTTCCCTATAAAACTAAATACACTATATTTTAATAAAACTTAGACCCCCTTAAACAAAGGAACTTTTCACCTAAAACAAAAGATTTGGGGAACTCGTTGCCGCATCTCACTTATCGTTGCAGGGGTAAACCAAGTAGTCCCGTTGGAAATAATCAAGATGGTTTTTGGTTTAGTTTTTTTAATCACTGCGTCATACTACCTGTTCAGGTTATACGCATATATAAACTTTAGTGGAGTAGGGATGAGGAAGGAAGCATTTTAGTGGTAATCTACCCGCATTTTGCGTGGAGGTAGATTAGGGAATAGACACCTTCAGTAGACTCGGCCGGGATTCGAATCATGATCTCCCCGTTATCAGAAGGCCAATCTAGCATGAGAGTGACGCCTTAGAGCCCATTTCCACGAGCGTGTTTAGCACGACCTTGTTTTAAATGGTTGTGTTTCCACGAGCGTGTGCGGTTGAATTAGCTGCGCCGCTGCCGCGCACGATCGCCCGTCCTCGTGACTAGCCGCGGCGTTTCCTAGCAGCGCTGCCAGTGTAGATACATTACATTTAATGGTCCTGTTTCCACGGGCGGCAGAAATATGTACGACTCTTTCAAAACAGAACCACGTGTTGTTGTGCTAGGCTAACAATTTCAGTATTATTTATTACTATAAAATGTCATCCCAATCCTTTGAGAGCATAGATGTGGAAATGTTTATTAGTGAGATAGAGATGCTACCAGACGTTTGGGATTCAAGGTCATCTGAACACAGCAATAAGCAAGAAAAAACAAGATCATGGGAATCATTGTGCAGAAAGTTTATTCCAAATTCAAGTAAATATATTAGGGGGGAGTGGAGGTCCGAACAATGCTCACGTAATACAGAGAGAGACAGGAGAGAATGGGGGAGTGTGAATCGAGAGTAAATTAAAAAATATATCATAATGTTATAAATTTCTAAATTCTACCAGTTTAATAGAATACATTTAGATTTAAATATACAACAATGATTATTGTGAATTATTGTTAATTACGTATTTTACACCATTAATTTACAAGTTTCGTTAATAACTAGCAGCAATTTATATAATGCATAAAAATTATCTTTATTCCCGTTAGAGAGAGGGAAAGAGGAAAATGGGAAAATGGCCAAAAACATGATTTTATTACTGAAATCTTAGAAGGAAACATGGGTTTAATATTGTCAGCACCCGCCTCGGTGGCGTAGTTGGCTAACGCGCTTGTCGTATTGAGTTAGACCGCTGAGGACGGGGAGATCGAGGTTCGAATCTCGGTCGGGTGAACTGGGGGTGTGGGGGGTCCCTAAATGGTTTTTCACTCTCCCTCCACGCAAATGTGGGTTCACTTCCTTTAATTCAACCTTCCCAATTCCTAAATCCATTAACGTAATTAGTACTTAAGGTGGGGTGCTAGTGAGCGCGAGTTTAGCGCATTAATTTTGCAGTTTTTATAGCACAAATATTTTTTGACCAAAATAAATCAAATATTTCTTCTATAGAAACATAGAATTTTGTTTTCTGCACATGCTAATTCAACAGTTGTTGAATATATGTCATGAGCATGGCGGCATTTGGTGACAAACTTTTTAAATAAAGAGAAAAGTTTGTCACCTAAATGCCGCCATGCTCATGACATTATATTCAACAACTGTTGAGATTAGCATGTGCAGAAAACAAAACTCTATGTTTCTATTGAAGAAATATTTGATTTATTTTGGCCAAAAGATGTTTGTGCTATAAAAACTGCAAAAATACTGCCATAAACTCGCGCTCACTAGCACCGCCTTAAAGCGTATAACCGAAAGGGTAGTAAGACCGGTGCTAAATATATTATTATTATTATTATTATTATTATTATTATTATCATTATATTGGCAGCGCGACAGCAGCGTTGCTACGGGCGACAGCAGCGCTGCTACCAAACTGCTCAGCAGCGCTGCTAAATATGCTCGTGGAAATAGGCTCTTTGAGTATTCGGTCACTGAAGCGGATTTAGTTTAATTTAAATGCCCTATAATACTACGGTAATATAGTAACCCTGACCCATGGACAAATGATTAGAGAGTATGCTGATTTGTTTCCGTTTAGTGATGACAAGATATTTACTATTGTTATGCAGATTTCCTGCTACCCATTAGTAATATCTAGACGCTAGATCCGGGTGTTTATAGTATTAGGAATAATGTCCTAATTTGAATAAGTTTGTAGGTCGTATGCTGATATTGCCTAATCGTCTAATCTGTATATTTTGACAGTGCACGTCAAATACCTCCATACATAATCATCTGACAGCAAATATATCCATTCATTGAAAGCAAAATATACGAGTATCGCACAAACTAAAATCTCACAGACCATTCTAGGTAAATGGAAATGAATCACTTTAATACCGGTATAGTGGGCTGATATTATATGAAAGAAATAAAATAAAAAAAGACAAAAGACAACACAAGCACTGTGACGGGAAGGGGGGAGGGGGGAATGGCAGACATCGTAGAGCAGGCTACGCCCGTTTTCTCCGAGACGTGTTCAACATGAGAGGGAAGACAGGCGAACAAATCTGGCAAGTCGAGTGTTTTTGTTTTTTTTTGCACTCTGTCTTACTACCCGTCCGGGATATTCTAACGGCACGCGGTCGTATCCGTCCCAACGTCCTTGGTTCAGATCCTGACCGGGTTAGTATACGATCTGATAGTCCTGGATTCACGTGCGTCAGTTTATATCTCGGCGCTAGATCTAAATATTTAAGTATATTTTGTCCGGCTGCCAGATAGTTCCACGTTCTTTACCAACGATTAAACTGCGTTTGATTTAAATGTAAGATAACATAAATTAAAGATCACAAATTGAATATTAGGATTAATTTATTCCACATTTTGGTTCTGGTTACTAAGAATGCATCTACTAAAATTAATAATGAAAGTTATTTTATTTACGGTCAATATTGATACTAGTTTAATTATAATGAGGCCCTAATGACCTCGATGTGTCGATGTGTCGATGGGTCTTTAAACCATAATAATAATAATAATAATAATAATAATAATAATAAAATAATAATAATAATAATAATAATAATATAATAAGATTTTATGGGTATTGGTAAATATAAATATATAAATAAGGTATCAGCTGAGGATCACATGACTTGACGTATAAATAGGTGGCCACTATTTTATTAGCTTTTGTAAATAGCAAAAAAAGTTTATCTTCTTATCATTGTTATTGGAGTTTTTTTAAAACGATGGCTCGTAAATGGAAATATGGCATTGACATAAAGAAAGTTTACTTTTCTCTATGGTATTGAGGAGCGGGAGATCATTTTAAGAATTGTATCTAAATAAAATTGGTTTATTTTTTAAAACGTTAGATGTATTATTTTACAGTTTCAAAGTCTCATGAACTCTTAACATAATCCCCCGCCATTGCCACCAAGAGCCAACTTAGGCGCAAAAACGAATAACGAAACATCTATGCTGTAAAACGAAAGAATAACAAATTAGTATTTGAATAAGATCTCTGGGAAAATACCAGATTTTTGTTTTGTCGGCCCCAACATCTTTGTCCTGGGATACGGGACGAACCCAGAAAATACGAAACGGGAGAGATCGACAATGGTTGAGGGCGCAGAGAGCGGTAGATAAGGAAATAATATTTAAATTGTACAAAAACTGTGGGTTTTTTGTTTGGCACCTCAAACACCCTGGTCCAAATCTCGTTCCTTAGTATGCTCAACCACACGGGTACTACACTCGTGGTAGCTTGGCTTAAGACGACAGGTTCACAGTTGATTTGGATGGTCGGTGATGGAGTGCTACCTCAGACCTCAGCCGGATGCACTCAAGATGAATTCTCACATAATGTTATTCATCTCCGTGATTTTATTATCCTCTTCCCATGCAAATGCTGGTGCACTTCTCCTAACATTAATCTTGAAAATGATGACCTTTATATTAGGCCCTTGTTGTAAATTAAAATAAGCGAAGATCTTTAATAGCATAATCTAAATAATAGAGATGAGCAGGATAGCTATGAGGAAATTAATCAGTATTAGTTTGGAGAGAGGATTGAAAAACTACTTCTTGTTCAGACGCATTTCTTCTGAACTACTCTTCTCATGCCCATGTATCAGAAATCTAATTGTGATTTGTATTTGGATAAATTTGTTTGTAGAGTCTGCGCTTAGAGCGTGTATGATTTATTTTTTAAACTTTTGAAATATTTAAAGTGTAAGCCTACTTTCTGAACTGACTGATTACATCATTCCAAGACTTATAAATTTAATAATTCTAGAACAAACACTACATCCAGCCTCCGTCCGTTAATTCATCACTGAGTAAGGGGAAACTCATATTTAACCAATGATCTTTTCCAACCATGACGGTAATCAAACCCAGGATCTTTAAGTACACTAGACATACACGATACCGATTGAGCTGAGGTGTCCGACTACGATTTCGATAGCCAAAGTAATAAATAATCAAACACCTCCAACCTCCTTTCTATTTTCCCTCCTTAATTTGAATACACGCTATAGATCTTCAAGCAGAATGTCAAATCACTGTAGTTGAGTCTTTATTGCAATGGACGTGCGTCTGCGAAACGCGTTTCACGCGAAATTATCAGGGAGTGGCTCGCCTGAATGTTTTATCCTCCAGATATGGAGGAAGGTGCTATCTGTAACGTTTCACGGCCTACTGGAGTCGAGTGGGTGAGATAGGCCGCGGCACGTGACATGGGCGCATTGACTCAAATCTAATCTCCGGTTTATTAGCAGGTCACATCGACTCATTCTCTACGGCAGGGGTGGTCAAGACGTTGAATGTGATTCACTGATGATTGATTGGCAGGCTATAATCTATAGGGATCTTACGGTTGATTGCTGGAGAGTTTATGTTCAATCGTGATCTAATTGTGACAATTTGACAGTCTAGATACGATCGTGATCTTACGGTCGGTTACTAGAGAGTTTGTGTTCGATCGTGATCTACATGGGACAAATTGGCAGTATGAAGACGATCGTGATCTTACTGTCGATTGTGATCAACTTGTGACAACTTAAGTCTAGAGACGATCGTGATCTTACGGTCGATTGCTAGAGAGTTTGTGTTCGATCGTGATCTACATGTGACAACTTGACGGCTTAGAGACGATTGTAATCTTACGGTCGATTGCTATAGAGTTGTGTTCGATCGTGATCAACTTGTGACAACTTGACAGTCTAGATACGATCGTGATCTTACGTTCGGTTGCTAGAGAGTTTGTGTTCGATCGTGATCTACATGGGACAAATGAAGACGATCGTGATCTTACAGCCAATTAATAGAGTGTTTGTGTTCGACCGTGATTTACCTGTGACAACTTGGCGGTTTAGAGATGATCGAGATCTTACGATGGATTAGTAGAGAGTTTGTGTTCGATCGTGATCTACCGGTGATTGTTTGGAGGTGCAATGAGTGTACAGAAGATCGTGGTCATGTGGCTGATCGCTGTAAGGTTCGATCCCCAACTGGTTTCATTAACTAAGGATTAGGGTCAGGGAAGAGTCAGGAACGGGTAAAAGATTTTTTACCGCACTGGTGTTTCTCATCTGCCTTCTAGTAAAATGCTGATGCATCTCACTATGATTTCCTTTCTTAGGGGGACAAAGAATGTCATGCTTTTTTATAGGGTATAAAAGTAGAGAAAAGGAGAGTCGGGGTCTCCTGCAACTCTTAGCATCACCTTTTTAACGTAATACCGTAACACATCCATTTAAATTATATAATTGACTCAAATAAAGTCCAAAGAAACAACTTTTATTTATATATACCAAATTTAAACAATTAATACGTGAGTTAAGACTTTTTTGGGGGGGAGGGGGGAAGAAAATAAGAAAAGGGAAGATGGGGGGGGGGGGGCCTTCCTTTTCTTGTGTGACATTCTTTTTAAGGATGGGCCCGGATTATTGTGACATTTCGTGACACAAGTGGGTGGGAGTAGAGGATGTCGAAATAATCCCGAAATAGCTCGACATCCATTCCGGAATGTCCCTAATAGTATTGATTTGGTGATATTCTGATGTTGAGCTAGAAAGTGTGGGTGTCGCTTTAAGCTCATGCCATGTTCGTGCTGAGGATCTCTTCCCACGGGTGCTTGCTGTGAGAACATTCACGATCGATGCATCCATCCATCATGGTTGGGACTTTTTTTGGATTGGCATTGACCTGGTTTCCGAATACGTGCGTACGGTTATCTTTTTAAATAAGTTTTATTGGGCTAATCAATTATAGTTGTACATATATTCACTCTCAGGATATTTAAAACACAAACTTACACCAGCCCCTAAGGATTCTCAGTAATCAAAGGCTATTGAAGACAGTAAAAATAAAATAATTAATTGTCACCCGGACGGGCTGAATAAATCTCTTAGTTAGAAAGGTTGTGAAACATCCAAAATCCTCTCGCGGCACATATTTGCCTAATTGATGAATATGTTGAAATTGTAACAAAAATCTAAAAATTAGGTATATTTTAAAATTGGCATTTAAGTCAATTACACTTAAAAATAAGTTGAAAAATCAAATCAAAGGAGGAAGTGACCATACATATATTAAATATTAATATATTACTCTTGAGAATTGATGGAAAAATTATTAAATTTGAAAAGTAACAATTTAATTTATTTCTTAGCTGTAGGTGACTTGGGGTCTAGGGGTAAGGTGTCAGACTTCTATGCTGGCGGCGGGTTCAATCCTCGGTACCGGCAAAGATTTATCTGATTGCCAAACCCTTCCTTCACCTCTGGCAAGACATCTTGTGAATGTGGGGAATGCCAGGCCACCACCATGGTTCGGATTCCACGTTAAACTGTAGGTCCTTCATTTCATCTCACAATCACCCTACCATTACACATTGCGTAAGTGAGTATAACCCGAAGGGTAGTAAGACGCGGTGCTAATAATAATATATAATAATAATAATAAAATATAATAATAATAATCTTAGTTGTAGTTCCCCGTTCCTTGATTTCTGGCTGCATTTTTAGAGCTGAACAGTTATTTAGACATGTTTCAATGCATCAGCGGCATCATCCTCAGATCTGATGAGAAAGAAAGAACACACAAATGAAATCATCAGACCTGAGGATGATGCCACTGATGCAAAAAAAAATCATTATATTGATAAAATATGGGTTTACCCTTTAACATTGATACATTAACTACCGGGGACTGGATGCTGTGCTTGTCCTAGTCTTAAGTTAGATTATTATAGCATATGAAGCTACGACAGGCCTAGCAAGCCGGTATTGGAAAATATATGACTCGAATAAGAAACTGACCCAACCCACAGGCTGGATACAGTGATGGATGTATACATAATTTAGTTTAATAATAAAATTATAAATACCAAATATTATAGCTTATTAAAAAATATATGTATTTGCAAGCCTCTCAATTTTGAGGGATCTATCAATTCCCAGGTGTTTTCAGAACCCTCCCCCCCTCCCCTTTACAATCTCCTGACTCAAACCTGCAGCGGTGATCAAGCTGAGGGTTCACATTGTATATGTTGCCGTTGACGGGGAATCCCGAGACTAAAATCCCGGCTGGACTATTTTCCACAGGGATTTAGATATTTTCTTTTACCAGTATCGCGGTGACCTGGTGGTCTAGGGGTAAGGTTTCAGACTTCTGTGCTGGCGGCCGGGGTTCAATCCTCGGTCCCGGCAAGATTTATCTGATATCCAAACCCTTCCTTCACCTCTGACAAGACATCTTGTGAATGTGGGGAATGCCAGGCCTCCACCGTGGTTCGGATTCCACGTTAAACTGTAGGTCCTTCATTCCATCTCACAATCACACTACCATTACACATTAGCGTAAGTGCGTATAACCGAACGGGTAGTAAGACGCGGTGCTAATAATAATAATATAATTTTACCAGTATCGTTCTACGATAATGTGGTTGCATTTCCTTTAAACTGTCCTTATCCCTTCAATTAGACCAATAAACACATTTGTGTACCACATCGGTGGGCCAGTGGGTTAAGGCATAAGTATAGTCTGGTCCAGCTTGACGGGGACTGGGAGGTTGGTTGGTATTCAAAGATCGGTTGAGTGTACTGTGGTGTTTATTTCCTCATTTTAGAGTACATTGCTTAGCCATTCTGACTTTTAATTGTGTAAAATATAGGACAGCCAGATGAGTAAAAACATACACTGATAAAAATAAAACTTTTGTTAAGGCATAACAATAATAAAATGTATACATTTTTGTATATCTTACTAAACCATGACATAATTCTACAATTGGAACGGTATATTGTGTATTCAAATAAATAATCAAATTGTGCGTGTAGGAAGGGAGTCAACTTATAAATTGCTAGTAACTTTCTAGTCACCGCATTTATATTCTGGTTTAACCCCATGGTTAGGAATTAGTGTGTTATTGTGTTTCTTCCATTCCAAAGATGGGAGCAGTCACTTAGCCAAAAAAAAAAGAAGGGGGGTATCATGCAAATAAGAACAAACGTAATCGCTACAACATTTGCCAATTTTAGAAGCGACTGTGTTACTTTCACTTTGAAGATATTAGAAAAATAGGTATCCAGTCCAATTTTAATAGAAAATATTTATTTGACAACGAGAAATGATAATAAAGCTCCCTACTTTCACATATCTATGTCAGTTAATGTGATATGTAGCTGTCAATTTTTATCTATATTGCTAATATCTATAAAATAACGCTAATAATATACAGTAAAATGTTATCAATTATGGTAACAAAAAGTTTTGTATTTTCTAAAATGCCCTTCCTATAAAAATTATACTGTACCCCTGTTCATACAAGAAGAGTGTTTGATGTAATTCAGTCACTTTTCATAAACATTTTTGTATCGGAATATCACGTAACATTCCACGACCAAGAACATTTTAAGGAAAGGTGACCAAACTACCTGAATTATTATTATTGTATATATTTATATATTATTATATTATATCATCATTATTAGCACAGAGTCTTACTACCCGTTCGGGTCATACGCACTTACGCTAATGTGTAATGGTAGGGTGATTGTGAGATGAAATAGAGGACCTACAGTTTAACGTGGAATCCGAACCACGGTGGAGGCCTGGCATTCCCCACATTAACAAGATGTCTTGTCAGAGGTGAAGGAAGAGTTTGGTAATCAGATAAATCTGTGCCGGACCGAGGATTGAGCCCCGTACCCTAGTACAGAAGTCCGACACCTTACCCCTAGACCACCAGGTCACCTACTACCTAAAGTCGAACCACTTTACCCTGGAATTATATTAGAGTGACATTGCCCACACATCGGTGACACCAAGTCTTAAGTTTTCAACTTAATTACATATTATTTGTTGATCATGGAAAAGTTGTGGTTCCAACCCAGGCTGTCATTATTGAGCGAGGTTTCTCTTAAATAGTTCTACTCTCTCTCTATCTTTTAGCACCTAGAAAAGTTACTAGATTTACTTTCACCTATTCATACGTCAAGTAATGTGATATTTAGCTGTCTCTTTGAACTATAATAAATTCCCCCCTCCCCCTATTTATTTGAGGTATTTAACGTGCACTTTCCGAAACGACTGATGATATCAGAACACGATTTATAAACTAACTTGAATCTATAATAGACACAACATCCAGACCCCCGGCCGTTAATTAATCACTGTGAAAGGAGAAATACACATTTCACCAATGATAGTTTGTTTAGCCCTACCAGAAATAGAACCAAGGACTTTAACTCAGTAGACAAACACACTACCGACTGAGCTAAGGTGTCGGACTGATATATGATATCAATACCTATAAAATAACTCTAATAATTGGTAAAATATTATCAATGTTGACTGCAAGAAAATATATTTTTATTTTCTAAAAGGCTCTTCCTATGAAAATTGGACTATACATTTCAAACTATCGCAAGGTAGATCATTCACTACTCTCAATAAATGATGAATAAATCATCCCAACAAATGTCTCTTTACTACACCTAACCTTGTTACTGAGTGACGACATCTAAACTCGCCCACCGATCTATCCGGCAGCCAAACTCACGCCTAGGTCCGGTGAGAACATGTTGTATATCACCTCATCTGCGCCGACCATACATCTGGCTCATTGGAGAGGGCTGCTGGAGACAGTCCATTAGCTCTTATGACCTACTTGGAGTGACGACACCCACGCGCGCGCGACACGCAACACTTTGGCCAATTAACAAAAAGGGTGGGCTTTTGAAGGGTTGGGTCACCCAAGCCAATGAGGGGCTCAGTAGCTCTCTCCCGACAAATATTTGAAAATTAAATGGCACTAAAAGTTATTTTCAAATACATTTAGGCAAAGACCATTCTAAAACACCTTCTAGGTACATTCAAATTTAAAAATAATCATACAGGGCCCCTCTAAATTGCTTTTAGAGAAGTTTAATTTTCAAAGAATTTCTGAGTTAGTACAATTATAAATAGCCTAGAGGAGTTCTGTAAACTATTTTGATTGTACTGGCTTGGAATTCTTGAAAATTAAACTTCTCTAGAAGTTATTAGAAGTGACTTCCTGCAGAGTTTTTAAAAATTCGAATTTATTTAGAAGATATTTAGAACGGTCCTTGCCCGTAAATTATTTTAAAATTAGTTTATCTATATAAGATACTTGGAATGGTCTTCCCCCGGCAAGTTTGTTAATAATTCCAATTCCAATTATTGTATGCCTCTAAAAGCTATTTGAAGTGGTATACTAAATGTGATTTTTACAAAATGAAGTGCTTCTAAAAGTTACTTGAATGGTCTTTCCATATCACATTTTTTGACATTTGAATGTACATGGCAACTATTTAGAGTGATCCTCTTTCACCAATTTTTTTTTTTTAATTGGACGCCTTTAGAAGCTATTTGGAGTGGTATTCAACGAGATTTTAAAAAAAAGAATTGGATGCATCTACAAGTCATTTGAAGTTTGATGCGAGGCCGTATTTCATATTCATATTCGAGAATATCAGCGGGGAGTGATATAGATATAGAGGGGGGCAATTAATTCCTTCCAGAGCTGTCAATACCTCCCCCGATTAATACCTTATTTCAAATGGTCATTAGCGTGCCACGTGGTCGCTTGTTCTCTTGTTCTCGCGACTATTCGCGCAAGCAAGGAAGCGACACTTAAGCTCAGTAAGGAAGAATAGGCCTATCCCTACAGAGTTCTGGGTTTCGATTCCCGTTGCACGTAAGGCCATTATTGTATATTATTTATTAATTGGTGGCCAGGTAACTGGGTACTGTGTCTTTTCTACTAAGTTTAGTTGTTGAGTCACATGCTGATATATCAATACGTTTATAAATATGAAAATTAAATATTCCTAGTTTATTTTAGCACCACGTCTTAATTGCGTTAGGGTTGTACGATTATGTACTAATTACACTGATGGATTTTTTAGTGATTAGGAAGGTTATATTAATAGGAAGTGTACCCAGATTTGGCGCGGAGGGAGAGTGTAAAACTATTTTGGGAAAAAACTCAGTTCACCGCCATAAATTCGAACCTCAATCTCCCCGTCATCGACAGTCTAATTACTGCGAGAGAGGCGCGTTAGAGCACGCGGCCACTTAACCGGGTTACCACTAACTAAAATAGATGATGGAATGAATGTTAGAAAGATATATTTAGAAAATAACAATTTAAAAGAACCAACATTGAAAAAATGTGACTATAAAACAATATACACATCTTATAGACATTCAGGTGAATGGAAAAATCAGAACCGTGTTTAGGGTACTTACTGACAAACCCAACGGGAAGAGACATTGGGACTATTGAGCTATATGCAGGTGGAAGGATAACATTAGAATAGAGGTGTAATGAGGTGGACTGGATAGAACTAACTCAAGATAGGGATTGGTGACGTACTTTTGTTGGTGCGTTGGTAAACTTTGAGTTCCTAATGCCATAAGAGTAAGTAATTACAACTATTACTTTTGTTTATTGACATTTAAAAATATAGTATTACGTTTAACATTACTGCTAATATCCAATAAATTATTCAACTTATGAATATTATGAAAGTGGTCTCAGCAACTTCTATAACTGTCAGATACCTATCTACATTCGACAATCCCACTTAGTTATCTTGTAATTGTCAAGTATTCTGGCATTTTACATGCAGGCTTAGGCGAGAATTTAGCACGCTTTACACTGATATTGTGGGCAGGTTTTAGATATAAACTGGTTAAAATGTTAGTTTCATATCCTACTTGCCGGCTGTAACGAGAGTGTTTTGCTAAATGTGATTTTTACATCATTTCTCTACGCCAATGCGGGTGCATTTTCTTTAAGTTACCTTTCTCATCCCTGGCACTTTTATTAAATCATCACTAGCCCTTATGTTGAACGTACAAGTAATAAAATTAGCCTTCAATGACGCCTTAATTAGGACCAGCTGTATGGAAGTCTCTAAGCTTAATATATACAATTAATTTTCGAGAACTGCTTCGGTGGCCGCATAGTTTAAGGTAGGTGTCAGCAACCATTTTGATATTGGGACCATATGGGTTTAAAAATATATTTGGTAAGCGGGTTTGAAAAAAAAAGTATTGAGCAAAAATATTTCTATAATTGTATTTCTCATATAACTTAGTAATAGCTAATAGTCTATTTTTATGAAAACAATTGTTTTTCTGCTAAATCTTTTGTGGGAAGATAAAATAATTTGGTGGGCTGGATTCGGCCACGGGCTGAAGGTTGCTGACCACTGGTTTAAGGCGTCACTCTCACAATGTACTGGACCACTGATGATGGAGAAATCGGTGCTCGTGTCCCAGTAGGGTGTATTGATGATGGTTTTCCATTCTACCTCCACGCAAATACGGGTACACATCCTCTAAACTCAACTTTACTCATCTACAACACACACATATGCGTATCGCCTGAAAAGGTAGTAAGAGGCTGTGCTAATAATGGTTTTATTTCAATTAATTTTATTATTATTATTATTATATATATATTAACAATAATATAAAAGACTAACATCCAGCTCCCAGCAGCTGATTCATCACCGAGAAAGGGCAAACCAACATTCCATCAATGATAAATCTTGTGGCCATGCTAGAAATCGATCCCAGGGTCCTTAGCTAAGAAGACATACACAGTACCGACTGAGCTAGGTTGTCGGACTAGATACTAAAATAAAAAGAGTTTAAACATCTTTGTCACAATAATGCCCAGTGATAATACCTCGTAAATTAAGGGCTGAGTTATAATGAGAGGCACTTATCCTAAGTTTTCCAAGAGGTGTTACCCCCCTCCTCCCCTCCCTCCTTAAGGTGGGGATGTAGGGAAAGCGAAAAAAAAGGCCAGTACGTTTGAAGTATTTAAAGCAAAACTTTTTTGCCCAAACAAATATAATATTACTTCAGCGCGAAAAATAGAGTTTAATTTTATTCACATTGTGATATCAACAGTTGTTGAATATACGTCATGAGCATAACGGCACTATATGAGAAACTTTTTAAATTAAGAGAAAATCCTTGTTGAGGTCATCATGCGAAGAAAAATACTCACTGTTTATATAGAAGCAATATTTTATTTATTTTGACCAATAAAAGGTTTTTATATTTTAAAAAACCCTGCAAAAACACTGACCTTTTCTCGCGTCCCCTACATCCCCACCTTAACAACAATATTTCAAGAGTCATAAGGCCTTAAAAATATATTAGGTTTTGGTAAATGTTTAGTTATGATTTTTTTTAAAGAAAAACATATCTTTCTCTCCAAATTAGCTCTCTTGATTCACTATAAACCCCCTACACCCTTCCCCGTGCCCTCCCCGTATCACCAAAGCGGAACCTCCCAGTTTTAAAACTCACGAGCCGCCACTGCTCCCCTGCCCTAAATTAAATTTCTTGAGAAACCACTGCTAGGTTCACATTCTTGTAGATCCCTAAGTAAATCACAGTATTTGAGAATTGCTTGAACTTTGTTCAATTACGTGTTCAAAAAGGAATGTTCAGCTGTGAAAAGAACTGATTGTGGTTTTGCACAACAAAGTGTAATAACACTATGTAATGCAATAGATTTAACCCTAAGGAGTATTTGAAAGCATTGACCATTTATCATTCTAATTATTTATATATTCAAAAATATTTTACATATAATTAAACATATTTTACTTTATTTAAATTTTACAACCTATTACGTGGCGCTTAAATCACGTCTTCCTCTAAATTATTTACTAGTTAGTTCGCGCCTCGAGGTACGATGGCAGCATCTACTGGAGCTAAACTTAAGAAATGTTAACGTCTTTTAACGTAATCCAGACAAGTTAAGATCTTTTAAAGTAATTTTCCTCTTCGAGAAGTTTCCACAAGCAATAGGTATTTTTGTTCTGAGTTTGTAGGTGTGTAATTTATCGTTAGAAAGGTTCCTTCGAGAAGCTTCTATTGAACTCAGATATATGTGACTTTTTGAAACTTCGTATTTTACTGTGCAATCAGTCGTGGTCTTGAATGGACGTGCTTTAAGCGATCGGTGATTATAAGTTGCTAGGCCCTCGACATGATCGTGTTTCGATTAGAATACTAATAACAATACGTTTTCAATTTAAGGAATAAATAGATATCAAACTTTATGTGATATATTATCATTTATTAAAGTCTAATGATAAGGAACGAGGCATTATAAGTAAAGCACATAGTTGCGTAATAGAAACGATGATTTACGGAGTGACTCTTAAATGATTCTGTTATGTAATATAACAAATAGCATTCTAACGTGGGGAGGAGAAATATAACAAATGACTTCCAATCACGGGGCTATTATACGTCAATAAAAAGAGAAGTATAGCAAATGGCGACACAACGTGGGGGTTAATATGCAACTATTAACACTCGCCAAGACTCGAAAGGTAACAAAGGACGTCCAACGAGGGGCTGAAACGAAATGTAACAACTAATTTAATCTTGAAAATAGAAATTACGTCATAAGTTCCTAACATACCTTAGCAGGTCTCGTGCGTGCGGGTGATAAACACATTCCATCATGCTAACAAGTGCACAATATTTGATAAAACTCAAAAGTTCAAACACAAATCTCAAAAAGTGAAAAATCAACCACTTTTTTTAACCACAGAACAAGATATTCACGTCACACACAAATGCGCCCCACGTCATTCCTTTACGACCTGGAACTTAAGTTAATTTCTCTGTTCATTCTACAACTGGTTTCCAGTCTTATTATATTAATTTTTTTAATAAAGTATGAACTATAGATTCGAATTTTGAGTTAAACTCATCGAATCCTATTCTAAGATTTATTGAGACTCGAAATTTTGAACCGAATATGAATCTTACAGAGATTCGGATTTGGATTAGAGTTTTTGAAGGCTTACACAAGTTTATTTCAAGGCTAAATTCTCTCTCCCTCCCCCCCCCCCCGTTCCAATTTCGAGTCGGAATTGGTTTTAGTGCTTCAATACTCATTATTTGTGGATCATACTCAAGATAATTACTGTAAATACTTAACAACCATAAATTACACACTTAATCGAATATTAAAAAAAAAAGTTTGACTTTATATTCTCTATTTTCTCTTGTGGTCATAATTATATCTAAGATTAGGATTCTTTGAATAGAGGATTTGAGTCAACTTTAAAAATAATTTTATAAAATAGGCCTAGTAATAAAATAAACTATGGTCTAACCCTCAAATCACTGAGTTACGAATATAGGCCAAATACTACGTGAGTAAACTGTTTTACTGCACACCGTATAATATTATTTGTTATCAAACATGCCCGAAGATAATTACTCTCAAAGTTAACCTTTTACCCACAAATACGAAGTCGCTTCTAAATATGATATACCCAATTATAGTTGTACTTGAAAAGGCGACGGTCAAGTGTTGGTTGATCCCTTTGTTACAGTCCTTTAAACGTGCCTAATCACGTGATAACCACCACCCCCTCCACCATGTCTCTTGTTCGTGCGGTGACGTCACAAAAGCCTCAGACGCTGTGTCCCAAATGTACCATTTTGTAACAATCGTTCCCTTATGTGTGTTGGTTTCTCTGTGAGACGTAGCTGGCGCCAAAGCCTAGTGACGACTTAATTTAATCTTGAGTAATTATAAATTTCTCAATATATAGAAGAAGAAAAAAAACAAAATGGTTGTGGCATTTAAGTGTTCCTCCTAGAAGCTATTAACCGTTTCTCTAACAAGTTCTTATGAATACGTGTTATAGCGACTAAAACTACAGCCCGATTATTATAAGAAGAACCTTATCTGACAGCTAGAAATGTTCCTAGATTTACTTTCACATATGTATACGTCCAGTCATGTGATCTACTAATGTCACTTTTGATAGATAAAACCTATACTATAAAGTAGCACTTAGTATCCATTCGAGATATACACATATATTAATTATGCTAATGGGATAGTACTGGGAAAGGTAGCATTTTAGAGAAAATGTACCAGTATTTGCATGGGATGACAAAGGGAAAACCATTCAGTAAATCTACCCTGTGTACATCTAGCCGAGATTCGAACGCTAATCTCCCCGTCATCGGTAGTCTAATCTATTGTTAGAGAGAGCCTTAGACTATGTGACCACCGAAGCGGTTGACTCAAGTTTGAATCCTGGTTGGATGCACTGGGGTAGGGGATACGTAACCCCACGAAAAACAGTTTTTTGATTTGTTCTGCGGGTAAGTTCCGCTTCTGGCACATTCCCTTAAAATTCGCCACACTCAACCTGTCTCTTTCAAAATAAATAAATGTATGTTTCTTAAAATCCAGCATGATACTCAACAACTCACTTGTCAATGTCATTGTTGTTGTAAGTATCCTCGTGGATGCATGTACAGTACAGTACATACTGTTGTTCGAAACTCATAGTCCAAACTGTACATATAGTTTGTTTGACCAAAAGTAATACACCATCCTTGTACACTTACATCTGGAAAACTATGCTAATACCATTAAATTGTGTCCAAAGTTTCGGTGTACAGCGCCAGGATAGCAAAGCTGTTAAGCATACGTGTCAACAAGTTGCATAGGAACTAGCATTTTAGTGGAAGGAGAGTGATAAATCATTAGGAAAAACCAGCCTCAGTAGAACCGACCGAGATTCGAATCCCGAGCGTTCTGTCTTAATCAGGATAGCCTACTAACACGAGAGTAAGACCATTCGGCCACTGAAGTGGGTATTAACTGCTATTAAAGGCAGATAAATAATATTACGATACGTTTATGAAATGACCGCCGTTTATTTGATTATCGCTCGTGATTTCGGTCAGCATGTCAATGTTTATTAACCCTCTTTGCTGGTTGAATGATCTCTGAAGCGTCAATCTTGGTGTACTCAAGAGTGGTTGTATCCATTTTCTCACTCTCCCTCCAGGGAAAAGAGGGCGCACTTCCTCTAAACTCAACCCTTTTCCTCCATAACATATTAGTGTGATTAATTCATATGCACCCTCCTCGGTGGCCGCATGGAATAAAGCGCTACTCTAGAAGTAGACTAGACCGCCGATAACAGGAAGTTTGAGGTTTAAATCTCGTCGGGTGTACTGAGGGTGGTTTTTTTTTTCCAAATGGTTTTACATTGCTATATAAGTAAATTCTGGTACACTTCCTCTAAATATAACCTTCCTGATCCATAAAACAATTAGCGTAATGAGTACATGTACTGTACGTATGACCCGAACGGGTAGTAAGTTGAGGTGACACAAAAAATAATTAGAACTTTCTGTGATTGGTTCTCCATAACCATCCGTAATGACAGTCTTCAATAAAGTAAAAGTTGGTCCAAATTATCCGGAGTGTTATGGACTACGGACCTTACGTATCGGTACACTTATAGAATATTCTGCTACTGTGGATTCGATCTCTTCTTACAGACAACGGACTATGTTCATAAAGGATTTAGAAAGACTATAGGGTATGTAAATGGAGTTTCATTTTAACATAGTAGCCGGAATTGTAGTCAGAATTTTTAGAGAGGATTTTTTTTTAGCATACAGTTCCATTCATGAAAATGTGTCTGGAAATTGGATACTTTTTTGAAGCACTCACATATGAACCTCTGTTTATTATTATTATGCGAAAATGTGTATAAAAGTATTTTCGTTGTTTGTAAAAGAATCTTTCCACAATATGTTAATTAAATTGCTTTTTATGTTACTCAAAAAGCAAACAATGAGAAGTGAATTTATTATAGGCGTGCAGGTCGTATGTCATACACACTCTAATTAAAAGAACAATAAAAAAAATGTTCGGGTTAGGTCGCGTTAATTCTTCTAAATAGTATGGTAGGGTGGGGTTATTTGGGTCATTTCAACCATAATGAAACCCACTTCTGTGAACGCATGATCTAAGGCATACTCTCGCAGTAGACTAGACTGCCGATAACGTGAATATCGAGGTTCGAATCTCGGTTGAATGTACTGAAGGTAATTTTACCATAATAGTTTTCTACTTACACGCCACGCAAATGAGGTAACTTTCCCTAACATAAAATTATTAGTTAATAAATCCATTAGGGTAATTAGCATATAAATGTGTAAACCAAAAGGGCTAGTAAAATTCCGTGCTAAGAAAAGCATAATGATAATCTTAACCCTTAAAACGGTCACAAAAAAATTTTTAGTCAACATATAAAATGTTAATATTTATAAGTTTAATCATATCCTATGAATTATATTCAGTACAATTAATCTTTTTAAAAAATATAATGTATTTGATAAACTCTAACAATGAATTGCGACAGGCGTTTTGGGGAAAACGTTGGGCTATTTGAATCATGTTGCTATTTTATTATTTTAAAATAACAATAAATATTTTAACCAAGTTTATATATACAAATAAAATTTTTATATGCATTTTATAGAGTTGAATTACGTCTTTCAAAAACACGGACACAATATTCACGCATCCATGATTTTCATTTACGGCACTAATTCAGTTTCCTTTGATACTTGAGTTTATGACAAGATAGAGAAATCTAACACAGCAAAGACAGCCTTTTCCTCGTTTTACTCTGAGATATCTTAACGAGTTCATAATCTGCTATATGGGAGACTTGGGTAAGCCGGACTCTAAGTCTTCTAATAATTTATGGGGTGCAAACTCTCCTTTTAATCATTTTCCTTTTAAATTGTAAAATTAATTTCACTTTTTACTTTGCTAACATATTTTGGTGGTATTAGGTGTTAAATCGATTTGTTTGAGCCCATTATATTTGGTTCTTGTACTTAGTTTTGACAGGTGATATAATATTTTATAAATGCTTGATTTTACTAGATAGTAAGATATTTGCATTATTTATTATAAAATATTAATCTAAAATACTTGTGTAGGTTTTTTTAATTTCTTATATCATTGAAAAAAAAATTAAAAAAGTTAAAAGTGAAATTAGTTTTTCTGTTATTGATGAGGAAATGTTTGTTGAAATTTTAGAAGCTGTTTAAAGAGTATTATTAATAAATTTATTTATTTTGTTTGCATTAATTATCTTATTTGACCACATATTTATTCTCTTCCAGACTATCCACATATTTAACCATTGAGATAAGAAAGGTGTAATTTAGATAAAGCTTACCCGAATTTGCACGAGGTAGTTTGGGAAACTATAGAGGTAAAAAAACACTTCAATAAACAAATACAGGATTCCAACAACCAACTCTTCGTTTACAGAAACTAGACAAGACGAGACTGATGAATTTGTCCACGTGCCATGGGTTCGGGTAATTTAATTATTATTTTAGACAATATTATTAGTACAGTTTAATTTAGAAAAAAGGGACATTTTTGAGAGTTATAAGAAACTAGTACTAATAATATAATAAATAATATTAATGCTGACTGCAAAAAAAAAAGTACTTTTATATTTCTTAAATTCCTTCCTGACATAATTATACTTCACCATGCCCTATTGTAGGTACTGATGATGATGATGATGAATAGTTTTCAACCATCTGTAGCTGGGCATGCACTCAACCCTTAGGCTGGTTAGTGCTGCCCACACCATCTGGTAGAAATCACATGTAATAGGGGGATTCAGAAAGTGCAGTGGCTTCCCGCTACCTTCCACACTGAAATTCTATCATCGATCAGAAAGAGACTACCAATTATTCCGGAAGAGTACGTTCACATATTTTATTTATACACAATTGATATGGGACCACGGCTGTACTTCCCTCCGAAGAAAGTTGTGCTACGGAATTTTTATCGCTCAAGAAATATCGACCTTGGCTGGGTTTGAACCCACGAATTTTGGGATCTGAGGCAAGCATTTTACCCCAGACTACCAAGGAGAATTCGCTTGGAAAAGAGGGCTGGGTGGGGGAAGAAGATTACGCCAAGCGTAGACGGTCAGAATCGAATCTTGGCCTTCTGGATCAGGGCCAGGCGTGCTAACTGCTTTCCTAACCCTGCCCGTAATAATTTATGGAACACCATTTTTGGCAAGGGCATAAAACTCCATTTATATGTAGGTCGTATGTCCGATAGGAGAATGAAGATCTCCAGTGAACACGATCCGTACCGACCGGTCGGTGGGATCCACGGGCGCCTTGTTAACTCGTGCATCCTTTTACCATAAATTAAGTTTTTCTTTATAGTCCTGGCTGAGATATATCCGTGTTCACAGGACAGGCGCCCGCTTAGGAACCATTTTACAAAATACAATATACACCGGACCCTAATGCCGGTGGGCACACGGACAAGGTGTCAGGTTCGTATAGTCTGGTTTACTGGTGATGTCGGTGTTCTAATCTGAGCCAGGTGTACTGAGTTTTATTATTCCTAAACAGTTTTCTAATCTTCCTCCATGTAAATGCTGGTAAATTTTACTATTAATTATATTTTCATCATTACTACAACATTAGTGTAAGCATACGGATGGCCCGAAACGGTTAGTATGACATGTCACCATTTTTATTAAAAGTAACACTATCCCAAAAACTTCTGCGTTGTAACTTTTTCTTCTTTTGATATAAATAACCAATTACTATGCATCCAAAAATCTAGTATTCCCCTCAAAACTAGTCTTTCCCCTCAAAACTAATCTGCCCTCCAAAACTGGTTCGACTTCAAAAATATAGTCTCCCCCAAAAAACTAGCCTGTTCCTTAAACCAATCTGACCTCAAAAAACTGGTCAGCCAACTCCAAAAATCATAGTGCGTCTCACTATCCGTTTGGGTTATTGGCATATATACAGTACTAATTAAGCTAATGTGCTAGAGGTGATAAAGTTGGAGCTTAGATTAAGTGTACACACAATTTCCTGGAGGGAGATTGGAAAAGATTTAGGGGGGAAAAATCTCAGTACACCCAACCGCGGTTTAACCCTGATTACCTGTCATCGGCAGTTTAGTTTACTGCGAGAGTGACGGTAATTGAACACGGGATCGTGTAAAAGTTGTCCTTTTTTCAGTATTTGAATTTGGTTCAACTATCAAGACTAATCCTGTGGACAATCATCACGTATCAAATTGTAGAACACATGTATTAATATTTAAACAATTTTATAGAAGTTTATTGAGGTGTTAATAACACTAATAATAATAATAAACAAAAACGTCAATCAACATGCAAAAATGTTTCATATATCAATGAAAGTATCAAATAAGATCCCTAATAATTTTTCCGAACATAAAAATAAGTAAAATGTTGAAAATAATGCCAAATCGTATGAACATGCTTTTAAGAAAACAGATAATCCAAATATCATCTTGACACACAACTTTAAAAAAAAGTTTGTTTACACAACAAAAACGAGATCCTAATATAGATTCTGTTTATTACATACTAATCAGGATTGGAAAGCGGAAATAAATGTAGACTAGGGTTTGTTGATGTTACCTTATTCAGAGAAATTATGGCACTAGTCACAACCACAACCTGTATTTCTCGACCTTGGCAAGATAAAACCTAACAAATGACGGAAATAACATTCCTAAGTACCAAGTGAATTAAATAAATGGTTAGTAATGGGATTATTGTATCCACCTTGAGACAAAAAAAAATCTAACATGTAACTTTGTTTTAAATAGATACAAGATTGGGAGGTAATTTATTGGAAACTGATGGGGGTGGGGGAAGGGGGGGAGGGCAAGGACAGAGACATACTTACTTCGGTGACCGCATTACCTAAGGCTATCATGTTTATAATTTTTTCACTTAATTGAAAACAAAATTAAAATAGTTTCTATTCAATTAAAATGTTAGTTAAGGAAATTCCCCAACAATATTTATTTTGGAACAAAAGATTATCAATCGAGAGCGTGAAAATAGTTACCCAACAATAAGTCCGTTCTAGAAGACCTTTTATCCACAAAAATACTTCTATGAAGGAGTTGAACCTAAATATTTATCGGTCTTGTTCTGGTTTGTAAAAAAAATAAAAGTGCAAGTTCTTTTTAGGTTCTTAATTAGGTTTCAGATCTGGTTCCGAGTACTTTAATCTTTTTATTTATAACTATAGGTCTACTAACATTTTAAAATTAAAAAATAGAAAAATATATTAAAAAATAATATAAACAATTTAAAAGTTATCTATATTAAAAAAAAAGTCTACAAACGAATACACCCGAATTCGACGGGGCAAAAACCCTGAGAAAAGTAAAAATAAATTATTTTAAAAAGATTAAGTTAAAAAAAGGGTATAAAATACAATGAAAAAAAAATAGTTTAAGAACCGATAAGAACCTTTATGAACCCGAATCTAAACCGATTCCAGTTCTGGTTGTTAGGCAATTTATTTTTAGGGTTTCTGTTCTAGTTCATTAAAAATAACTGTTAATTTTTGCTATCAGCTCTGGTTTAATTACCTACATTCTTCACGGAAATAAGGCCTTCTATGATGGGCTTCCTACCAAAAGTAGGCTATAACAATACTTATATCAGCCTTTGTGGTGACAGCCTTGTAACATGTACTACATCGCACATACCTTGATGTCGAGGTGGGCAATCTTCCTCTCGTGCAGGTATACAAGACCCTCGACCAGCTGACGCACAAACTTGACCACGTCCGACTCGAACGGCACGAGGTTGTCGTCGATGATGGTCTGCAGATCTCCTCCTGGTGCGCTGTGGAGGGAAGAAAGTTCCACCGTCAAGAGAGAATATTATGATCCTAAAGTATTCAACAGGGCACTCTCTGAACATTAAGTCATATAGTAGATTTCTGGTAACGTAAAAGGTCTTTCAAAATATGATTCTAGTAGGGAAAAAGGTCCTTTGATAAAGCCCTTCATACCAAAATCCTATTGTAGCAGAGCATGATTATTAACAGACTTAAGGGACGCCCCCTGTTTGAAGGGAAATATCTTCATCCTGCAGTAATTTTTACAAGCTAAAACATCCAGCGTTGCTCTGGAGAGCTATTTTAAGGTAGAGCAAGTAAAAGGGTTAAAATATGTAGCCTAAAAAGTGTTACAAAGGGCAAAAAGGCTCGAAAGTAAATATAATATTAAAAAAAAAAAGAAGGGTATATAGTTTAATGAATCAGATAGCCGAAGCTATCATCATCAATGCATTTTAGTGAGGCAAGCACCACTTCGATATCATACTCTGAAAATTGAAAAATGACACCTGGACACGGGAATCGAACCCGTGCCCAGGTAAGCCGAAGGTCCCGGGTTCGATTCCCGTGTCGTGTCATTTTTCAATTTTAAGAATATGATATATAGGTTAAGTCAAAAGGGTAAAAAAATTAATAATAATATTATTATTATGTGTTTTGTCCTTTGACAGGTCCAGAATTGTAAAATTTTGGTTGTTTTTTTCTAAATTAATTAAAAGCCCTAAGATGAAGAAATATTAAAGCGTCGAGCTAGATTTAGTAGGCTTACTACATTTCATAGAGTTGTGCAATACGGGTCTATAGTATCACCTGTGCAAGAATATATGCACCTAGAAATAGGGAATTTTAAAATTTTTGATCAGATTTACTTTCTAGTCTTTATACCCTGTTTTCTCTTTTTTACTCATTTTACCCTTTTTACTCCTTTTAACTCTTTAACCATTTTTATTTTATTTACTTTTGTGATTTTAACCCTTTTTAGCCTTTTTTGATATTTAATCCTTTTCAACTATTAGATGACTTGAAAGAAAGAAGAACATTCCGAAAGCTCAAGAAGGTGGAAGTCAGGTCAGGGCGCATTGACGGTAAAGTTCACTAACCTGCCGTTAGACAGAACCTCTAATAATTATTATTCCTCCCTCCCACCTTACCGACAAATACGCTCCTGAGTCAGGGTCCAAGTGACCAGTTCCGACTACTGCACAATTAAATCGACTCACTAAAAATAACTCAAAGTCACTCCTTTGATTGGGACGTAATCGTCACGTACATTTGGAATAGGAAGCAGACAGTAGTGAGCTGACGTCATCATTGCCTCCAAGGGACGTGATTAACTTGTAATTGGACGATCAGGAAGAAAAGGGTGAACAGCAATCGCAGGCAGGCGCCACACATCTGCGTTTCCGATGATACATTAAGGGGGAATCCAGGGGCGTGGCATGGAGGGTTGAGTTAATTTGAAATTGAACCTGCGAATTGTTTTAGTCACCCAATAGAATACTGAGGGTAGTATTTATAGTCTAGTCCCGGACTTAAAACAATTTCCCATTATATGAAATAACAAGCAGCTGTCGTAGGTGAGCTGGTGGTCTAGGGGTAAGGTGTCAGACTTCTGTGTTGGCGGCCGGGGTTCAATCCTCGGTCCCGGCACAGATTTATCTGATTTCCAAACCCTTCCTTCACCTCTGACAAGACATCTTGTGAATGTGGGGAATGCCAGGCCACCACCGTGGTTCGGATTCCACGTTAAACTGTAGGTCCTCCATTCCATCTCACAATCACCCTACCATTACACATTAGCGTAAGTGCGTATAACCCGTACGGGTAGTAAGACGCGGTGCTAATAATAATAACAAGCAGCTGTCAACCTCGGTGGTCTTGGTGCAAAGTGCTTCCATCAGGACCCGATGTTAATTGTTCAAACCCAGCCGGGGTCAACGGATTTTTCTTGAGCGATAAAAAAAATCGTAGCACAACTTCCTTCGGAGGTGTCGTAAAGCCGTTGGTCCCATGTCGATTGTGGATGTAAAAGAACCCTGGAAGGTGTGTGAAAATACATTTTCCAGCAAAATTGATGAGCCCTTTCGTTCTCGGTTATAACAATTCTCGTGTACTGATATAACCAATAGGTTCAGAAAGTGCACGTTACATACCTCTGATAAATAAATAAAAACAATTCTGGTTATTATTATTATTATTATTATTATTATTATTAGCACCGTGTCTTACTAACCGTTCGGGTTATACGCACCTGGTTGATGTTCGAATCTCGTTTATGAATACTATCCTCGTTGACCAGGTGTCAAGGTAAATACATTCCCAATGTGAGGTATCTAGAGAAGAGTCTGCAGTTACGGATGGTAAAATGGGGAGTAAGTGGTTAAGGGAGGACACATCCCAGTTACAAATTAATCTTGATTTTCTTTCCCTGGCAACACTACACAACAGTCCACTGGTAAAAAATTACACTAGCTTTGGAGGATCAATTGGTTACTAACCGGTGAGGGGATTTGCCTGGTCTACATAGATGGGAAAGTTGGATCATGGCTTAGGCTAATCTAGTCTGGTTTGCTGGTGATGGATAGAGATGTGAATAAAGTATCGATACTTTACTAATATCGATAATTTCCTTTCAACACTAATATTCTTTTACTCTATAATTTTACTGATATTAATACTCACACTCCGGTATCGGATCGGTATCAAAGAAACAACTTGTTTGTTATCTTCACTCATGCTTGGATTAAATGTTTACTATGGTTAAAGAAGGGTACAGAATAAGTTGAAAAAATATATTATTAATCCTATTAAGCTATTAAATAAATTTATATCAAATACATTTTCATAAACATTTTGAAAGCTGGTATGGTAAAACATTTTATAGTATACATTATACAATACTCTCTATCATACCTTCCAAGTTCCAACACAACATGATATATACGCGATAGACCTAAATATATTATAGCATGGGTAAATATTATAGTTTTCAGTTTTTAAATAAATATGAAAATATTATTATTACTATAATGCAAAAGTTGAGATCATTACTTGATAAAAAAAATGCCAGATTAAAATTTTGATACCGATACTTACTGTTATCAATACTTTTCTTTCAATACTAGTATGGTATCGATAAAAAAAATCACGATTCTTTAAATGAGTACAATATCGAAACTTTTTTGAATACCACATCCCTAGTGATGGAAGATGTCGGAGTTTGAATCTCAGCTGGGCCAAGGTTGAAATACTTCGTATTTCCTTTAAAGGTTTTCAAGACAAAAAACAAAACATGCATGCTTGCAGGTATGTGCAAAGACCCGCGCCGGTGAGGACGTGGTATAAATGTAAAGCGTGGATCAGGGGATGGGGAGGTCAAGGCTCGAATCCAGCTGGGCCTAGGCCTACTGAGAATGTGTTCCCATAATTCTTTCCTCATTCTCTTCCACTCATTTGTGAGTACATTTAATATCAATTCTAGCTTATGTATACCTACTCCATTGGTGTAATTAAATGAGATTAGTCCAGATGGATTTCCAATTCCAAAACATCCTCGGGGTAACCCTATGAAAACCCTAGATACCAAGTATTAGTCTGATCAGTAACATAGTTTAGGCTCTAGTTGTAGGTACAGACAGACTTTTTCGGATTCGGGGGCGGGTCATGAAACTTCAAGATTTATCAAAATATCGAGTTCAATTTTTTTGACGATCACAATACTTTTTCTACCTGTAAGATAGCGAGAAAGTAACAATAGTTTAATTAATGGCTTTTTATTCTTCGCAACCCGCCTCGGTGGCATAGTTAGCCAACGCGCTAATTTCATGTTGAGCTAGACTGTCGAGGACGGGAAGATCGAGGTTCGAATATCGATCGGGTGAACTGGGGGTGGTTTTTCCTAAACGGTTTTCTACTCTCCCTCCACACAAATGTAGGTTCACTTCCTCTAAATTCAACCTTCACAATTCCTAACCCATTAACGTAATTAGTACTTAAGCGTATAATATGTATGGATAGTAAGACGGTGACCTGGTGGTCTAGGGGTAAGGTGTCAGACTTCTATGCTGGCGGCCGGGGTTCAATCCTCGGTCCTGGCAAAGATTTATCTGATTACCAAACCCTTCCTTCACCTCTGACAAGACATCTTGTGAATGTGAGGAATGCCAGGTCTCCACCGTGGTTCGGATTCCACGTTAAACTGTAGGTCCTTCATTTCATCTCACAACCACCCTACCATTACACATTAGCGTAAGTGCATATAACCCGAACGGGTAGTAAGACGCGGTGCTAATAATAATAATGATAGTAAGACGCGGTGATATAATTATTCTTTGTAGATACCTTTAGTAATAGTTTTTACTATTAATATATATGTCATTATTGATTGTCTAACTGTTCCGTTGATTTAATCGTATCTGAAACGAAGACTGCTGAATCACGCACTCTATGAAATCTCAACGAAGATAAATAACAAGACATAAATTACAATATTCAAGTTCATAGTCGATTACTGATTGGTTAGTGCTGCCGTGCTGCGGTTTAAAGTTTAAGGTTAAGCTTCTCCTACCTTACGACGAAGGATATTCTCGAGGGGGGTATCATTATTTATAATGTCACAACCAGACGTGGAAACAAAAGAGTCAACCCGCCTCGGTGGCGTAGTTAGCTAACGAGCTAGTTGAGCTAGATTGCCGAGGGCGGGGAGATCGGGGTTCGAGTCTTGGTCGGGTGAACCTGAGGTGGTTTTTTCTAAATTGTTTTTCACTCTCCCTCCATGAAAATTCAGGTACACTACCTCTAAATTCAATCTTCCCAATTCCTAACCCATTAGCGTAATTAGTACATCAGCGTATCAACCGAATGGGTAGTAGGACGCGGTGCTAAATAATAAAAAATAAAAAAATAAACAAAAGTGTCTTATTTGTTTATTTAACAAACGAACTAGCTTCCGAGAGAGCAAATTAATATTTTAGGATCAGTCTTACAAATAATTATATAAATATAAACCATTTCGATGAGAATCTAAAAATACGATTTGAAAGATATCGTAGAGCTCAATACAGTAAAATTTGTCCATCAATGAATTTTAAGTGCTTTGGATTAAACAAATATGGGTCAAAAGGTAACAATACAATATATAATTCATATAAACAGTCTTATTATCATAGTAACGGCCTTTCGGAAAATACAAACATATTATGTTGCGACCAACCTTGATATCATTTTTAATATAATATTATTAGTGTTATTTAGTAGCTAATTATATTATTTATCAAAAGTGACATTTGTAGGTGACATGACTTGATATATGAATACATGAAAGTAGCTGTCAGATAAGGTTATCCCTAAAATAGGATTGGACTTGACTCTTTTAGCATTTTATTGGCACATGGCTTAACAACTAAATACCCACGCCAATGGTCTTACAGTTTAAGTTGTCAGTTTCGCAATAGATGGTTGAAGGTGATGGGGAGGTTGAGATTCGAAACTCAGCCGGTTGCATTAGGGGTAGTTTTCCTGTCTACGCTCCACACGAATGCAGATACCCTTCTTATAAACTACCTTCTTCCCCTATACCTCTTAAATTAAGGCGTTTATAGCATAAGTATTAGTAGTTATAACTAAAAAAAAACAAATGAGTATTGAATAGATGACGTGCATTAAACATCAAAATATTTAAATTATTTTAGCTCCAAACAAGGTTTGAAATAATCAATGGTGTCTTGTGTAGTGTTTCCAGTGTAAGCATTATTATTATTATTATTATTATTATCACTGAGTCTTACTACCCGTTCGGGTTGTACGCACTTACGCTAAGGTGTAATGGTAGAGTGATTGTGAGATGAAATGGAGGACCTACAGTTTAACGTGGGATCCGAACCACGGTGGAGGCCTGGCATTCCACACATTCACTTAATACACTTCTTGTCAAAGGTGAAGGAAGGGTTTGGCGATCAAATAAATCTGTGCCGGGACCGAGGATTGAACCCCGGACCCGCAGCACAGAAGTCTGACACCTTACCTCTAGACCACCAGGTCACCAAGGGTGTTGTTACTTTAAAATATATCTGTGAATAAGTGTTCTCATCACTCAGTAAAACACCAATTGGCTAGGTATCAACGAAAATACACTTTAATGTGAGGTATGTTGAACAAAGCCTATGGATGATTAGTCAAATGGGGAAGGAACATGTCACAGGTACAATTTTAATCAACTCTTCTTACTCTTATAACACTTCATGACCCATTTCTAATATTATCATTGCTGAGGGCCTTCTCTAATATCTTAATTTCTATAGACTATTAAAAATACTACCATAGTTACTACATTTTAAATTCTGTATTATAGAACCTCAATAAGTGCCAATAAACATATTAAAAATGTATCTATAACCATAAAAATGTCAATAAAAATTTCCCATAAATGCTTGTTTGAAAAAAGTTTGTTAATCAAGAGAGGTCAATGAATGGTTTCACAACAAATAATAATATTTTTTCAGAAAATTTGTGGAAAAAAAAAGAAGAAAAAAGTGTACAGTGTCAATAGTCTACTTAATTGATTTCTATTCTTTGTAGAACCCTTTAGTAATAGTCTTTACAAAGGATGGATGATTATTTTTAGCGCCGCGTCTTACTACACGCTTGGGCTGTACTCAACGCCAATTATGCTGTGTTAGGGACGAGGTAGGTTAAATTTAGAGAAAGTTTATTCGAATTTGCTTAGAGGTAGAATAAATATTTAAGTTAATTTGTGATTTTTTTGGAGGAGGGAGGGAAAGGAATATAAAAAAAGATTATTTTTTTTTGATAAATTCAAGATTAAAAATGCTATGTCATGAACCTAAAATTAAAAACTGTACAAAGCTAATGAAGTTAAGTAGCACATGTAAAGTTTGTACAGTAATCTATCAAACTTTTTTCCCCTCATTTTTACTTTCTCGCTATCTTACAAGTAGAGAAACTATTGTGATCGTCAAAAAAATACAACTCAATATTTTGATGAATCTTGACGTTTCATGACCCCCCGAATCCAAAAAAGTGGTTTTTGACTTTCCGTCCGTCTGTCTGTACCTCCAACTAGAGCTTAAACTGTTTTACCGATCGGGCTAAAACTTTTTAGCTAGGGTTTTCATAGGATTGCCCCAGTTAGTATTTGGAATTGGGTTTCTAACTCTAAAATTAAGGGTAGTTTACTGATGGGCAAAAAGAGAAAAAGTCAATTTTCTAAAAATCGGCTCTAACTATTTTGATTAAATTTCATTTATAAACATTTCTAAATATTCCATAGCTTCTCTCAATATTTCGGCAAAATTACTTTAAGGGCTCCGGTCAGAAGCCTAAATTATATATATTTTTATAATCTCTCCAAACTATTTGAGATATGAAATTACTTATCGTTACAAATATATAGGTCTCTTTATAATACAAATATTTTATAAGAAGCATATATTTATAAAACCAATAACATTTCAAGCTATACGTAAATATATATATTTTTTAACTTTTCGAATACAAAAGGTAAAAGTATTGCGACCGCAAAAGAAAATCTAACCTGAAATGTTGATGGATGTCGACGTCTCATGACCTCCCGAACCATAAAAAAAATTGTCTTTGCAATGCCGTCTTTCTGTGTGTCTGTTTAAACTTAAAATTAAGAGTTGTTTAAGAAAAAGAGAAGAAGAAAAATCTATTTTCTCAAAATAGACTCAAACGATTTTTATTAAAATTCGTATCTAGGTGTTGATTAAGTATATAAATAAACTGGTTATTTTCATTTTACCATGAAAATGAATTTTAGGGTACTTTACAGGAGCAGAAACTTCCGTTTCTCAGCAACTATTTGAGATACTAAATAGCTTGTAGTACTATTAAAAATGAAACACTTTCATATGAAATATATTTTTATTGGCAAATATATTAATACAATTTTGTGAGCTTTAGCTGTAAAGAGATATTAACTAGGTTTTAACGAAATAATTCTCCAATGCCATAGAGTAATTAAATATAAGTAAGTCTCTAAAAGCTTGTGTTTTTTTCCTTAAACCTCTTAGGATAAATGTTTGCACAACAATGATCTATATCCATTTTAGACTCAATAGTCAATATTTACATTTTTTATTGGTCAAAATTTATAAATGAGGAATTTAATAGCAATGCGATGGCATGAAGATTTGCAACACTTAATAAAATGTCGAGAATTTTAACCAGAAGTTGAAATTTTAATACGTCGTGTTGACCCTTGTGGACCCAACATTGATCTTTTTTATCAGTCCAAACTTACAATTGAGGACATTAATTCTTTAAAAACAAAATTATAAAATTTAAAACCAGGCTAATAATAATTATTTTTACATAAGTATAGTTCAATTTATGCTCGGGTTTACTAGTGTATATTATTTCGTTTCACATATATAACGATTTTTGAGTAAATATCTACATTTTCAAACAATAGAGCGAGAAAGTCCGTGTGGAGTTCCGTAACATTTATTTTATCTCATTTTAGCTTGTATAATTATTTATTTTGTAATTGCATATCAGCATAAATTTGTGATTTGTTTTTAGATTTCAGATGGCCGTAACTTAAAAACTACTCACTTATTATATGGCACTAAGAATTCGAAAGTTCATTGCCGGACTTTCAGAATTACGTCACCTATCCTTATCTTGAGCTGGTTCCGTCCAGTCAACCTCATTCATCCTATCTGTCTTAGGTCTATTCTAATGTTATCCTCCCATCTGATTCTAAATCTTTCCAATAGTCTCGTCCCACTAGGTTTTCGAATCAATACCCTGAGCACTGTTCTAGATTCTCCTATTTGCGCTGCATGTCCATTGTCACCTGCGAGACTTTATCATCCTAACAATGTTTCGTGATGATTACAGGATATGTAAATCCTCATCCTCTACCTCCTAGTATCCTCATCACTTTTTGTACCAAACATATTCCTAAGAACCTTGTTTTCGAGCACCCTATTTAGATTTTTTTTTTTACTATCTCTAGTGGTACATTAGGTGAACCAAATTTCTTTTAAAAATCTAAGAGGATGACTAAGGTTTAAAGGTGTTAAAATATTGGATCACTTGACACGGAATGACCAACCTGGTAACTCCTAAGCTTCAAAGCTACCACCCTTGACAAAAGTCAGAGAAAGCACATTACTACTCAGTCACGGTCAACTGTTCGATCATAAAGAGAGAACAAACATGGGGAGGTAGAGTAAGCTCTATATAAGGTATTCATCGGCTTAGACTCCCCTTATTTTTCCCAATTAATATATATATAAGATTTTACTTTCACCTATGGTCAAGTCTGACACCTTGACATCGGCAATGACGTCTATATCTACTTTGCATATGTCACGTTTGACTTTGATGGATAAGCAACCATAAAACAAGTCATCACTCGTTAGACCAACCTATGAGGGTCGCCTTGTTTCTTTGTTCATTTCCCTTCACGCTTTGTTAAGTGGGAAGAACATAGTTTTTTTTAGCGTCGTTATACCATATGTACTATTTACGCTAATGAGATAGGGATGAGGAAGCTTGAATTTAGAGGAATTGTAGCCGCATTTGTGTGGAGGAGGGTATAGAAAACAATTTACACAAAAATCCTCTGAACACCTGACCGGGATTCGAACACTGATATCCTTGTCATCGGCAGTATAGTCAAACATTAAAATGGCATTATCTTAGACAATTCGGCCACTTAAGCACGTCCTTACTAACCAAGTTATTACCAGATTTGGTGGCAGAATGGGCCAAGGCCTCATTCTCGCAATATATTGGACTACCAATGACGGGGAGCTCAGGGTTCGAATCCTGGTCGATTGTACTGAGCGTGGTTTTCTTCAAATGCTTTTACATTCTCATTTCACGCAGACACGGGTATACTTTTCTAAAAAAAACCTCCATGGCGTCAGCTCGCAATCGAGCCTTACCGACCGAGTGGCTGTCATTTGTTGGCGACCATAGTGTCAACTTCTGCGGATAGAGGGTATCAGGTGACTATCACAGCAAGCCTCTGCCCGTTAATATCAGTTTTCTAAATCGGAGCTGCTACTTCTTTATTCAAATAGTTCCACATTCATACTCACGAGGTTGAGTTTGACTGTGCAAACAAAGTGTTCAAAGGTAACGTGATAATAATCTCTCAAATATTCTTTGTTATGCTCTCATATAGGCTATATAAAATAATATTTATATTACTCAACTGCAAAACTTCAAGCCCATATCTTAAACACATGATACAACATACAACACTGGGCTGGAAAGGTTTAAGTCGCCAATAACAATACTGGACTTAATACTAATTATTAAATATATATAATAGGTTACACTTAATTACTGGTGTGCTGGCATTCGTACTTGCTCTTTTATTTATAGGTAATTTTAATTTTATTTTGATAACAATTAATCCACAGTGCAGCAACCTACACTAACACGTTTACAATTATCAGACCAGCCTCCAGGGGTTCTCATGGGTAAGAGGTTCATGGATAGTTTTTATTTTGTATTTTATTTAATTACATCCATCGTGGATGTAATTAAAGAAAATAAAAACAGCTCTCGTCAGGCAAAGACTAATAACAAGGGGGAAGAGTATAAAAATAATAAAAGCAGATAAATGGCTGGATTGGTCTTAAAACCAATAGGTACCATAGATATGACATAGGTATATTATGCAAAATAAATGGTAGAAAGTTCCTTTAATGGTGAAAATTGAACAAAACAATCATACCAATAATTAACCCTATTAATTAAAGGGGTGGTAAAACCAAATGAAAGAATCAAGGCCGTAGAAAAGGGGGCGGTGGCATGTTGGAGGTTTGTAATGTCCCTGAAAATGATGAAAACCCCTTCCCGCCTCCCCCAGGATGTGAAGGGGAACAATAATGTCTCAAATATAAATCTTCGGGCCTACATGAAAGATAAATTCGTACCTTTAGATCGTAGGCGGACGCAACGATAACATAACTGAAATATATTATACTCACAACTCCATCACGATGATTATCTCCGAGGGCGTCTCGAAGACGTCGTGCAGCCCGACGATCCTGGGTGAAGGGGCGCACAGCGATAGTAGAGCTATCTCATGGTAGATCTCGGCACTACAGTCCTCTCCGTAGCGCGCCCTGCTGGAGAACTTAGCGGCGAACTGTTGACCCGTCTCTCTGGAACGGCAGCGGAGGACGTTGGCGAACAAGCCTCTGGAAAATGTACAATCATCAGATTCAGTTAGGGAGAAACATTTTAGACACTTTTAAATGTCAAGAAAATTATTCTAACTATGCTTACAGATAAAGGGAAACGAAACAAGAACATTTGATTGAGAAATGCTTCCCAAACTCTTTCCAGTTGTGTACACACCCTTTTGAGGGTGATATCTTAACCAATGTATCCCTCCCAGTTATTTACGAACATAATTATAAACGATCGTTTAAAATATAAAGGTTCGTTCAAATTATTTTTTTATCACCGTATCTTACTAACTGTTCAGGTTATAAGTATATATGATAATAATTCTAATGGGGTAAGGATGAGGAGAGAAGGATTTTAGAGGTAATCTACCAGCATTTGCGTGAAAGAATAATAGAAAAAATAATTTAGAAAAAAAAAAAACTCAGTACACCCAACCTGGATTCAAACCTAGATCTCTCTGTCATCAGCAGGCCAGCCTAACATGAGAGTGATGCCTTAAACCATTCGTTCCAATTTTAATTGCCATGAGTAACGAAGATCTTACAAAAGGTTCTGACATCACGTTAAAATCTGCGATAATTTGTTTAATCAAACTTACTATGGCTAATTTTTTTATGACTAACAAAGCTCAGTACATCACGTACCTCGGGGGTACGCGTACCAAAGTTTGGGAAACACTGCTCTAAAGAATCTCAAACACTCACCTCCGTCTCAAGATCACAAGTTCATATTTGGCAAAAAACTGGTTTTTTCCAAGTGTCTGGCATGCAAGTTAGTTGTTTACGTTGGTTGAAACTTGAAGAGCAAATAAGTTATCTTCAAAAACTGAGAATTGTATGAGACGTAGTTCCAGGAAAAAAAATATTTGAGTGTTTGTGAAGGTGTACCACCTTGACGTTTGCCTAATATGGCTTGTTTAGTGTCTAAACGCTTGCATTAAAATAAACAACAATTTACTTCAATGTAGGTGCCCTTGTAATCGAAAAAGTCAAATGAATTTTAATATTCCACCCCCCTCCCATGTCTTCACACGAGTGGTCTAGTGATAAGAAAGGTATAATATAAGTAAATGTACCATGATCTGCGTGAAAAGGGTAGAAACGTATGGGGAAAAAAAATTCATCACACTCAGTCAAGAAATGAACCTTGACCTCCTAATCAATATACTAGACTATATATGACTTTCATCATAGTCCGTGTAACCACCGATGTGGGTCGATTTTATTTGAACACAGTAGAGAAAATATGGCGAAATTTCTTAGGAATATTGTTTTATTTGCAATGTCAATAAAAAAAAATTGTCTGTCGACTTAAATTGTACACATTTGTTTGGATTCATTTTATTTAATAAGCGACTGGATGCTGCTCAGTGCATTCACAGAAAATTGAATCAAATCCTGTTAAAGATTGTGTCACAGCAGTGGTTCTCAAACTTTTTCAGCTTGGTTGACATATAATCAAATAACCACGACCCCCACCTATTTTTTGGATATTTATTTTTAAAAAATCTGCTCTCTAGTTACTTTTTTTATTTCATAACAAAATCAATGTAGTACTGGCAGGATAGTGGTAGAAATAAATGACTGAAGATTATCGTGAGGGTTGGCACTGTTTTGTTTTAATTAGTTCTTGAATATTGGGTTTGATTTTGATATTTGACAGAGCACAGCACAATGGTAGCTTAAGGCAGGGTTTTTAAAACTGTTCTTTGCTAAGCCCTTGGACTCCACCAGCACTATCAGGCTCTTTGAGGCCATTTTATAATATTCTTTATTTGTTTTCCACATTATATAAATAGCATCAGTAATTAGGATTGCACAGTTTTTCAAATATGAATAAAGGACATTTGCCAAAGGGGCAGCCAGAACATGTGAGATTTTCTGTTTCTTATATACTTTTCTATTCATGAAAGTTAACTGTTCTTATTGAATGTTCATAATATTGATGTGAAAATAAGGGCTCCAGTATGAATTTTTTCCGATGCAAGAGGTTCGTTTGGTTTCAAAAGTTTGGGAACATCTGGCTTTTGGTGAGAGTAGAGAGGAGAATTGAGGGGCTAATCCGAGGTTTGTGAGCTTAAAAATAAACATATGCACGCTGGTCACCGAATTTATTACGACTGGTTGGCAGTGTTGTCAATACCGCAATAAATAATTATCTTAATTATTTTGTAAAAATGATTTAAATAAAAAATATCTTCAGTTGTCGTATATTTTTTAATGTATTATTGATTTGCCCCCCCCTCCTTGAAAATGGTTCACGTTTCCCAAGTTGAGAACCACGGGTCTAAAGCTTTTCAGAATTAGTTTTTTTATTTAATTACTTGATTACAATTGTGATGTTTCCAACTTAGAAATAAATAAAACACACACGAATACTTTCTTTCCCCGTCACCCCTACTAAAAGAATCTACCGGCACATCCCAAGAGCCAATAGACGACTTCACTATTTTTGAGGTTGCACTAGAGTACAAACTAGACCGGTATGAGTGGCTATCACATTTACACAAGTGTATCTCATAATTCGCCAAATATGTGTAACCAATTCATGCATTACCATCTAAAGAGCCACAAGTTCAACCACCCATCTCATGGAACATACAAATATTCTATTTTAAAACCAAACTACCTCTTTGTATCATCCACAAGTCATAAAGGGTGAGGAGTTTTTTTTATCACGATAACAATACCACCACCACCCCAAATCCTTTTAGTAACAGCTAACATTAGATTTTACCCGCTTCGATGGCTGCATGGTCTAACTCGATACTCTCGCAGTAGACTAGACTGCCAGTGACGGTGAGATCGAGGTTCGAATTTCGGTAGGGTGTACTGAAGGTGTTTCTTTCCTAAATGCTTTTCCCCTTTCCCTACATGCAAATAGGGATACACTTACTCTAAATATAACCTTCCCTTCGGAGGGGAAATAAAGCCTTCGGTCCCATGTCTATTGTGGCATGTAAAAGCACCCTGGTAGGCATGTGTAAATTCCTTTCCCGTCAAAATTGGTGGGTCTTTCGATCTTGTTTATAGAAATAATCGTGTTCTGCTATAATCATTGAGGTCAGAAATTGCACGTTAAATACCTCAAATTAATATTTTTTAAAAAAAAATGGACGAATACAACGTAGATAGATAGTGACGTTACAAGTGCATACTGCCCGCATCGGTGAACACTCGTACAAAGGCGCCATTTATATCAAATCTGGCTAGCAGGTGTGGAAAAGTCACGAATCGGATTCCAGCAGAGCGTATTGAGGTGAATTTTACTAAATATGTCTCACTCTACTTCCATGAAAATACAAGTACACTTCCTTTATATTTTACTTTTTTTAATTCCTACTCCCATCATATTAGTTTAAATAAAACAATAGCCCAAGCAGGAATCAAGAAGTGAACACGGAGACAAAAAGCGTACTCTAATAACAAAATTAAATAATAATTTATAGCTGATTGTAAGGGCAGTAAATATATTTTAATACCCCCACGCCTTTCCTCCATTTTTACACTTTTGTTTTAAACCTTCATTTCGTTATTGTTTTATTGACATAATTTAGCCAACCTATATAAAATACTTCAACTAGTCATGGCCATCAGGGCTCAGAGAATTACTACCTGTCCCTAGTTATGTTGGGAACACGAACATAACTTTATTGCCTTCCTTAATAAAGGTCTACACAACAACAAAAAACACCTTTTATTTATTTATTTATTGTATATTATGGATTTGAGAGTGAGCAACTTGTAAATTAAGTTTATAACCGTGGTTGAAATAGGTAAGATTTGAAAGAAACGTATTGGTAATCACCCAGATGACCTCTGGTTGCCTCTTTGTTAGACCTTCATGTCAATTAATTTTAAATATTACAACTCTATGTAAAATTTTGTAAGTGGACCGAGATGTGAAAGAGTTTGCTAAACTTTTATTATGGGTTATGCATTTTCAGTAAAATTTGAAGATTAAAAATCTGATGCATTTAAGTAAACAGATTCATTTTAAAATCGATAGTAAAAATTCTTAAGTGCACATTAAAAACCCAAACCAAAACAGACAAATAATTTACAAACATACAAATTGTAATCAGATACTCAATTCAATATTGTGTTTGAATGTTCACATTTATTTTTGCACTTACCATAATTATTTTGGTTGCAATCGAATGATCTAATTTGGTTTCAATCAGTTGGTTTTAAACCCAAACTAAAACGTGACCTCAATAGTATTTAATCAATTTTAGTCATATTATTTTGTACAGTGTAAAAAGTGGTGGATTGGAGAATACTCGAATGTTGACCAAGCCTGAATAGCTAAGTGATCAGGGCGGCCAGTTATAGATATTGGAAACCTTTGATTAATTTCAGGTAATGCTTACAAATCTCTCTCTCTCTCTCTCTCTCTCTCTCTCTATAATTATATATATATATATATATATATATATATATGTGTGTGTGCATATATAGGTATATGTACATTTATAAATATATATGCCAATATATACATGTATATACATACAGTATATGTGTATGTGTGTTTGGAATATGTTTGTAATAATTTCCATTTTATATATTTTAGGTAATGCTTCCAAATATCTCGCTTTCTATCACTCTCTTACTATATACTGTATAATATAAATCTATATGTAAATATATAGATATAAGTGTACATATATATAATATATATAAATAGAAGAGAAAGAGAGAGATATTTAAAAGTAATCCTTGAAATCTATAAAATTGAAATTCTTACATATGTATATATATAAAATATATTATATATAGAACATATGTTTTATATAACATATTAATCTAAGGAGTAGAGACGAAGAAAGATGTTTTAGAGGAAGTGTTTATCTACAGTAACGATAAATGCGGAATAAATTAACGTATTACCCGTATCGGTGGGCACGCCAGCCTCATCTGGTCTGATTCACTAGTTGTTTCCCACTCCTCACCCAATAGAATGCATGTACATTTCCTATAAATTCTACCTTCCTTACAGCTACCCCATTAATGTAAGTTCGCGTGATGAAGGCGATGGGCCTGTAGGTATGTAAAGCGTGTGGTGTCAAATCGCCACAGCAAGTTTCGAAAGAGCCGATGGTAACGGATTGTCCCCCAAGCAGTGCGAAAGAAGGCACGCAGCGAACGAGTGACCCGGGTTCCGATGACCGGTGCGACCCACGGGAGGTTGGCGGTGAAATCCAACCAGCTTCCCACAGCTTAGCGCAAGGTAAACTACCGGCTTATAAGGAGATGCTAGAAGGGTTTTGGTGGGTAGCCTCGCAAGTCCGACCAAAGAAAAATTTGGTAAAATATTCTCATAGCCTCTGGACTTCATAAACACTTATGATACCATCATTATTTGATTTGTGAATTAAATTAATTATTATGGGTCACTTATATTGACACGTAAACGTTTTGTAGGACATTTTTTTATTATGTATACGTGCGTGCATTAGGCACTATTTTGTTCATAGTTATACTTATTAATTACTTATATTTATTTTGAAACCATGAGATAAAAATCAAAATAAATTTATCAACACCTTGAGCTTAAAATATATTATTACGCAGGAATGTGTGAGAGATAATTAGTTAGCTTATTATTTCTAACAGAAGTGATGTGATCATTTATATATTTTTAACACCGCTTATTACTATACATTCGGTTTATAAGCCTATGTAATAATTACTATACTATTTTAGGAATGAGAAAGCTTGAATTTAGGGAAAGTGTACACACATTTGCGTTGAGGGAGATTGGAAAGTCATTTCGGAAAAACCATCCCCAATACACCCGAACAGATTTGAACCCCTATCTCCTCACTATCGTCATCGGCAGTCTAGTATATTGTGAGAGTGATGCCTTAGACCATTCGATCACCGAAGCGGGTGATTCAATAATAAATATAGTTAAATAAAGACAATATTTTAAATGCTCTTAAGCTAGTAGGGGCTCGCAATGACCATGAAGGTCCCAACCCAAAATTTAATAATATTACCCACACAAGTGGTCACACAGTTTAGGACGCTAAGCTCGCAATATACCTAGATGCCCAAATGCACTGAGGATGGTGTTCCTACATTTTAAGAGTACAAAGGGGCTAGTCACATTATACACATTTTCAAGGAAAAACTTTAACATCTCAAAACCCCATCAGAAACCCAGAAAATATATATTATATATAATATAATATATATATTTACATAATATAAGTGCACTAAAAATGTCCCATGATTGTCTAACAGATTGCAGCACGAACTCAACTCGAGTTAAAATAGGACTTTTTCCCTTTTTTTTTCCCCTGTACCCTATATTTGCTTTATCACTGTGATATACACGTCAATGTGGGTGCATTTCCTCTGAGTTTACCTTCCAATTTTTACCTCTTTAATGATCCTTTAATAACCCTAGTGTTATCCGCATTGGAGGGCACGTGACTATAATTGTTATGCCCGTTTACCCTGGTGTGTCGGTGATAGCGAGGTTAGGGTTTGAATCGTGGTCGGGTGACTGAAATTGCTTTGCTTATTAGAAATATCATTCTCTTACTCTATCTCTCTTTCTCTCTCTACATAAGTACGGGTGCATTTCATCTAAATTCTGCCTTCCTCATCCTATTGGTGTAGTTAAATACGGATAGCGCAAATGAATATTCAAAATTATAGACCTATATAAAAAAGTGCTTAATGTATTAATAAAAAATAATATCGAGATAGATAACCTTTAAAAAATTACACCGGCATTCATCTGATTAAAGGTTTGAAGACAATTTTGAGGGAAAATAAAAATAAATGGTAGGTTGCACCACACAAACTTTCTCCAGCCTTTATTTTAAAATGTACATTTACTAAAAACTTGTAAGATTTGTTAAACGAAATAATACGCCTATACATTTTTGTAGAAACATTACACCAAAGATCATCAATGAAATAAGACACGGTTGCTTACTTACTCTTATCTATGGCTTTAGGAGCGAGGAACACTGTTACAGAAAAATGGAGAAAAGAGAAATTTCTTTGTCTATCAAATAGCATAAGAATCAAGTTCAAGACTTGAATTAGCTGAGCTGAGCTTATAGCTCAGAAAAAATTGTTTTATAAAAATATATTTCAATAATAAGTATTTAATCTTTAATAGTACCACAATTTTACAATTATAAGTTATTTCAAATCTCAAATAGTCGCGGAAAAATTATGAAAATTGGAAAATTTTCCCATATAATGTACCCACAAAGTCATTATCATGAAAAAATGAGATTTGCCATTTTGTTTGTGTTATTAAACAGTGTCTATATATAAATAATAATTAGCACCGCTCTTACTACTCGTCCGGGTTATACGCTTAAGTACTAATTACACTAATGGGTTAGGAGTTGGAAGGTTGAATATAGAGTAAGTGAGACCGCATTTACGTCGAAGGAGAGTGGAAAACCATTTAGGGAAAACCACCCCAGTTCACACAAGCAAGATTCGAACCTCGGTCTCCCCGTCCTCAGCAGTCTAGCTCAAGACAAAACCAGCGCGTTAGTTAGCTAACTATGCCACCGAGGCGGATTGGATATAACATTCAATCAAAATCGTTAGAGTGAATTTTGAGAAAATAGATTTTTTCTCTGTTTGTTCCTTAGTAAGTTAACCTTAAATTTATGGTTATATATATAAAAATCCAAAAATTCCTCGGGGGTACTTTATGGAAATCCTAGTTACCAAGCTTTAGTCCAATCGGGAAAAGATTTTCGGCTTCATGCCGAGGTATAAAAAGACAGACGGCAAACGATAACAACTTTTTTGGTTTCAGGGAGGTCATGAAACGTCAGCATTTATCAAAATCTCGAGTTTGATTTTTTTTACCATCACAATACTTTCTCTCCGAGGTGTCGAGAGAAAGAAAAAATTATGGTAGGTCATTCAGCTGGTATCAAACCCCAGACTCTCTAATTGTGGTCAGGCAAGGCTACCAACCATTTTGTCTCGGCTACCTATTAGTTATTCAAGCTGCGTAGTATTGTGTGACAAAAATCTCCGTGAAGTTCACAAAAAGTAATTTAAATTGGACAACCCATATTTGAAGTGTAATTAATATTTTAATAAAAAATGTTATAGGAGTTAGGTGCTATTAAATAATAAATATATATTTATAATTTATATAGATCTATTTTTAAATACAACCTATCAGTCCCACATACATACGTCCCTCTAATATAAATTCAAATTTATGTTTCACAAAGTAACACAATAAAAACAAAAGTTTAATTAGTGTTTTTCATAATCGTATTTCCCTCATTGTAAATCAACCTTTACTAAGACGTTCTCGAAGAAAAAAAAATACAATTAGAAAACCTATTATTAGATTACAAAAATGTTAAGCAGAAGAATTAAAACGTCAACATGTGTATAATTATGAAGCCATCCATTGGCATACTTGTTTTAATAACGAGATTTAACTAGTGTATTTTTTAAATATACATAAAAACTTAATCAACAAAACATATTACCAAAATAAAGTATGCATGGACCTTTATTTTTACCAATCAATAATAATTGATTCAAATAAACTTTGTCACTTTTTTCATGGTGTTTTAACACCCGTCTGAGCTATTCGCAGACACTAATGGAAAGCGAGAGTATGTTATAATTTATATAAAATGTACCCACTATTACGTGGAGGGAGTGTTGGAAACCATTTAGGGAGAACCATCTTCATTCAGTTCACCCGGAAAGATTTAGAGCCTCAATATTTCCGTCGCTGACTAAATGAACTTGACGTTTAATCCACGTGCCCACCTATGCGGATTTTGTTACATATTTAAATAGTTGAAATTCAGTCGATATATTATAGTTTAAGGTCATTCGACAATGAAAATTTCTACGATATTTTTAGTCATCTTGGCAGGAAATTTAACATTGTTGGGAGTAGAGAAACAAGATATTTAAAATCTATATTTTCAATTACAATTCAAACCCATTAATAAAATTAGCGTATTAAATTAGGTTTAAAAACAAATTAATTCTAAATAATGGTATTGTGTATTACAAAATGAGATAAAATCAATTTATCAGGGTATAAAAAGAACAGTATTTATACATGATTAAAATTATGCAATTTTACCACTATTAAACTGCTTATTGATTAAAACATTATTTTTCTTTAACATATGATAAATATTTCTTTGTGTACATCTCATAGGAATGTTTAATTATACTAAATTTTAGCTTCATACATTAATTACCTTACCTTAATAAATAGTAAATGGAAATCATAAACTAGCAAGTTTGAACCCTTATAGCTCTTGACTGTAATGATTTGAAATGATTGAATCGCTATTTATAGATAGTACTTTTTAAAATTTTGAAATCAAATTTTATTGTCGAATGACCTTAAGTAATTTCATAAGCTGCTGTCAATAATTCCATTCAGAAGCTCAGCCAATCAGGCAAACCCATTTAAATTTCATGTGAGACTTAAACTATAGTGTGTAGATCAATTTATGTGATAAAATATGTTTTTAAATGACAAAGCCTTTGTGGAGAATTCCATTTCATACATTGTATAGATAAATAAAAACTAAACAAACAATGTTTAATTGAAAATGGTGATGTAAACACAACTCAACAAGAAAGCTTAGTGTAAGAAAGCAACAGATAGCATTTGTTATCAGAAGCCTTACGAATTAAAAAGGATATGGACATTGTATGTGAAGAGATCGATAGACGTTTTCCCATGAAGTAATAAATGAACCTCTAGTACCTGATGGTGACGAGTTGATTGAGACAAAGATTAAAAAACCTCATCAAGGATATTCATCAAGATTGTTATTACTCTCCATATTGAAATAAAAAAGTAGGCGGAATATTTGTTTGGATACATAGATGGTCCCAAAGATGTAATAACAACAAACAACAAACTAATAATAATAATAATAATAATGTGTTACCAATATAGTAAGTTCTAGTAAAAGGAATAGTCACATGAAAAGAACAATCATTAAAGTATAAAATTATAAATTGACTGTACACACTGTATGAAGGGTTAAATTATTTTATTGGGGTATTTAATGTGCATTTTTGAACTGACTTATTTTACTAGCACGTGACTCACAAACTAGCTTAATTCTAAATAAGACACTGTACCCCTATACCTCATGGCAGTCTGTCCATCTAAATTATCGTGTTGTCCCAATGCTTTGCTCCTCACCGGTAGAACCGGGGGAAGGGAGACAAATACCCCCTGTAAATAGTTGATTTATTTCCACAATTAGACCTACAATATATGAGAGTGTTTTTAAAATAATATATGCTCCTTACAGTTAGCTTTGAAGTGGGAGTGTAGGGGACGCGAGAAAAGGTAAGTGTTTTTTGCAGTTATTATATCAATAGAAATAAAATGTTTCTTCAGTAGAAACAGAGTAAATTTTCTTCACTTGGGACCTCAACAGTTTTTTTTATTATTTGTCAAGAGTATACTGAAATTTAATGACAACTTTTCCCCTTCATTAAAAAAAGTTTCTCACTTAATGCCGCTATGCTCATGACGATATTCAACAACTTTTGATATAAATATGTGAAGAAAATTTAACTCTAAATTTCTACTGGAGCAATATTTTATTTGTGTTTTGCTATAAAAACGGCAAAAAAGTACTACCCTTATCTCGCATTCCGTACACTCCCACTTAAAATAATATTTAACAATAAAGCTTGTTTAATAATATGAATTTTTTTATTATTTTTATTTTTAAATTCTGTGATGCAAAATATGTTGTAATTAAAGGAAGCTGCTGCTATACATATAATTGATATGAGTTATTTATTTTTAATTACAAACCAACACATATGCTAATATCAATTAAGTTGAGGATCGCCATGACCAAGGAAGCTTTCAACAAGGAGAGTCTACTGCTGACCAGCAAATTGAGTTTGTAGCCGAGGAGGAAACTGTTAAAATATTACATTTGGGGCATCACGATGTATGGAGCAGAAATTTTGACTTTCAGAAAGATGGAAAAGAAATACTTGGAGAGCTTTGAAATGTGGTGCTGGGGAAAATTTGACAAGATCAGGGGGACAGAGAGGGTGACACATGAAGTCCTAAGAAGAGTGGGCGATAAGAGACAATTTTGGATATGATTCTTCGGTACAAAGTAAATTGGATCGGACACATCCTTGGGAGGAACTGTCTTCTGTACGACGTCAAGGTTGAGGAAAAGAGGACCTTAGGAATAGGAGGATTTAAATATCAGATGACTTGAAGGAATGAGGAAAATTTTGGGAGTTCAAGGAATAGGAGGCGGAGGACAGGGTGAATTGGTGGTCTAAGCTCACTGACAAAAGGACCTGCCGTAAGAAAGAACACCTAATAGTAGGGTTAATAATGCATGTGCTTATCATAACGAACACTGCAGACAACAGGGGATACTTTTTTTTTTTAACATGGTGTAAGACATCTCGGGCATTTAAAGTACAATGAAAAGCACCATCATTTGAAGAATTTAAGTTTTAAAAAATATTATAAGCTGGTTGGAGATCAAACCACCCGGTTCAGTGTTGTGCAGAATCGGAAAAATATAGAAATACCGGTCAGAGGTAATATCCATCTATCTTTTTTTTACCCTATTAGGCATGAGGACGATATAGTTTTACTACCAGTTACCTGCTTCTGTGGTCGCATGGTCTAATACGCTATTCTCGCAGTAGACTAGACTGCCGATGAAGGGGAGATCGAGGTTTGACTCTCCATTGGGTGTGCGGAAGGTGACTTTTCCTAAATGGTTTTCCACTCTCCCTCCACCCAAATCCAAGTGCACCTTCTCTAAATTAAACTTTCTTCATTCCTAATACATTAGCATAATTAGTACATGAGCTTATAACCCAAACTGGTAGTACTTTTATTTAGCACCTCGTCTTAATACTCGTTCGGGTTATACTTTTATGTACTAATTACGTTCATGGTTTTTGAGCATTTGGAGGGCTATATTTATAAGGAAGTGTTTTTGGAAAAATTATACACAGTATACCTGACCGAGATTCGAATCTTGAACTCCCAGTCATCAGCAGCTAGTCTACTGCGAGAGTAGCGCGTTAGACCATACGGCCACAGAAGTGGGTAACGGGTAGTAAATCATGGTGCTAAAGTTTATATATATATATATATTATGCTGTCTACATCAAGATAAAAATTGAGATAAGCCTGTGAATATATTTAATATATTGATTGTTTTTAATCTAAGGCCAGGAACTGTCTCTAGAGACGCCAATGAACAAACCAGCCCAGACAACAAAACTCGATGTAATCTTCTCTAATGACTTCACAGTAATTATATATCACACAGTGAGGCTGTGATTGGTCAAGGCTGAAACACCTCCGGCTCGCGGATTGGTCATGTCCAGGGAGCCTGGCCCTGGGACACAGACATATATGGACCTCCAATCGTATGATCAAACCTCGGGATCTCGTCGACATTGACGAAGTTTACTTGTGCCTTTTAATTTGACACCGTCAGCAGGGTTAGAACGTTTGCCTCTGATCCGAGAGGCGGTTTTTCAACCCTATATAGTTCATCATCTTCTCTTAGGAACAATCTGGTTGCAGTTCCTTAAAAATAAGTTTTCATTAGCGTAATGCCGCAGAATGGAAGCCAGGAGTCAGGGGTGGCTTAAGGGCCGTGGGAACCGGGCGGCTTCCATGAGCACCAACTCGAGGGGGCAACAAACAGAGCTAAACCTAACCTAACCTAACGCAGCCTAGGCGTAATAGTGGAGTTACAATCGTTCACTTTTTGATATTAACATGAAATTTTACATCTTAGTGTAATTTAATGGGGAATAAATTAGAATTTAGTGCCATTCCAAAAGGTTATTTTACATTAGCCATCTTGAATAAATAGCACCCTAAAACGTTTGTTTTTACAATTATAACGTAAACCGTTTATATTGTCAAAGTGTTTGTTAAACTTATAGTAAAAATAAATAGAATATAGCATTGTCTACAAAATAATGTTAGGTCTGGGAATTATTTTCATATTTTTCCAGAGTCCAATCGCCATGGGAAATTTGGTAGCTGACAGATAGCAGAAGATTTAAAGAACGGTCAAAAGAAAAACGAAATTAAAAATAAATTATTTTGTCAACGTTTTGACTGCCAAAAGTGACAACAAATCATTATATAGGTTTTGCAGATCATTTGGTTTGTCGAATGGATACATGAGAGTAGATCTGGTAGCTTTCAATAGTTGTCAGTTTCTCCACTCCTATGGTGAATGGAGTATATTACCAACCAGTTACATAGGGGACGCCAAAAAGCAATCCCACCCGGGTACAAAATTGACCTCGGACCGCCCCTGCCAGACATAGTTAACGCTTCACGCGAATGGCACATGCGAGCTTCAGAATCATAACCAATCAAATTAATTAAGTAGCTACTTGTTACTTTCTTTCACTCTGCACAGAAGCTTCATGAGTCATGACTCATGAGTCGTGACTCAACACAGAAGTCTACTCACCAATAGAAACATAGAAAGAAAGGTAAATAAAGGCAAGACCATTTGTTAACTAAACAAATTGTAAGTAAGGACCAAGTTCTAATGAGAATTGAAAGTAGTGACAGACTTTATGTAATTTGTTAATCTAATCATTTATTAAAATATTGTGTTCTATAAATATTTAAATTTTTAAGTCATACCAATGCGAGTCCTTACCTTAAGTGTAAAGGGGCCTACATAAAAAATGTATGTAAAAGCATGTTTGTAAATATTTCTACCTCACCTGAGGAGTGTACAAATATTGAATATTCACGGAAGCCAGGGATTTTATTTGGTTAGGGCAGTCAACCCCAAGTACAAGGAACCATGGTTCGATTCTAGGAGGTGGTGCTAACAAATGTATTCAATATTTGTTTATATGTTTTGCCTGTTATCCACTTAGTAAAACATGTAAAACATTAGACAAACTGTCTTGGTTCCAGTAAGTTTGTAAGTTGTGTGATTGTTCCAGCTGTCAAAAAAAAAACCCATTAAAATTCATCTTGCTGACAGATTTAAACTTTTTTCGTGGAAAAGTACAATTTTATACTAAATTACCAATAAAATATTTCGAAACTGGATGATTTAGAACCTAAATTGTTTATAGTACTTTGAAAAATTTTGATTTTTAAACGCAAGCAACGATTACTTGCATTTTCTACAGTGAATCTTATATTACCAAAGTATTTTTTTGGCTAATCTTGTACACCCCTTCCTTGTTTAGACGCTGACCATTAATTAGAGTGCATATTTAAAGTATTAAGTAATTAACAGGATACTAGTTAATATTCATATTTATAATTCAAAGGTAGGCAAAAACCAATAATTACATATTGAGTTAAGTTTTTTATGGCCTATGTGTGGAATAAGTGGATCATATTTTATATCTTATCAGTTTTAATACAACTTGCCAAAAACTTTAAAATATTGTTCAGAGTTAGTCTATTACGTAGCAAGTTTGACGTAGTATATTTAGTGCTTATTATTTCTTTAAATTTTTTGTATGAATGTTTTTACTGCGCAACTAAAGGATAAATGTTATTTAAATTTGAAAGCAATAGTAAATGTATCATTAGAATCAAACTAACTTATTTTACAAGTAGTGTAAACTTTTAACCTCTGGATTGAGATGTGATTATTAAAAGCTTTCCTCCATAAATATAGTATGGGAAAAACAAGCCTTACTAATATGGTCATCAAACATATGTTGATGCATATTCAACAACAACAATTATTACATAACGTGGTTATCCAGATAGAGGAAGACAGTAATGTGTTGGATGAGAATATAGAAACCTAAAACGTGATGCAATCAGAGATGGTAAGGACAAATCAATTAATAAGTAGCGATAAAACACTGTTACGTTTTAAAACTAAACATATGAGCAGGTTTTTATTAATAAAATCCCACTTAGTGAATAGTAAAAGATAGTAGAGTAGAACCACATGTATTATATTGAATATATAATATATTTTCCGATTTAATTAGGGCCTAAATGAGTTTGTACAGTTTATTTATTTAGCACCGCGTACCCGTTCGAATTATACGCTTAAGTACTAATTACACTAATGGGTTAGGAATTGGTAAGGTTGAATTTAGAGGAAGTGAAACCGCATTTGCGTGGAGGTAAAGTGGAAAACCATTCAGGAAAAACCACCCCCAGTCCAATCGACCGAGATTCGAACCTTGATCTCCCCGTCCTTGGCAGTCGAGCTCAAACACGACTAGCGCGTTAGCTAACTACGCCACCAAGGCGGGTCAGTTGAGTTCGTACAATTGAAAATCCGGATAATTGATATTATAGAAAAAAAAAAAAATTTCACACTAAAAGACTTGTTTGAAAATAAAATACTAAAAAGCACATAACGGATGTAAACCTAATAGTATGTACTTATAACATATCATAGGACACATTAAGTTTGTATTTATATATTATACAACAAAGCATAAAAATAAAGCTTTTAACTTCTTAAAAGCAACTATACTCCATACTTAAACTAAGAAAAGTTAGGAAAATATTGTTAAAAAAATGTATACTCGAATTTAACGAAAGTTACTGCTGCGATACGAATCATGATAACCGGTCGTCCGGATGATTGGGAGTCTATTGTATCTTAATTCTAAAAAAAACAGCTATTAGAGTTACCCGCCACATGGTTTAAGGCGCTACTCTCACACTAGACGCGACTGCTGAGGAAGGGAAGATCGGGGTTTGATCCCAGTCGGGTGTACTGAGGGTGATTTTCTTAAACAGTTTTACACCCTCCCTCAACGCAAATGTGGGTATACTTCCTCTAAAATCAACCTTCCTGATCCTTAACACATTAGTGCAATTGGTACATTTGCGTATAGCCCGAAAGGATAGTAGAATACGGTTTTAAAATTTATTATTAGAGTTTGGACAATTCCACTATTTTAAGAATTTTAATCTCAAACCAGGAAGCTTCATTTCACTTACAAATCCGAATTTTGAAAATATAATCTTTAAAAAAATTATAATCATATGAGGAAATATAAAGAGAGGTTTGGAAATATAAATTGTAAATAAATACTCACCTCGGTGGCGTAGTTGGTTAACGTGATAGTTTCGTCATGAGTCAGATTGTCGAGGACGGTGATTCGAATTTAAGTCGGATGAACTTTCTTTTTCCTAAATATTTTTTCACTCTCCCTCCACGCAAAAGTATATTCGCTTACTCTAAATTCAACCTTCCCAATCCCTAACCCATTAGCGTAATTATTACTTAAGCGTATAACTCGAACGGATAGTAAGACGCGGTGCTAAAAAAACACCACTAAATGTTGTGTTTTATTATATTATTATTTATTATATTATTATTATTATATATTATTATTATTATTAGCACCGCGTCTTACTACCCGTTCGGGTTATACGCACTTACGCTAATGTGTAATGGTAGGGTGATTGTGAGATGAAATGAAGGACCTACAGTTTAACGTGGAATCCGAACCACGGTGGAGGCCTGGCATTCCCCACATTCACAAGATGTCTTGTCAGAGGTGAAGGAAGGGTTTGGTAATCAGATAAATCTGTGCCGGGACCGAGGATTGAACCCCGGCCGCCAGCACAGAAGTCTGACACCTTACCCCTAGACCGCCAGGTCTCCCTTTTGTTTTTTAATTGCCTTCTTTGTAAGATTATACATTTAGTTAGTTTAATATATTAATGGTCTAGGGTCTGTTTGTCAAGTTTAAATTATGTTAGAAACCGCTTCGGTTGCCACAACGTCAAAGGCGCTAATCTGGCTGTAGACTAGACTACCAATGACGGGGAGATCCAGGTTTGAATCTCGGTTGGGTCTACTGAGAATGTTTTTTTTCAAAATAATTTTCCACTCTTCTCCAACGCAAATGCTGGTGCACTTACTTTAAATACAACCCTATTAATCCCTAAAAACATTAGCGTAATTAGTAGATAAGATTATAAACCGAACGGTAGTAAGATACGGTGCTAAAAAATATGTTATTAGCTAAACTACCAAATAACAGTATTTTATTATTATTTTATAATCTAATATTTTATCCTGAGGATTTGAAGGGGTTCAAGGATTCTATGGTTGAGGGATTCAGGGTTTACAACCCGACTTTGGTTCAAAATATTGTTAAATCTCAACCGTCTAAACAACATGATTTTTTATTTACATTGATAGGCTTCCATCCTATCTCCACTTGTATTTGCTAGGAATACAACCTCTTCATCCTTTATCCTTAGACTACCTAGTGTAAGTTATGGACAGCTGGGGGTGCCAGAGTTGGAATATGAAGGGGGTGGGATCAATGCCTTCCTTCCTTTTTGAAAATGGGTTCGAGTTTTTTAACAATTACAATAAATTGAAAACAAGAAGATATATGTTCAATTTTACAAGATTATTCTTTGAAAAACAAACCTTATAAATTACAATGCCATCCGCCGGTTGAAGAATGCCATTTTTTAAAACTTGTCAATAATGTCATCCAAATTTGTATCAACAGCCAATCTTTGTTCGATTAATGGAACCATGAGTTTCTGTATCAGGATCTAAAACCTACAGTAACCACTAACCTTGGGATATCTATCGACGCGGTATTTTAAAGAAAACTAGGTTCCTCACTCTTTAATAATCCAAATTTTACTTTTGTGTGTGTAGTGTGTGGTTACTGGGGGTGTCAATACACACGTGACATCCACGCTGCGCACGCCTATCTACAGCAGATGTCAATTTTAACAAATGTATGATAAATATGATCATCTTATGCCAACGAAGGTTCTTCTATATTGAAGTCGTGTTTCTTCTTTACGTGTCGAAATAGTTAAAAAAAAAAAAATGGTAGGTGAACAATTCTGCGTTACTAATCCTGACTTTGAACTCGTGTAAAATGCAAATATACGCCACCCAAACATTCATGATTGACTTAACCTTGGGAAGGTTAATCTTACTATTGAGAATTTTTCCCCTCCCTACTCATGGGCGTTTCTCCTACTTTTACAGGTTTTGTTGTTTTAGACAGTAACGATTCGCAAAGAATATTAATTGTTATTATTCTTCCCACATATTAACAGTTAGTACTTGACGGTAATTTTCTTAAAGCACTAAATAGTTTGTCTTATATTGTATCCTGATTGGTATTTTCAAATGCTTTACCTGTTCCACGTCTTACTACCCGTCCTGACTATCTAAATCTCAATTTTCTTACGAATGGACATTTGGATAACTTTTTAGAGCGTACCTACACATTTTTTGTTGTCAATATTGTTAATATCTAGCAAAGGTGACAGCTGCAGATAGTGAAAATGGATCTAGTAACTTATTTATTTGTCAGATATGTTCATTAATAAGATAATTGGGGTATAAGCATACATGGTCACACTAATGGCCGAGTTAAAAATGAGGAAAGTATAATTTAGATACATTTTTGTGTAAGGGTAATATTAAATCATTTAGGATAGACTATCTCAGTGGGCCTAAGCTTGGATGAGGTTCTTGTCCAACCTCACCGTCAACGGAAAAATCCAAACTAAACCAACGCCTTTAACCACGTGCCCACCGATGCGAGTTTCAAGTAAAACAAGATGATTTTTACGTTTTATGAGTCTCCCTGTCAGTTTTGGGCAATCTTTGGACACAGTTTAAGGTGAGGAAGGAAGCGACCATATTCAGTCACTTAGCGAGAGGATATTAAACTAATCCCATTGCATTCGGTTGGAAGTAAACCCAGGTTTTTCTAAGAACTAGAAGTAAGTTCACATCACACACTACACAACTGAATTACCTTGACAAATAAAAATTAAAATACAATTTTCTTAGTAAGTACCTTATCGGACGGCTAAAAACGATACTAGATCTACTTTTACGTATTAATACGTCAAGTCATGTCATGTCAGTTTTGAAGAATATTATCAATACCAATATATACATTTGTATTTGCTAAAAAAGTTTCTTCTTAGCAATACTCTTCTATAAAGTGAAATGACGAATAGCATTTACTTTTTAAATGGGTTCGCGTTGTTTTATACTAGTCACATATGTGGCTAAATGGGGATAGAACAATAATACATAAAAAAATTGAATGATTTTACTTCCGACACGAATTAAGGACCATAATCATTGATGATCCCACCATCATTACCATAGTGCCAGTCAGAGTAGTTAGTCCTTTTTAACATTCTCCCTGATGTCCCGTCGTTAACGTTCTGTATTACTTTTTCAACGACTCATATCCACTAATTTGCATATGATATAAATAAAAAAGGTGTAAAAGTGAAACCCTAATCTCACCTCTCCAGTGTCCCCCACCCCCACCCCCACCCCCACCTGCAGGCCATCCTAATTACTAGTCAGCCGACAAGGGCAGCCGACAACTCCAGCCTCGCCGGAGGACCAGAAGAATATAATCTGCTCTAATGAGACACGTTGCTGGAACTAATAGAGAGAACCACACATGAGCTAGGAGGAATACAAAATACAAAAACCCTTACGGGGTTTAGTTGGGAGAGAGGGGGGCATAATAATTACTGGTCGCGGTTATCGTCTTTATCAAACTCGGAGAAGGAAAGGAAACTAATGTTCACCTTGCTACCAAGATAGGCTTTCTTGTCATTACTAAATAATTGCGTTCATCTTTTGAGTATGAGTGTATTAAGAAGAGGCGGTATATTTTTCTCAGTGATTTTCCACTCACCCTCCACGAAAGTTGGAGTATATCTCCTCCAAAAATTACTTTCCTCATTAAGACCCCCAATAGTGTAAATTTGTGAACAGTCTAGTCGGGTAGTAAGACGCGGTACAAAAAATAAAACTTTTGTACACAAGGTTATTCAAGCAGACGACTAGAGACTCGTTAGAAACTCCACGATTTATTTTTACAGGAAAATAAATTTTTGTTTCCAAAAATAATTAATTAGGATATCTAACTACATCTTTGATTATTATTATCACGAAATAATATCCTCTTGGTCTAGCGTCTGAGGGAGTCCGATTTTAAATATAAGGAGACTTAATTTTATCCCAAGAAGTGTATAAAATAATTAGTGAATCTTATTACTCTGCCAGCTACTAGCATAGTTACGTTAATATGATACAGTCAAAGGAGATATAAATTAAGATGAATTTACTCAAATTCGTGTGGAAGGAGAGTGGGAAACTATTTAATCAAAACCACCCTCAGTACACCCGTTTGGGATTCATATATCAACCAACATCCCCGTCATCGGAAAACAAGATCAAATGTAGTTGACACATTGGCTCACATGTCCAACAACACGAGTCAAGTATTGGCTCATCTAAAGCTCCTATCGTTAGACCTGGAGTAGTATGTGTGGCTTTCATAGGTTAAGTTGCTTTGTAAGTCATCCCTCCCACAGTGAATAGCTCTTAAGAAAAATGTACATAAGTGCTAGAGTAATGTAAAGTACATTCAACTCTGATGTAGTACAGTAGTAGAGGTTAATAAGTGAGAAGTAATGTTTGCAAATCAAGTGCTTACCTTGCACATAAATACCTTACCTTTGTTAAATAAAAATAAATAGGCCTAGGAAAGCAATGTCTAACAATATATATATATACCACCTTTTCAGTCTTCGGAAGTCGATTGGTGTCAGGACACATCTATATAATAATTAACTCCTAAGCGCTTACGTTGTTTTCTGGAGTTCTTGCCAAATCATAAATCTCGCCATATTTTCCATCTCCCACGTGCTCGCGAAAGCCACTATCATATATTGCACGCCTCTTTGGTACCAACTACAAGATGTCTTAGTCCGGGTAGATTTACGACAGGTAACTTAGTAACCAATGTGTGCTAAGATAAACATGGCTGGCTCCCTCAGTGGTGTGTGTTTAGTTGGTCGCACCGTTCAGAGTTATATCAATTTTAAATTTGAGGTGTCGTAGGCTTTTAGAAAGTTGTTTTAAGTAGGAGGGTAGTTAAGGGCCCACCTCACACCACAATTAACATGTAACATATATAGGCCTACTTAATGCAGCTCGAAACAAACGTCGCATTTTGATAACCTTTTTTGTAGTCTCCATTAGAAGATAGCGGAATTGAGATCAGTGAAGCCGTTTTGCCATATTTTTTTAAAATACCATAAAATGTGTTCAATTTTGTTGATAAGATTAATTAGTTATACTGGTCTAGGTTCCATTGCTTTCTAATGGATTCTCTAGGTTACTGCACTGCAAATCGACTCTTGTTTAGAGCTGCCTTGCCCACCTAGGTTACGCGTTATCCCTGGTAGGAGATGGAGAGAAGTAAGATGTAGTCCATTACCCATTATTAATAACCAGGGCATGGATTTTGATGACCTAAAATTATCAAAAAGACCTATAAAACGACTTATAAATTCTAAAAATAATGTAAAGTGTAATTAAAAACCTTTAACTACTAAACTCTTGCATTCTGTTGAATATAGCATTGATTTACAATTTAATATGTACTTCAGAAGTAATAGCTACCCCTCTTAACAAAACTCTCTAATACCTGGGAGCATTCTCACTAGAAATGTGTGTTTTCCAACTACAAGCAAAGCGGATATAAAGTTCACTGCCGTAAACACCTGACGTTAGTCGCAGCCATGGATTTCAAACCAATTATAAACACAATATTTATCACCTAAGAAAGAATAATTTAAATGTAATTAATGCAATTATTCGAACATGTTAGGGGATTATTTGAAATAATCTATTAATGATAGACTTTAATGATTATATGTAGTTAAATGAACGTAAAACGTGTTTTTGTTTGTTCTTTTTGTTCAACCACACATTATTTAAGATATCAAAATTATGATTCATTGACACCAAACGTTAAAATTATCATATATTAAAAATATATTTTAATTTTAAATTAATACAAATTATAGATAATAAATTATAACATCTTCAATTAAACAAACTATTTTCAAGCCCATAGAATATTAAAGAAAATAATAATTATACATATACATAAAAAGCTAAACACCTTAAAAATTATAAATAAACGATAATAAGTTTTACTATAAAGAAAATTAAAACAAATAACTAAATTAAATTCACTTAAAACTAGATACCTTAAAAATAGAAATGATTTATCATCTCTAACAATAAAATTATCAATTAAGATTAATCGTATAGCTGCTCTATTCGCAATTTTATCTGCAACCTGCGTTTGTATCCCATTTCTATCCATTTTCTTAATATCTTTGTAGATACTTACATCCACGCATGACTCTAATAATAATAAATAGCAGAGTACATACCTAATAAGTCATAATGCACGCAAAGTTGAAAAATGTTACTTCCCAGCCTAACGTTCACAACTGATGCTTATTAAATACTATATATCATCAAGAAAGGATTCAAATATTAAATGAATTTATTCTTTAAGGAAAGGAGAAAATTCTGGGAGCTTAAGGAGGAGGCAGAGGACGCATTGGTGGTCTAAGTTCACAAAAAAAAAAAAGAGAAAGGATTGGCCCTGTAGTAAAACAGTATACATAATAATATATAAGTTACCATAATATTATTGATAGACATATTTTAAATTTTACCATTTTACCTATTTTCCACGGCAGCGAAGTAAGGGAGTTTGTGCTATTCAGCAACACATCCCATTAATCACCATTTTAATGGATTCTGAGATGACAGGAGGATGGGGTGTTAGTAAGAGTTGTAGCACATGATGGAGGGGATGGAGCACCTGGGTGCGGGGAGGAGTGGGAGACTATTTTACGGCGACACTCATTTGCATAATTGGATGGAGAGGGTTGGAGCCCTCGATAGTGACAGAGAGATGTGAGGAGAGGGGGTGGAGGGGGACAATATTTTTTTTTGGATGAGGACTGTGATCTCCAGGAGAGGTGAGAGGGTGGAGGAGGGACAAAAAATATTTTTTTGGTGCAGGATACGAGGACACAACTGTTTCTGTGATCTCCAGGAGAGGTGAGGGGTTGGAGGGAGGGGGGCAAAATATTTTTTTTGGGGGTGGGGTAGAGGACGCGACTGGGATGCAAGCCCCGGGATGGCTGAGAGGGGGTCGGGGGAGACTAGCATACGGGGAACAGGGTTTTCTCTCCCTCTCTCTCATCATCGTGATGTAGTAGAGCAGCTTACTCCCTCAAACCTTGATCCTAGCAAAGATTGGGAATTAAGGATATGACAAGTATATTCTCTCTGAGGGAGTGTAGCTTATGGACCTCGAACCCTGATGGTCAAGATATGACAAGTATATTCTCTCTCAAAGAGGGAGGGTAGCTTATGAACCTCGAACCCTGATGGTCAAGGATATGACAAGTATTATTCACCTCTAAATAAATAGTACAGTTTTTTTTAAAACCTAGTATATTCTTAATATTACATTGATACATATATATATTCAGTACAAAATTCTCTCTCTCTCAAAGTCTTAGTCTTTTCAACATATAGTCTTTCACCACTTGAAAAGTTTGTATTTGTCGTCGCCTAGATAGATCAGTCCGCGTTGCGACGCGTTAAACCGACTTCTGTATCTCGCGCCAAAGTTTTTGCCCGGAAGATGCACTTTACCCACATAGTCCAGCGTCACGATGTTCGGCTCGTCCTCCGGCTCGCTGATCTCCTCGTCTCCTTCCAGGTGACGAACGTTGTAGGCCCGATACTTTTCGAGTTCGGAGATGCTTTTGACGCGGTCGAGTTCCTCCCGCTCGATCCGATCCAGCTCGATGCACAAAGCGTCTTCGTCGAGCAGGGGAGCGTCTTCGCTGAGAATTTGTGGCTCGTCCCCTTCCTTCAGCTTGTAGACGGCACATGATGTTGAACAGTTCTCGACGGACTGACTCGCCTCGTACATTCCCGGATTATGACATCCGAGCCAGTGCACCGAAGAGTCGCAACACTCGCTGTAACCCTTCTCGACTCTCGCGATGTAGTATTCCAAGCTGTTGTCTGAGATCTTAATTTCACTCATGTCCTCCAGACGATAACCCAACCGTCTAAACATTTCGAATGAGATGCGTCTCCCTACCTCCCGCTCGCTTTATATGCTCGGGATGGAGGGAGGGACATACCCTCTCACCCCTCCTCTATATCCTTCGCATCGATCCACGAATTGTGTGTCGAGTCGAACCCTAACCATTTGACGTACGCTCTATTTCCGGAACGTCTGACTATTTTCTCCACGAGGTAGACGTCAGGAAACGAAGTCTTTCTAAGTTCCTTAGCGTAGAAACCGCCCGTGATAGGGTTACCTTTCATATCTTCGAGTAGGAAGGTCCTGGGATTAGTCTCGACCACCTTGCGTATTTTAAACAGTTCAGTCGACCAGTTTGCGGTATAACCCTTTTCTAAAACGTCCTTATACTTGCTGATACGGACTATATCGCCTACTTTAAATACGTTCGGTGTGGAATCTGAGCTCTTGAAACGTTTATAGACTGTATGTAAAAGTCTATCGTCCTTGACGTCTATAGGTCTCATCTTTATGGTCGAGTGCACCGTACGGTTGTATTCGTCCAGTAAGGAGTCGATCATATCGATCCATCGATACGATCCTTTAGCCGTGAACCTCCTCCACATCATGTTCTTGAGAGTGCGATTAAATCGTTCAACGACACTAGCCTTGACGTTGCTGTATGTAGAATAATGATTGATCCTCTTTCTCCTCATGAGTGTTTTGAATTCTGCGTTGTAAAACTCTGACCCGTTATCCGTTTGAAGGTGACGTACACGAGGTAAACCTACCTTTTCGAGGAGGAGAGCCATTGCGACGCTGACGTTCTTACCCGTCTTAGTCTTGACGGGTGCGGCCCAAGCCCTTTTGGAATACACGTCGATGACGGTGAGAAGGTACTTGAATCCCTTATTAGAACCGGAGTAGGGTATCATCTCTACCAGATCGGCCTGAAGGAGCTCGTTCAAGCCTCGTACGCTAACATGTCTTCGAGGGAATCGTCGTCTTGCCGGACGATGAAGTTCGCGCGCAATCTCCCACTTGACGCCGGACATGATTATGATAAAATATCGAAGAGTTGATTGTCTTTATACGATGATTCCCGCCTCACGTAATTCCTCGATGATAGAAACGATCTCGTTATGGTGAGCGGAATGTCCGGCCTCGGTAGATGCGTGCAAGAGTCGTAATCGATCAACCAATTCGTTAGGATCGTCCCAATAGGTATAATCGACGCCTCTTCCCGTCACCATCTTGTATAAACCTTCACCCTCGAGCTCCTCTTCAAACATAGGTTTGATGATTAGCGAATACTTTGACCCCGGTCGCATCTTGATACGAGCGTAAGGGTCGTTTCTCAACCGATGCGCGTTCGTTTCTTCGAGCATAGACTTGTATACTTTCAGATCATCCTTAGTATAATGCGCAGGTGCTCTTCTGAAGAGTAATTCTAATAGACCTCGAGTATACGGTACCGTCTTATTGTTGAGAAGTATTGTTCCGTCTTTCCCGTCGAATACGATAGGCGTATCTCCGAGCTTGGTGGAGTCGCCTTCATGACGTACCCCATATGTCTTATCAGAATGTGCGTGAGACGAATAAAGATAAGTATCCAATAGATGGTTGCTCTGAGATCTCTCGGGCGGGGCTTCGGGTTCGGGTTCGGCGAGCGCCTTCACCATCTTGTTTAGAGGTTCCGTGATAGGTTTGAACGTTTCATTCGCTACGTGCTCTGACTCGTGCCTGGCATCGCGTAGTTGCTTATACTTTCGTTTAATAATCTTACTCGCTTTTATGATATCCTCTGTGACCTTCGTCGACATGATGTAAGGTGCGAATGTCTCTTACAACGAAGAAACGGTTCATTATATCTAAACGTAAGTAAAACCTAATTCGACGTGTAAAATCTGAGGCGTCGTCGTCGAGCGCGTTTCTATCATGAAAGATATAGAGTCATCTTTGAAAACCTCGAAAGGAGGGTCGTCGATAATTTTAAGATTCAACAAGCAAATAATATCTTTCAAGTTCATGACCATCGTTGAAACGATGCCTGCCCTCTTGAACTTATAACCACGTTCACCTGTTAGAGTCAATTCGAAATGTCTCCCATCCTTCTTCAGAGGTTTCGAATCCAAGTAGATGTAGATGAAACTGCGATTAACCGTAGAGTCTACATAAGCTTTAGACGCAGCGTCTGAAGGTAATGAGGGCATACCTATGTTTCGCAAAACTAAACCGTCTGCATCGTAAAGCTTGTTGTCATCCGGTCCCCTTAAGCGTAGTACACCTCCGGCTATAAAATCGTTGTAAATGCCTCGTTGTATCTCGAAAGTTTCCTCTAGACTTAGCAGCTTAGAACCTAAAACGTCAAGCGTTGTTTTATTTTCGTTGAGACGATCCTCATGATGATGCGACAGTTTCCGCACCTCCTCCATCCCTTGACGAGTACTCTTCTCAAAGTTGACGTATTTCATTCGATTGTTCTCCAAATCCTCAATCAGCGATTCCATCTGTCCTTTGATGAGGTCCTTGGCGGTGTTGAGAGCGACTATCTGCTCGTTACTATGTCTCGCATCCATCCTATCGACGTAAGACTTGTTACAGACATCCTTAGATGTGACGGGCGACTCGACGTTGACGATCCTTTTCGATCTAGCGTCGTAATTCCCTTGAGAGTTTAGAGTTAGATTTCCTCTGACTCGATGAGGGATCTATATTTGTAGAGACTATGACCGAATTTAGATATGGATGACATGATGTCTTATCGCGTACTGAACGCGCGTTCACCTCAATCGTGCAAGATAAAGGTATCGAACCCGTAGCGATATCGTCCTTTATCGATCTCATGATCTTTGCTCAACACGAGAAAATCATACTTGTTTTCTTTCCAACACAGCGAGCACACCTCCTTGAATTTTTGGAAAGTCATATCCGTGTTCACGTGATCGTCGTAGACATGTCTCAGGTTCGTATCGTCCATCCTGAATAGGATGAGAAGATTAGCGTTATCTCTCAACATCTGTTTCGGGATGCGCGAGTACGTCTGACAGAGATAGAAACAGTCTATGGCCTTATGCCTACCCATACTGAAATAAGCCTGTATATTAAACTGTTTATCGCAAGCGACGTCGTCAAATATGAATACAGCGTCGGGTTCAGCCTCGGACGGTGGGATAATTTCCGCGTTGTCGGAATAAGGGAAATAGCCCATGCCTTCAACGAGTGAGAGGACCTTCGATAAACGTTGATACTTAGGCTGGTATAACGATTTTGAGTAAACGTACACGTTCTTGAAGCGTAGCCCGTTAGGTTCCTCCAACAGACTGATCATGGCGTTGGTTTTACCGCAATTCGATGGTCCACAGATGATGCAGCGGATAGTATCAGGTAACAACGTACCGTGTCTCTGAGGTAAAGCTCCTCCTTCATCATGATCGTTGTTGTGTACAGTTAAAGAGTCTGTCTGTTTCTCGAACCGCATGTTGACGACTACTTCATCTATATAATGGACGTACCTATATAAATGCTAATCAGTACGTGTCATGCGACGAAGAAGAGGGGGAGGTTTGTTGGATAAGATAATCAATAATCTACCGTTTGAAGCGCATATACCTGGATACCAGTATTGTGGACCGGGAACAAAGTTGGAAAAACGATTGAAACGGGGTGATCCTGGAATAAACGAGTTAGATCGACACTGTAAAGAACACGATATCGCCTACTCCAAGGTGAAAGATCTTGCAGGACGTCATACTGCAGATCGTGAACTTATCGAGAAATCGTGGAAAAGATTACTCGCGCCAGACTCGAAGTTGAGCGAGAAAGCCGCCGCGTGGGCAATCACCAACGCGATGAAAGCTAAAGTCAAGATGGGTTCAGGTCTAAAGAAGAAGAAGAAAACTCAACGTCGTCAACGGCGTCCTACTACTACTACTAGACGTGGTAAGAAGAAGGGAGGAATTCTACCTATACTACCTTTGATCGCAGCGCTTGGAGCCGTCGCCGGAGGAGCCGCAGGAATCACCAAGGCCGTACAAAGTGCTAAGGCGAATACGAAACAATTGAACGAGGCTCAGAGACATAATCGTACGCTCGAAGCTATCGCCATGGGGAAAGGTATGTATCTACGGCCTTACCCGAAAATTAAAATGACTACCTAAACGTGCCCTTACTGAAACGGATCTGCGCAAGTACGCCGCCGAGTTAAAAATCCCCTTCTTTAGAGGAGTATTTGCGAGAGATGCTTTACCTAACGGTCCTCCTTGGAAGATAGAGAACGCCATCATCAATCTTGACGATGATAGTGGTAAGGGTACACATTGGGTAGCGTATAAGAAAAACGGTGAACGGGCGGTTTACTTCGATAGTTTCGGTGATCTAAGACCACCGCTCGAACTTGTCCAATATCTCGGAGGAATACCCATCACCTATAATCATACTCGGTATCAAGAGTACGGGACCGTTTTATGCGGACATCTTTGTTTAGCTTTCCTTAAATACTCACGTTGACGTTTGAACTTAGTAAATATGTCTATGACACTTACACTGACAGGTCAGAGTTCGAATCTGACAGAGAACTACTTCCCGCATATCCTGCTCGGAGAAGAGAATCGTGAAGAAGAATGGTTCATCGGACTGATCAATCTGGCCACGTTCAATTCCATACCGAACATTGACGAACGTAATAATAAATTTTTTTGCGACGGTAAAGAGTATACAGTCCCTCCAGGCACCTATGAACTTGAGGCGTTGGATCGATTCTTACGAAGGGAAGTCCCGAGTAACGTAAAGCTCTCGATTATCGGTGACCCTAGCACTTTAAAGAGCTATATCACTTGCAATAAACCTATCGACTTTACCCGACCTGGTACGTTTGCTTCCTTGCTAGGGTTCGATCCAGTCATACTTCCTGCAGGGAAGACGCACATATCTACCAATACTGTGAATATTCTTCACGTGAATGTGATCCGTGTAGAATGTAGTCTCGTTAGCGGGACTTACGTCAACGGAGAACCGAGTCATACCTTGCACGAGTTCAGCATGACCGTCCCACCAGGCTATAAGATAGTGGAAGCGCCTAACAATATCATTTACCTTCCGGTAACGAAGCGAGTAATAGAGTCTATCTCGGTACGACTTGTTGACGAGCGAGGAGATATCGTCAACTTTAGAGACGAGACGATATCGCTACGTCTACATCTGAAACGACTCGCTGGAGATGGTACTCGTACTAGATAAAACAAGACGACGAAGTCTTCCTCGAAACATTGAGAGAAGGACAGTGAAAGCGTTAACACCTGCCAATAAACTCTATTTAAGACGTCTAGGTTACTCGTTACGAAAATAATGGATGACGCTGTGGATATTCTGAACATTGGGGAGTCTGCAGCTTTCGATACAGCCTTGACCAGTTTCCAGTATCATTCCTACGCCTCGTATATTCCCGGACCGTTAGCTAACGGGAACGAGCTTAGGATATCTATCCAACAAGAAGGATTATGCACCCTACCTCATCGCTCTCTGCTACATATCAAAGGTCGACTACTTTTGAATACGGGAGAACCTGGAAGCACTTCGAGAATTGTTAATAACGGAATACTGCATCTATTCTCAAGAATTGCCTATGAGATCAACGGGGTAGAGATCGATCAATCGAGAGATGTGGGTATTTCGACCCAACTTAAAAACTATCTATCTATAAGGAATGGTTGGCAGACTCATTTTTCAAACGCCGGTTGGAGATTTGAAGGAGTTCACGTACATGCTGAAACAGGTATCTTTGACGTATGCATCCCTTTACGTCTCATACTAGGATTCGTTGAAGACTATTCCCGAATACTGATCAACGCGAAACAAGAGCTGGTGCTAGTTCGTTCCACCAACGACAACAACGCTTTACAAAGAGCCCCACCTCCTGCTGCAGAAACACCCTCTAGGATTGAGTTAAGTAAAATATCTTGGCTTGTACCGCATATAAAGACTGATGATATTAATCGTCTCAACCTGCTTAATTTCATCAAGAGCGGGAGGATCATCGAGCTACCTTTCCGTACTTGGGAATTGTACGAGTACCCTAACGTGCCCACCTCTAATCAACATGATTGGACCGTGAAAACGTCAACTTTGCTGGAGAAACCTCGTTACGTTGTTTTCGCGCTTCAGACCGGACGGAACAATACGACGACAGCAGATAGAAGTATTTTTGACCATTGTAATTTACGTAATGCTAAACTCTATCTAAATTCTAACATGTACCCTTATGAGGATATGAACTTGAACTTTAGACAGGATTCCTTCTCGAAATTATACGAAGACTACGCCAATTTCCAGACTTCGTACTACGGAACGAGCGCCTCTTTACCTTTACTTGATCCTTCCCATTTCAAGTCTCACGCTCCCATCGTTGTGTTCGATGCCAGCCGACAGGAAGATACTCTCAAGGACGGTATGGTGACGTGTCGTATAACGTTCGAGACGGAGGAAAATATCCCTGTAAATACCAAGGCGTTTTGTCTCATCATTCACGATAGAGTGGTTCGCTATAACCCTTCAAGCAGTGATGTAAGCAAGATGACATCATAAAGAGGGAAGACCTAATTGTTCTCGACTATTAAAGGAAGTGAGAGGATGTCTCGACTACAGAGTGTTATCGGTGACGATAGGGTCAAGTACGGACTAGACAAACCCTGCTAAAATGTCTGAGTGCTCTGCGAATGGTTTAAGAATTTTAAGTCTGATTGGTCAAAACTTTTGCGATCTGACCAAAAGTGCGATGCGGAACGATACGAGTTCGGTTATTCCAGCATTGCTTCATATGATAGCCCTGATAAACGAGTATAAAGAGTACATAGATTTCAATAAGTTATCATGCGTCTGCGGTCAAGACGAGGTTGACATGACCAGACGGAAGAAGAAAACTACAGATGCTTCTAAACGTAAGCTTGGAAAGAAGATGGAACCTGCAAAGAAGAAGCCTCGAGAGGAGTCGGAGGAAGCGTAAGTCCTCGTTTATCACAAGAATTAATGTTTGAATCTTGTAATAGTTTTTTGTATCATTTAATCGATGAGAGGAAGAAATAATGAAAAAAACACACACCATCCATAATTAAGAATCTTGTAATTGTGTTCTAAATGATGATTGAAAAATAAATGTTTAATGTATGAATCTTGTAAAAGAATTAACGATGATTAGAAAAAAAATAACTTTTATTGATTGAAAAAAATAAATGTTTAATGTAATTAACTTTAAACGTATGAATCTTGTAATAGAGTTTTAAATGATGATTGAAAAATAAATGTTTAATGTAATTAACTTTTAAACGTATGAATCTTGTAATAGGGTTCTAATGATTTTAACTTTTAATGATTGGGGGAAAAATGTTTAATTAACTTTTAATGATTGAAAGAAAAAAAGTTTAAGTACTAATGATTGAGAATAAATGTTTTAAAAAATAAAGAATTATTGATTATAACTTTCATTGTATTATTTAATCAATGATTGGAAAAAATAAATGTTTAATTAACTTTTTATGATTGAAAATAAATGTTTAATATAATTAGCTTTAAACGAATGAATCTTGTAATAGATTTTTAAAAAAATAAAGAATTATTGATTATAACTTTCTTTGTATTATTTAATCTATGATTGAAAAAAATAAATGTTTAATTAACTTTTAATGATTGAAAAATCTTTAAACGTATGAATCTTGTAATAGAGTTTTAAATGATGATTGAAAAATAAATGTTTAATGTAATTAACTTTTAAACGTATGAATCTTGTAATAGGGTTCTAATGATTTTAACTTTTAATGATTGGGGAAAAATGTTTAAGTACTAATGATTGAGAATAAATGTTTTAAAAAATAAAGAATTATTGATTATAACTTTCATTGTATTATTTAATCAATGATTGGAAAAAATAAATGTTTAATTAACTTTTTATGATTGAAAATAAATGTTTAATATAATTAGCTTTAAACGAATGAATCTTGTAATAGATTTTTAAAAAAATAAAGAATTATTGATTATAACTTTCTTTGTATTATTTAATCTATGATTGAAAAAAATAAATGTTTAATTAACTTTTAATGATTGAAAAAAAAGTTTAAGTACTATTGATTTTAACTTTTATATTTAATCAATGATTGGAAAAAATAAATGTTTAATTAGCTTTTAATGATTGAAAAAAAGTTTAAGTACTATTGATTTTAACTTTTAATGATTGAAAATAAATGTTTAATATAATTAGCTTTAAACGTATGAATCATGTAATAGATTTTTTAAAAATAAAGAATTATTGATTATAATCAATGGTTGGAAAAAATAAATGTTTAATTAACTTTTAATGACTGAAAAAAAAGTTTAAGTTCTAATGATTTTAACTTTTAATGATTGAAAATAAATGTTTAATATAATTAGCCTTAAACGTATGAATCTTGTAATAGTTTTTTTTTTTTAAATAAAGAATTATTGATTATAACTTCCATTGTATTATTTAATCAATGAGGGAGAGAGGAGGCGGATGGAGGGAAGGAAAGAAATAAAGAAAAAAAACACCATTCATAATTAATTCTATTTAATGAATATAAAGATTTAAAACACATAGATACATACTAAATTAGTTGTTTTTTTCACAAGTTATAGTTCTTGAAAATGTTGTTTTTATTTAATGAATATAAAGATTTAAAACACATAGATACAAGTTATAGTTCTTGAAATTGTTGTTTTTTATTTAATGAATATAAAGATTTAAAACACATAGATACATACATACTAAATTTCTCAAGTTATAGTTCTTGAAATTATACATTAACACTAATCACTTACACTATAGAGTACTGGACGTGAATATTTTTTAATCACTTACACTACAGAACATGAATATTTATACATTAACACTATAGAGTACATGACGTGAATATTTTTTTTAGTTCTAATCACTTATGATTTTTTTCATATAGACGCACTGTCACCCTATAGAGTTGACGGTCTGATTGAGTAATGGGACCACGGAAGAGTATTGACAGTTCCCGGTACTCTATATCTTTTGTCGTCGATAGAGCATAGGGCGACTCTATTGAATTTTTGGGTGTAGAGTTTGAATCCTACTGCTCTTATTGAACGAGCCTCTTTCATGACTATCGTCTCATCTGTCAAACAATTACGATAATCCTCTAATGAAAGCGTTCTTAACGCACTACTCTTCACTCCTTTAGCCTTGAGAGTCTCCCCCACCCCTTGTACCGAGAATGAATAGAGTTTAGGACGTAAACCAATGAACTCAGTGATGATCTGACCTCGAGTCTCGTCTTTTAGTTTACCGAGCACCCCTTTATTCACTACGGGCATCCTGTAAACATTGTCTTGTCCGTAGGTGGAGGTGTCCAGGTACTCATTAGCTAACAGGGCTAGTCTCTGGTATGCATCTTCAACAGTCATGTAGTAGAGAAGTGAGTCAGTATCAGTGTATTGAAGTTTTAACGTACCTTGGGGGAAGGCAGGGATCATAACCTGGTAATGCAGACCGTACATGACTACCTTCGAGATTTCCAAAATGGCGAATCCCGCATAGATAGGCATATCAAAGTAAATCTCTTGTGGTTCCATCTCGATGATGACTAGGTTTTCTGACACTATCGAGCGGTTTTTAAAGTTTGGACTGGCTATAAGGTTACCCGCTCCAAATTTCCCATCCCACTTGGTAGCTATCTTTATCGTACGGTAAGCCCTCTTGTTAGATATGAGGCGGCCGAATGCGGCATTGTTCATCAGTTTGAAAAACATGTTTTCAAATTGATTACTCGCTTTACTCCTCATTTCGGCGTTCAACCTGATATACGGAGCCATCCACGGCGCTTGCTTGAAACTGAGAAACCCGGTGAACTCTCGTCAGTTTCAACCCGTTCGCTAAACATAGCTTTAGATGACGGTAGTGAATGACGTACCCCGTCTTATCAGCTAAAGTTGTTAACAGTTTCTCATGTTTCCCTACAGGTGGAATCCCTTTCTCAGGACAGAACGGCAAGTCAGAATGAGCGTCGTGTACATCTTGCGGGTATTCAAGATCTACCTGCAAGATATAACCCGTATCCGCATCATCCTCTACTTTTAGCACGTCCAATCGAGCAATTTCTTCTTCTTTGAGCCACCTGAACTCTCCATAGGGAAGTGAGGACAGCATACTAAATGAATAGAGTCCATTTACGTCCAGATAGACAATGTAGGACTCTGGCTTGGAAGGATCAAACGTGTCCATATAGCGATTATTCGCTACAGCATGACGATTAGCCACAAAACATATCCCTCCGCGGATAGCTCCCTCAATGAATTGATGAGTGTCCACATCATCGATTAATTCGAGCCGTACCCGGGTTATTCTCAATAGAGCCTGGTACGCTAGACTGGGAGCTGTAAGGGACCATCCGGGATCGAGCCTATACGTCTTCATGCAGAGATCACGAAAGTTCTCAAAGACGTCCCCTAGTAAAGTTACGTCTGTGTACAAGTAGAGGTTCGAATAGTCCCAAAGATTCTTACATTCGAATACTCGCCAAACCTCACAGGCGTGATCATAGTCTACCTGAGAGATATGAGTATCCGTGAGCGCGTTGTAAAATTTATCTTTGCTCGGTAACTGAGTCTCGTCTAGCCGCTCGAATGAATCAATATAATCATAGGGGAACACTCCTTTTCGTGTGACTAATTTAAAGCGTTCATCCTCGGGATGGCACTTACGGGTGATTTTAAGTTGCTCGGGTTCGAGGTAAGATACGCATTTCTCTAGGGAAGTACATAGAAAACTGAAACTATCTATAATTTTAATCGTGATCCCTCCAAACCCGCACCGAATATATTTCATGATTACTTTGAATCTTCCCATAGTCTCTCCAATAACTCTGACTTTTCCCGGATTGATGAGAACGCTCTCCCCCGTGAACGGATCAGTTTCTCTACGTTCAACGAGTGATTCGAGAAGGAAAAAATTATCGTAGCAACGTGCGTTATGAATTACTACGCTCAGGTGAGTCGGGTTCTTGTAATTAATATTACACCCTGCGTGACTACTCCCTCGGTAAAGTCCAGTCAAGTGACAATGATCCATAACCCGAATATCATCATTCTTGTAGGGCTTCTCGCATATATGGCAATGAGAGGCTGTATTATGAGCGTCTCTTTGAGCAGGAGTTAACGGTTTCATCGGTACGACAGTACTATAGTACTCTAGTACACGCTTCGCAGTATCTATGAGCGCCTCAACAAATTGGTCAGTACAATCTTTTCCCGTGAAATGACGGTACTCTGAGAGACTATCGTCAAAATTACATTTAACGTACATTCCTACAGAATAAGCTACATGACGTTGAACATTCTCAGTATAAGAAAATTTTGGGTCGGGATCACTCGTCTCTATAGGCATAAGTAGGCTCTCCAGGTCCGCATATACGATAAATCCCGTTTTCTCCTGTTGCTTATACTGAGTGAACGTGAGGAATTTATCTTCCCCTTGAGGGAATGTACTCCTTACCGCGTTGAATTTTATACACGTCTCTTTATGTTTTGTGAGTTTGTTTTCAGTCAAAAAAGCGGACAGGCATCTATCACAAAAGTATCTACGTCCTCCGCTAGACGCTCGCGGTAGTTGAGAGTTTATTAATCGTGACAGATTTTTAATCCAGCTGAAATGATAAGTTTCTGTCCCGTGAACTCTTATCATGAATAAATGTACATGTCTAGCACGCTCTTTAGCACTGACATGTACGGGAACAATTACTAGTTTTTTAGAGGTGTCAGCTGTATCAATATAAGAGTCACTCCCATCATGCTTTGCAGTGTACACATTTATAGATATATCGTTAAGCTTTTCAAAACGCTCGATATATCTCATTTGGAAAGGGAGAGGGATCCCGTCCAGATTCAACACGTCTTGAAAATTAGGGTAAGAGGATAAACGTTGCGCATTTCCCCTCGGTTCAAAAATAGCTGATAAAACAGATACGGGGAAACAATGACCTTCTTCACATTCCACATTTATCAGCGCTTTACGGTTGGCTATATTTTCAGGGATTTGAACCCGAGCTCCGATCGTGAAAACCGTGTTTTTAGAGAGATTTATTCTCATCTCCAAGGTACCGTCATACATCCAACCTGAGTCTCTGGAAACAAATCCTTCAATTTGAGCAAGGAGGGGAAAAACGACATTATTTTCATATAACTCTTCCAAGTTTGTAGTGCTAAATATACCGCATAGACTCGAGTTGAAATACCCTTTCTCAATTCTACCTTCGGTAGGATGTCTAAACTCGCAAATGAGGCTGCAATTTACCTTTATCGAGTCATTTGCAATTGTTTCTTCTACCGTCTTTACGTATATACCCCCGCACGCGACAAGAAACTGGACAGGGTCCTTGTAAGGCAATTCGTTAGTGATAGAATAGGTTTTTATACGATGGGCGTACGCTTGCTCAATAAGTTTCAATGAGAGACCTAACGGTTCCAGGTAAAGTCTAAACTGGGTAAATCCTGTACCTAAGTCATGTGACTGAGTCAAAAGTGTCCGGATCTGTCTATCTATATCCTCATGTCCGAGTATCAAAACACTCGAGGTCTTAATCAACCCTGGTGTATGCTCAATGTATGCTTTATATACTTGTGTTGTGATATCACGTTTTAGATAATTAATTAAAAGTTGCTCATTCGAGGCTAATTCACGGAGAGTATACACTTTATTTCCATTTATTTGGCGAGATATAATAATGGGCGGTGGAGAAGAAGAAGAAAAGCGGGCTCTTTTAGCTGCTGGTTCTGCCATTTAGCCTCTTCATTCAGGTACAGTCCCCAGCGGGCTCGAGACGGCTGTAAACAAACAAACAGGAACGACTGTGATGAGTAATCATAAAAAAAAGTCTGACACCTTACCCTCCTAGACCATCAGTCACTGCCTTACTCTCGTATTGGGAGGGTCAAGGTTCAACTCTCGCCCAGGATGGTTTTAACCTAATGGTTTTTCTAGTCTCTCTAACCACTCAAATTTGTACACATTTCCTCTAAAAAAATATAACCTTATTATTCCCTAGGTAGTATGGAAGATTTCTACGAAAGCTGTTTGTGATATTTTTTTAGTTTACTGTAAATACAGAAAGGTTTAAATGTTTCTTTTTTTGTTGCCGGAGCTAGCCGACCCTCGCCCCCCTTCCGTTAAAGAAGAAAAGAGAAGAGAAGAAGGTAACAAAAAAAGTGTGTTTAAATCCCCCGGATCCCTTCTGTTAAAAGGGAGTGGAAAATGTCTGTTTAAACTATTCACTCGTGTTAAATTCTCGATATTCCTTTAACCATGACGAAAATGTACTTAAACTATTCACATTTAACCTGAAAACAATTCAATGATTATTGACTTAGGTCTTACGAGGAATAGATTAAACACAATTATCCTAGGAAGTGGGTTTGAACCTTGTATTGTTAGTTAATGATGTAAACAATTCATTCGTTGATTATTGAACCCAGGACCTCTAGGTTTACCAGGTTTATTATTGAGTGTCAATTGAAGGGATGCTGTTGTCCCGGTTCACCGTAAATGTAACCATCAAGGCCTAATTAAGGTCATATTTTTTTAGGTCTGATTAGGCCTATTCACGTAATTCATGTTGAATAAGTATTAAACCCCTCGGATCCTTCTGTTAAAAGAGAGTGGAAAATGTCTGTTTAAACTCTTTTCAAAAAACGACTCAAGTATTATTAACCATGACGAGAATGTACTTAAACTATTCACATTTAACCTGAAAACAATTCAATGATTATTGACTTAGGTCTTACGAGGAATAGATTAAACACAATTATCCTAGGAAGTGGGGTTTGAACCTTGTATTGTTAGTTAATGATGTAAACAATTCATTCGTTGATTATTGAACCCAGGACCTCTAGGTTTACCAGGTTTATTATTGAGTGTCAATTGAAGGGATGCTGTTGTCCCGGTTCACCGTAAATGTAACCATCAAGGCCTAATTAAGGTCATATTTTTTTAGGTCTGATTAGGCCTATTCACGTAATTCATGTTGAAGTAAACAATTCTTTTAAACTCATTCAAAGATTATTGACTTAGATTAAGTTCAGTTAGCCTAACACACCGTGAGGAAAATGTACTTAAACTATTCACATTTAACCTGAAAACAATTCAATGATTATTGACTTAGGTCTTACGAGGAATAGATTAAACACAATTATCCTAGGAAGTGGGGTTTGAACCTTGTATTGTTAGTTAATGATGTAAACAATTCATTCGTTGATTATTGACCAGGACCGAGGATTGAACCCAGGACCTCTAGGTTTATTAAACCCCCCGGATCCCTTCTGTTAAAAGAGAGTGGAAAATGTCTGTTTAAACTCTTTTCAAAAAACGACTCAAGTAGGTGTGTTTTTTTTATTCCTTTAAAGCATTACTAACCGTGAGGAAAATGTACTTAAACTATTCACATTTAACCTGAAAACAATTCAATGATTATTGACTTAGGTCTTACGAGGAATAGATTAAACACAATTATCCTAGGAAGTGAGGTTTGAACCTTGTATTGTTAGTTAATGATGTAAACAATTCATTCGTTGATTATTGAACCCAGGACCTCTAGGTTCACCAGGTTTATTATTGAGTGTCAATTGAAGGGATGCTGTTGTCCCGGTTCACCGTAAATGTAACCACCAAGACCTAAATTTTGATGACATGTCATCTTTTTTTTGTTACATATAATGCTCATAATTACATAATATCTGTTCATGAACCTCTGTAGTTTTGGAATTTAAGGTCATATTTCCTTGATTTGTTTAATTTTTTAAGCCTGATTAGGCCTATTCACGTAATTCATGTTGAATAAGTAACTTATATTTAGTGTCACTTAGATTAAGTACGGCTATCCTAACACACACATACACACACACGCACACATACGGGTGTAACTATTCACATTTAACCTGAAAACAATTCATTGATTAAGTACGGCTATCCTAACACGCACACACATGAGTTGGACTGGATAGAACTATCTCAAGATAGCGATAGGGTGTAATGAGTTGGACTGGATAGAACTATCTCAAGATTGCGATAGGGAAGTAATGAGTTGGACTGGATAGAACTATCTCAAGATAGCGATAGGGAAGTAATGAGGTGGACTGGATAGAACTAGCTCAAGATAGAGATAGGGTATAACTATTCACATTTACACTTATACACTTATACACTTATACACTTATACACTTATACACTTATACACTTATACACTTATACACTTATACACTTATACACTTATACACTTATACACTTATACACTTATACACTTATACACTTATACACTTATACACTTATACACTTATACACTTATACACTTATACACTTATACACTTATACACTTATACACTTATACACTTATACACTTATACACTTATACACTTATACACTTATACACTTATACACTTATACACTTATACACTTATACACTTACACACTTACACACTTACACACTTATACACTTACACACTTATACACTTACACACTTACACACTTACACACTTATACACTTATACACTTATACACTTATACACTTATACACTTATACACTTACACACTTACACACTTACACACTTACACACTTACACACTTACACACTTATACACTTATACACTTATACACTTATACACTTATACACTTATACACTTATACACTTATACACTTATACACTTATACACTTATACACTTATACACTTATACACTTATACACTTATACACTTATACACTTATACACTTATACACTTATACACTTATACACTTATACACTTACACACTTACACACTTACACACTTATACACTTATACACTTATACACTTATACACTTATACACTTATACACTTATACACTTACACACTTACACACTTACACACTTACACACTTACACACTTACACACTTACACACTTACACACTTATACACTTAGACACTTAGACACTTATACACTTATACACTTATACACTTAGACACTTAGACACTTAGACACTTAGACACTTAGACACTTAGACACTTAGACACTTAGACACTTAGACACTTAGACACTTATACACTTATACACTTACCTTCAAAGTTCAGGATGGCTGTTTTGCTGGCGGTAGAGAGACCTTTGTAGACAAGTAGCAGACCCGCTTTCGAGATATCCTCTATCTGAAGATCGGTGAGCGTCGAAAATCTTCGCGGCAGCCAAACTTGATACTTGGCATCGAGTACAGTAAGTATACGACGACCGAATCGAGTATTTACCGATTTTATTGAAGAAATACGGTACGCGTGGCCTATCTCCAACTCTGTCAATTTACGTGGAAGTATCTCATTACATCCCACCTCCGTCAAAAATGCGGCCACAAATTCTGACGCCATGGCTAATATAGCTACCGGTTAATGATTCAACAAAAAAAGGCTGACCACCCTTATTTATAGGCTCCAAGCCACGCCTCCCCCCCCTCCCACAAAGTACCCAGATCTAGACCCTCAATGTGAAAACTACTTAAGTATTATGATTCTAAGCATGTCACTTGGGAAGAAATTTATGTTCTAATACCTTGACTGTTATGTTAATGTACGGCTCTTTCAAGAGCAGCTGTGCACCGTAGTCACTAGGTCAAGCCCCCCGCGACACACTTTACCGTGTGGGACACCTTACAACCCTATCCATGGGGTTTAAACGCTACGTCACGATGCGAGAGATAACCCCTCCACCCGGGTGTTCCATACCGAAAAAAACTAAGACTTTGAGAGGGAGAATAATACTTGTCATATCCAGGTTGTTTCCTGGGAGAGAGAGAGGGAGAGAAAACCCTGTTCCCCGTATGCTAGTCTCCCCCGCCCCCCTCTCAGCCATCCATAGCCCTCCGCGCATCCCAGTCGTGTCCTCTGCCCCTCCCCCTCCCCCCAAGTCCTCCATCCACCAACCTACAACCCTCTCAATTATGCTAAACAGTATTCTCAACCAAAAAAATATTGTCTCCACTCTATCCCGCACCCAGGTGCTCCATCCCCTCCATCATGTGCTACAACTCTTACTAACACCCCATCCTCCTGTCATCTCAGAATCCATTAAAATGGTGATTAATGGGATGTGTTGCTGAATAGCACAAACTCCCTTACTCAGCGAGTATCAAAAAATTAAGTCAAAGAGCATGGTTCTAGTCAACTCAAATGCAAGCATACACATAAACCTTTGAAGACTTGAAATAGCAATATTTGTTGGCTATTAAGGAATTTTCTTCCTTAAATGTCAATTATAATTAATGACTGTGAAAATGAACTTGTTTGTTTTTTTAATGTGAAATACGACACTTTTATTCATGTTAATAAAAAGCACCCTATTTTTGTTTACAATAATAAAATCAGAGAAAATCAAAGCGTTAATTTAAGAGAGAATCCCACATCACGGAAAACACTTTTAGTAGGTAAGATTACAGCTTGATAAGGTATTCTATATTCTTTTAAAAAAAAAAGCTTTGGTGGCTTATGGTTTAAGGCGTCACTCTCATGATATAATGGACTGCTGATGATGGAGAGATCAGGGTTCAATTCCCAGTGTTTTTTGCTTAAATGGTATTCAACTCTTCCTCTACACAAATGCTGATACACCTCTTCTACGTTTAACCTTCATTTTCCACCACACATGAGCGTAATTATTAGATCAGCTCACAATCTGGACGAGTAGTAAGACACGGTGATAAAAAACGAATAAAACAGTGAAACCATGTTTTACTATATTTAAAAAATTAAAACTATGTAAAATATTAAAAGACTATACAATTTATCTTTATTTCCCTTTTGCCAAATTAATAATGCAAAAATCTACACTTTGATAGGTTTACTAATTCGAGCGAAATTGTGCATTTAATTTCCCTACTAATCGGCCGTGAGATGGGCTATTAATTAAAAATACACACACAAAAGCTTAAATTAAATAATTTGTTTCCAAAATTACATATATTTTTTCAAGGTTTATTTTTTCCCTATCAATCCCATATATATCAGGGGAGTATTTTTTGAGCGCTTACTTACTGAAAATTAGTCCCTTCTAAGAATAAAATGACAGCAGACATGTTTTGTGTCATGAGACATTACGTCTTACTATGAACGTTTGTATTCATATGTAAACTATGTTTTATTCGTTATTAGTAATGCATTATGCGTTAATATTGTCCTTAGGCTTATTTCAACCTGTGTTCAAGTCTTCTGCCGTGCGGATCCTGATACTCGGTACTCGAGCAATTACCTTGTCGTCAGGTTGTCCTCCAAAACCACTTTTACACTTGAGTTATGATGGGAGACTTCAACGACTTCCGCCGTAAGCGACGAACCTTTATTCCAACTTTGTAGTCGTACGATATAGTTAGTACCAGTACTGACTAACAGTGACTCAAACTGTCTACAGTCCAATTTTCATAAGAACTACTTTATCTGACAGCTATATAAGCTACTAGATCAAATTTTACGTATTAATACGTCAAGTCATGTGATCTTCAGCTGTCACTTTTATTAAAAATTATAAGTATTTATAAAATAACATTAGGTAATTCTAGAGCAAAATATTATCATCGTTGATCACAAGAAGGTGTGTTTGCATATTTTTCTAAAAGTTTTTTCCTCCAATAATCCTATCCTACTCACCCCTATTTTAATTCATAATTGTTAAAGGTAAATCCCAGATTTCACAAGCGTTAACCTTTCCGGTCATACCGGGACTCGAACCCGGATATGAGATATTAAATGAAAAACCTTTTGAGCGGCCAACATATTGAACTGGATAGCCAGATTTAAAAACAACAACTATGTACTGTACATCGTTCGGCCTAAATGCAAAGAATGCCCTGGCCAAATCTCGTCAAAATTGATCTACGCCTTTTACATCTATCATGTAATAAATATCCTGACAGGTTATAGTTAGGAAGATGACAGCCTGTTTTTGTATCGACAGTTTTTTTTATGGTGCAGATTAGTGTCAATGTGGGAGTGTAGGAGACTATATAAAAGGTAAGTGTTTTCGCAGTTTTTATATCAAAGCATTTTTTGGTCAAAATATTTTTTCATTAGAAACCAAAGACTTTAATATTCTTCACATGGTATTATCAACAGTTATTGAGTATCTGTCAAGGGTGTCCTGGAATTTAATGACAGCTTTATTTCTTAGTTTAAAAAGTTTCCCATCTAACGTTATCATGCTCATGAGTCATGACATTGGTCTAAAGCATGACTCTCACAATAGATATGGAGATCCGGGTTCATATCCCAGTTGGGTTTTACGATTATCATTTTTTCCTAAATGATTTTCCACTCTACCTCCATGGAAATTTGGGTATATTTCCTCTAAACTCTAGCTTACTAATCCCTTCCACATTACCACAAATATGCAGATAATCCGAACGGGTAGTAAGATTAGGTGAACATTAAAAACACATTTTGCTCCTTTTACTTTCATCTATAATATTAAGCATAAACCAAACCCTTCCTTCACCTCTGACAAGACATCTTGTGAATGTGAGGAATGCCAGGTCTCCACCGTGGTTCGGATTCCACGTTAAACTGTAGGTCCTCCATTTCATCTCCCAATCACCCTACCATTACACATTAGCGTAAGTGCGTATAACCCGAACGGGCAGTAAGACGCGGTGCTAATAATAATAATAATAATAATTAAGCATAAAAAGACATGTAGATCTCCCGAATAGTGAAAAAAAGCATTGGGTAGGCCTACGCAAACAAGTATTAGTCTTGTCTACTCTGATTTGCCGGTGACAGAGAAGATGGGGTTGTAACTCCAGCTGGATGTGACAACTCACATTGTATTAGAATTAGTAATCATTATAATACAAATCCATTTAATAATTAATAGGACTTAATTGTATAATAGTTTTGTAAAATGTAATAGCATTGTAACTTTTTAATAAACTGTGTTAGCCCGCCTAATGTTTTTCTTTTTTTCTTTTAGCCCACTCCCCGAAAAGTTTGTCCATAACTGGGCTAGACGCTTAAGTACTAATTACGCTAATGGGTTAGGAATTGGGAAGGTTGAATTTAGAGGAAGTGAACCCAAATTTGCGTGGAGGAAGAGTGGAAAACAATTGAGGAAAAACCACCCCAGGTTCACCCGACCAATATTCAAAACTCGATCTCCCCGTCCTCGGAAGTCTAGCTCAACACGAAACTAGCGCTTCTGCACCACCGAGGCAGATACTTGCGTTTTAAATTATAAAATATTGCTGAACTGGTTTAGTGGAACGTACTCCAATAAATAATACCGATGATAAAAGATGATTCGAAACATTCGTTCGCAACCCAACTTTTAATTTAATCCAAGTCACGACATAACAAATTTATTCAAAGCGATAAAACAAAACCGGTATTGGTTAAATCAATAACATATGAATTACAGCCATAAACATAAACAGTTGAACCAAATCATGTCTTAAAGTTGATAGCTATATTTGATTTGATTTTTGCGTTGGATGTAAAATGTGTATACACAAAAACTCCCAATTTTGAGAAATGAATATAATATGGACAAGAAAGAAAAGCTTACATTTGTGTAAACTACTTACCTGCTTTTCGAAATAGTTTTTTGACTAAATCATTATTTATTTTTTCCATTGCGTCTTACTACGCATCGAAGATATACACATTTAGTTGCATTAATGGGCGGGAGAGGGGGAAGGGGGGAGGAAGGTAGAATTTAAACAAAATTTGGAGGAATGTGGCAAACCATTTAGTAAAATTCACTCTCAGTACACCTGGTTTAGGTGACCTGGTGATCTAGAGGTAAGGTGTCAAACTTCTGTGTTGGGTGTCCGGGGTTCAATCCTCGGTCCCGGCATAGATTTATCTGGTTGACGAACCCTTCCTTTAGCTCTGACAATACTTGTATTAATCACAACTTGTGAATGCGTGTAGTGCCAGGCCTCCGCCGTGGTTCGGATCCCACGTTAAAATGTAGGTCCTACATTTCATCTCACAATCACCCTACCATTACACATTAGCGTAAGTGCGTATAACCCGAACGGGTAGTAAGACGTGGTGATGATAATAATAATACACCCACAATAAACACTATCAAGTTGCTCCCATCCCTGAAACTCCAAGCTAAATGAGACTAATGCCTTTATCTGTGTAGCCAGTGGCGTTAGTTGTTAATTATAATAATAAAACTAACAATAATAATAAACACCCACAATAAACACTTTCAAGTTTCAATTGCTTGTAATGATTTCCTTAAAATCAACTTTCCCCAAAATAAAATAAAGGTTTAATTTCTTCACAATTACTTATTATTTCTCTGGTGATGTATTCTGATTTGTAGGCATGTCTAAGCTCTTACATCTTTAAGTCTTTTTAGGGATTTATTAAATTTATAAAAAAAACTGTCTTAAAATTAATAAGGCAGATTTTAAACCAATAAAATGGATGTCAAAAAATCCATTCTGAAATGAATCAAACCATCATTTATTTACGAAAAACAATTTTCAATTCGGAAGCTGAAAATTTGATGGCAAGTGCGTAAGTCATTAAGATTGAGTTAAACAGATAAACCATCTCAATTTGTAGTTTTGCCGCGCTGTGAAAGATTTAATTTAATTTACACGTTGTTCCAAGATGTGTAATTATAACATGTTTGTGTCTAACTGAAAGTGTTTGATGTATCTACCACCACAAAAACTATTTAGAAATATTTTATGTAAAGTTGAAATATTACTATAGACTGCAGACATTTGTCGAAGATAAACAATCTTCACGGTCTCTTTGCACCTTTAGAACGAACATATAATCTCAAATAACCGGCTGGTATTGAATGTATTTACGACCGTCAAAGATTTCACCCTAATTGGCTTTTATGCTACCATAATTTTTTACTATACAAAAACAAGCACCTTGAATGTAAGGCTCCCTTATCCCCTCGCGTCTTACCAATCAACCGGGATAATCGTATATTTATTTAGGGCTGAAGAAAGTTTAGAGCAGGTGTCGGCAACCTATAAGGGTCCCGATCGACTTTTACATTCACCAAAGGTCCTGTGAAAACCCTTAGCTTCCCCACTCTAATTTAATTTTTTTTTTCCATCTGATATTTATTCCTTAAATTCCATATTTCCTTCAATATTTATATCCGTGCCTTTATATAAAATACATAAAATAAATAAAATGTACTCTACGCAAGGTAAGCTTGCCTTTTGGACAATTAAATTTTCTTACGCGGTTGACTGAAAATTGCTACGAGATCGACCGGCCGATCTCGATCAATCTGTTGCCGACCCCTGTTTTAGGAGAAGTTCTCTCACATTTGTGTGGAAGAAGATTGCGATAACTTTAGAGAAAAAAAACCCTTCCCTAAACACCCAGCTGGGATTCGAAACCCTACCTTCCCACCACCGTAAATTACATAAGATAAGATTTTAAGTCTCTACTGACATTTGAAAAAAACCTTTTCTTCATTAACCTGGTCAAATTGTTTATCGTTTATCTCGTAGCAGATGGTAGTTGAATCAACAACAACCTAATCTGTTTGATAGACTGCCGAAGAAGAGATCATAATTGGATCATGGTTGGGTGTCCTGAAGGTAGTTCTACTGAATGATTTTCCTCTCCCCCTCCATGAAAATGTGGGTACAATTCCTTGAAATTAAACCTTCCTAATCACTAACACCTCAGTGTAATTAGTACATAAGCGTATAACCCGAACGGGTAGTAAGACACGGTGTTAAAAAAAAATCAGTTAAGTCCTCCACATCCACCCTGCTCACTCCGCCCTTTACCGAAATCTCGATATCCTTTTGTGTTATAAAATACATATGAATTATGTTAATATGGTAGGTATGAGGAAGGAATAATTTAGAGGAAATGTACCAGCATTTGTATGAAATGGAAGTGTGAAACTAGGGAAAAGACTTCAGGGAACATAACTGGGATTGGAACCCCATTCTCTCCGTCCCCCGAGTAGCCAGACTAAATGAGCCTGGCACTTGGACCACGTGGCCACTTGTGCAAGTTTTAGGTCTTGGTGACAACACACTAAGCTACAGAAAAATTATAACCAGAACCACTTCGGTGGCTGCGTGGTTTAACGCGCTACTCTTGCAGTAGGCTAGACTACCGATGATGGAGAGATCGAGGTTCATATCTCAGTCGGGTGTACCGAAAGGGTTTTCCCTAAATGGTTTTCTACTCTCCCTCCATGCAAATGCGCTTCCCATTAATATAACCTTTTAATATTTAAAACCACTAGCGTAATTGTATAATTCGAAGGAGTTGTAAGACGCAGTGCTAAAAATATATGTATATTTATATTATGACCAACAGAAGCTCCATTCTAGCGTTGGCATTTATTTTTTGGACAATTTATAACGTTTTAACTGTACACTAAGATAAAACATAAACATCTTTGTGTCAGAAATTGAACTATACCGACAAAGTGGCCGCTGTCCTTTGGCTAAAATAGTGTCAACTTCTGCTGATGAGTGTGTAGTGTGGTCCTATCAATGAACTCACCGGCCATTAATTCAGTTTTCTAGACATCAGCCACTATTGTTTCAATCAAGTAGTTTCTCATTTATCTTCACGAGGCTGAGTTGACCACATTCCAGACCCACTGCGTAATTAGTACACATACGTATAACCCGAATGGGAAAGCCGTGATTCGAACCCGGAACCTGGATCTGAAGTTAGGAACTCTGACCATTAGACCACAAAGGCGGTCACTACATATAACAATTAATTCGTTAAATTTAACTTTTAGGTGAATTAATGAGAGTGAATAGCATACTACCAAATTCAGGAAAGTACATTTCAAAAGGTGGATTTGTTTTAAGAAATGCGTAAAATTTTTCAAACGTAATTCTACAAGAATGATTTATAGTACTATTTATTTAAAAAATTAGTATATAAAACAAATTTACTATCCTTTAAGAATATGAATCTAACTCGGAGAGATAAATAAAGTTGGTCCAGATTTCAGTGATACAACCGGACCACCCAAGACGTTTTATTACATAATTATCTAATAAGAAAAACACATGTAATTTCGCTTTTGTTTAGCCACCACGTACAATTACTCAACCCAGCAATTTCAACCCGATATTCTCACCGTGGCAGATTTCGAAAGCCATCAACAATCAAACGCCTCATTATTTTCCAAATGCTCATTACAACTGTGACAAAACAGTCTAGAATTCGTTGTGATTAGACAAGCAATTTGATCCCATTAATAAATAACGTACTCAGCCCACGGCCGTGTGCTAAATCAAAAGTGTTTGGTTTCCACGCGGGTGTAGGTGTTTTTTTTAATCTTTCCTTGCTTCCCATCTCTTCTTCTTTTTTTTAGCACCAAGTCCTACTACCCGTTCGGACTATACGCATATATATAAATTATACTAATAGAGTAGGGATGAGGATTATATATATATATATTTGTTTAACACCACGTATTACTACGCGTTTGATTTATACTCCTAAGTACTAATTATGCTAGGGGTTTTGGAGATTAAGAAGGTTGTATTTAGAGGAAATACACCCGCATTTACGTGGAGAGAGAGAGAGAGTGGAAAGCAATTTTGGAAAACCAACCTCAGTATGCCTGACCGAGATTTGAACCGCGATATCCCTGTCATTAACAGTCTAAGTCTACTGCGTAGGTAGCGCGTTAGACCACGTGGTCACCGAAGCGGGTATTGAAAGGTATAATTGACATAAAATGCACCTGCATTTGCGTGAAAGAAGAGTGGGGAAGAATACGCCCAGAAGACCCAACTGGGCCTCGATATACTATATATCTGTTATTAGTAGGCCAGTCTATTGCGATGAGTGACGCTGCGATCACAGAAGCGGGTTTTTAATAATAATTATGAGCTGTGTTTTTCCATTGAAAAACAAAACAAGCGAGGAGCCTGCCTGACACGTCGATACGTATGAAGAATTGCCCATTTTCATGCACGATTATAGGCAATCATGTTACAGTGTCCTTCAAGGTCGCCTTAATGGCAGGTTTGGTGGCTCTTGGAGACTTGAAAGCGCCGATCAGACAGCGACTCTGGATTACATGTTACATCACTCATAATTACAAAGGTAATTGAAGATTGTTACGGATCAGAAAATAGATGGCCGTGATGATTGTATCAACGATTGAATCAATAAGATGAGCTCTCTTGTGGTTATTAAAGATGGTTCGCTGTTTTACCAATGTCAAGAGTGAATAATAAAACTAATAATGATTACAGCCCACTTCGGTGGTCGAATGGTCTAACGTGTCACTCTCGAATTATACTGGATTGCCAGTGATGGGGAGTTAGGGGTTCGAATACCATCTGGGTATGATAGGGCTATGTTTTCCGTAAAGACTTCCCACTACACCTACACATAAATGTGGGTATATCTCCTATAAATTCTACCTTCCTCATCCGTCACACACTAGCGTAATTACTAGGTATGCATAAAGCCCGAATTTGTAGCTAGACACACTAGGAAAACTAAAAACATAAACAATAATAATAATGTGTGCTACACATACATCAATTTTATTACGAACACATAAATCTGGCAGCTATAAAATGTTACTAGATCTACTTTCACGCATTCACACGTTAAATCACGTGATCTGCAGATGTCACTTTTGGTAGATATTAATCATATCTAAAAATAACACTGATGAAATAGTAAAATGTTATCAATGTTTATACCAAAAAATATGTTAGTATTTTATAAAAGGTGCTTCAAATGTCCATTCGTAAGAAACTCCCGGTAAATTTGGCTTTTTTATGTTGGTTGAAGGGTTACTTAAAACATTTTCATATTCAACCGCCATGTAAACATGTTTGTAACTTTGACAAGAGACTTGTTTTTGAATTTACTGTTAAATTGGTTTAATGGTGAGTCAAATTAATACAGATCTTTGTGGTTTTTTTCGAATCCTTTAAGCATGGAAAATAGGTAGAGCTAGTGCAAGCCTACTATATCTATAATTATATCTTGCAGTTTTTTGTAGCGCCACGTCTTTATTACCTGTTCAGTCTATACACATAGGGATGCGCTAGGGATTAAAAAGGTTGAATTTTAGAGGAAGTGTACACCGATTTGCGTGGAGGGAGACTGGGAAACCAATTCGACAAACCAATCTCAGTACACCTTATAGGGATTCGAACCCCGATATCCTTGTCATAGGCAGTTTAGTCTAACACGAGAATAACGACTTATACATTATGGCCATCAAAGTAGGTTTTATCTAGAAAAGACACAACACCCAGCCCCCAGCCGTTAATTCATCAATTTGAAAGGGGAAACACATATTTCACCATTGATAGATTTTTCGGCCATGCCGGGAATCTAACTCGGAAACCTTAGCTCAGTAGACAGACATGCTACCAATTGAGCTAAGAAGTTATTAAAAGTACTTTAATAAATAATATTACATAATAATAATAATAATATATAAATATTTAATTTGTAAATGCCATTCGGAGATATATTTAACCACCTTAGTAAAATAATTACAACCCACAGTGGTGGGCACGCAGATTATGGTGTAAATCTTGTCTGGTCTGGTTTACCGAAGACGATAAATATAGGGTTAAAAAATTAGATTTACTATACTAATTTTTTTGCCACCCTCTATCCAAGTGAATGTGGGTACAGCTAACCCAAATTCAAACCTTCCTTATCTTTACCTTAGTAGTGAAAATAAGCGTAAAGTTGGTATGGTAGTAAGAATTAAATCTCAGGTAGAAAAAAAGAGTCCAGTATAAAAACCGATATAAGCTTTAAAAATGGATGAATATTTTAGTCAATGCCTACCCGATAAAAAAAAATATATAAGGTTTTTTGTAGGGCAATCTCTGAGTAATATTGGACAAATGCCTATCGTATTTTTATTTGCAGGATTAATACATTACGATAATATCGTCACGTTGTGCACATTTAAAAACCAATTTTGTGCATATTTAATTTTTTTCTCTCTCTCTATTGATTCTAACGTCATCATTTTCATGTAATAACACCCACCTTTTCTTTTGACGTTCCATGTTTGGAAACTTCGTGTCCAGAAAGGGAAAAAAAGAAGAATAAAACACTTTTTTTTTTCATTTCGTGAGTGAAGTTGATTTAAAAAAATGTCCCTCAAGTTGAATGATGTCATTTTTATTTTAACTAACAATATGACATATACCTTCTCGAATAAGAAGATGTAAACAAATGAGGAGGGAAGAGTTATTATATTTATCAAAAGAAAGATAGTATGCGTGCATAAACACTTCACACGAAGAGTGAATCGAAACGCCCACTCTCTAACAAAGACGAGGTAACTAAAGAATAGCCGTACTATTTCCTCATTCAGATGGAGATGTTTGAGTGTTGATTATTAGTTTCATATATGGTTTGATATCATTATCATCAGAATATGGCTGTCCAAAATTGAATTTGAGTGGCGGAAGGATGAGTTATATGCTTGTACTGTCCATGTTTTGATTAATAAGAACTTTTTGAGGTGACCTGGTAGTCTAAGGGTAAGGTGTCAGACTTCTGTGCTGGGGGTCCGGGGTTCATTCCTTGGTCCCGGCACAGATTTATCTGATTGCCAAACCCTTCCTTCACCTCTGACAAGATGTGTATTAATCCCAATTTGTGAATGTGGGGAATGCCAGGCCTCCACCGTGGTTCGGATTCCACGTTAAACTGTAGGCCCTCCATTTCATCTCCCAATCACCCTACCATTACACATTAGCGTAAGTGCGTATAACCCGAACGGGTAGTAAGACGCGGTGATAATAATAATTATTATTATTATTATTATTATTATTATTATTATTATAACTTTCAATAAAAATGTTATCAATAAATTTATCTAGATGGTAGGGATGAAAAGGGTAGAGAAATCATTTTAGGATAAACTACATTAGTACATCAGGACAATATTCGAACCCCGACCTCCCCATCACCGGGAAACCTGGTTGTCCACGTACCACCGATACGGGTATTTGAGTAGCAATGCTTATTTTTGACTCCACGGATTTGTTGTTTTATTTTATTTCATAGGGTCACCAAAATAGTAAATATTTTTACTTGCTGACGTAACATTCGGTTTGTATATGATTAATTTGTTAAAAATGTTAACTACTAACTAAAACTGAGTGATCCCTGTAAGGAAATTGATAGCATGACCTGTTCAAAGAGGACATCAAGTTATTATGTTTTTCAGGCTCGCCTAGTTAGAAAAAAAGGTTCCATGTGTATGTTTGTTTGATTAGAAAATGTGTTTTTTTCCCAAGTTTTCTAAAACGTGAAGGTGCGTATACACTAGATGCAAATTTGAAGCGAGGCAAGCCGAACGTGCGTTCTGTGCTGCCTCACTTTGATGTACCGACACGAGTTGACTCAGCCAATTATTTCCTCGCTCTGCATTCGTTCGGCCTCAGCTTGCCTAGCTTCAAATTTTCTTCTAGTATATACGTACCTTAAGATAATTAACATAACCAACCATCTGCCAAATAAAATAGTAAAAAATATAGTAAGTTAAACAAAACACCTGTTTCAAAAATATTCTATATCAACAGTGTCTTAAATCAATTACGCCCACGTATTTGACATCTCGCCATTTTTTTTTATAGTCGTGGCAACTCAAACAAATAGAGATGTTTTAACGAGCCACTAGCAGTACGGGAGTAACTTACACTAAAACTGCCCATTCCTAAGCATGCCTCACTAGAAAAGATAAGATGGCACTTAAAGTGTCCGTCTCACGGATGGACTGCTAATTATTTAGATACATCATCACGCTCGAACCAGAAAACTTAAATACTACAAATTTATGTTAGAAGCCATAAAACGTATACAGTTTTTTTTAACTCTTCACTTGACAACAGCGAATTTGGGGTCAGTTTAAAACTTTGTTTATTTTAAAATAATAGTTTTTAAATTTTGTTTGGATTTTTTTCTTCCAAAATTTGGTAGAATGATTTAATTGGTTTTATTCCACTGTTTTCTAAAGTATAATACATAAAACCACACCATTATACATCTAGTTGGTTATAGCTTCATTACCTACTCAAGTTGAACCAACTCAAACCACAGATAGCACCTACCTAACTTAAATAGGTAATACATCTATAACCAGTAGTCACATCGTAGTGTTGTTTAATTTATTCTACTAGCCCGCCTTGGTGGCGTAGTTAGCTAAAGCACTAGTTTCATGTTGAGCTAGACTATCGAGGACGGGAAAATTGAGATTTGAATCTCACGCTGTTAAACTGGGGGTGGTTTTATCTAAATAATACTCCACTACTCCTCCACGCAAATGCGAGTTCACTTACTCTAAATTAAACCTTACAAAGCGTATAGCCCGAACGGGTACTAAGACGTGTTACTAAAAACAATAATAATAATTTATTTTAATTTAGAAAAAAGTAAACTTTAGACCACTGAAGGTATTTTTTCATTTTAAATAATAAAACCTATTTATTTAAAAAAATATCCATTTTGAAACTAAATAACTATTTAACTGATCCCAACTTCACTGTTGTCAAATGAAGAATGCATAACACTGCACCTCGGTGAGATTTTTGGTTCGAGAAAAATCATATATCTATGGTATGATTTTGGTGGAAGGAACAGTAGAAGTTAGTTACTAAAGTTACTAAAACCATTTTAATATATTCATGCACCAAGTCATGTTATCTGCAGCTATCACTTTTTATAGATATTATCAATACATATATAATAAAACAAATAAGATTGTAAAATGCCATCAATGTTGTCCGCAAAGAACTTTGTTAGAATTTTCTCTACTGTTTTTCTAATAAAAATCAGAGTATGGTTTCCCACATGATCAGTCATGTAATGGGTTTTTAAGGGCACTGCCTACTTTTTCATAATGCGACATTTCTTATTGGGATTGAGTCGTCGAATTGACCGAAATACCGCCTTTTATTGATTTTGGTTTTCAATGATAAAACTTGAGATGTTAATTCTATTAAGTGAAAATGAAAACTTTGACATAGGAATCGAATCTGGGAACTTTAGCTTAGCGAGCCAATGTTCTACCACTGAGCCATCTTGATGCACTATCTCTCATTATTTGAATTTTATTTAGCCATCAGGACTGATCCTGTGTAAAATCATCACGTATCAATGTGTGATACACATGATTTAAATAAGTTTATAATATTAATTGAAATGCCAGGCCTCCCCGTGGTTCGGATCCCACGTTAAACTGTAGGTCCTTCATTTCATCTCACAATCACCCTACCATTACACATTAGCGTAAGTGCGTATAACCCGAACGGGTAGTAAGATGTGGTGCTAATAATAATAATAATAATAATAATAATAATAATAATAATAATATTAATAATAATAATAATAATAATAATAATAATAATAATAATAATATTTGAACTTTATACATTTCACCTTCATTTTGACGGGAATCTTATTTTGATAAAACAAAAACAACCTTCGTAAATAACTACATGATTTGTGGACGTCTGCAACGCTGATGGACAGCACCCTTAAGAGATTTTCTTAATATAAAGTTATTATTTATTATAAAATGCTGAACAAGTAGTCTGCGCCTCCGCGTAATCATGTTTTCCATTAGTATTCCAGTCTCTCTTATCTTTTAAATGTTTTTTCTACCGAATCGGGAAGGTCATAACAATTCCTATATTAAGTCTTGGTTGCAATATAAATGCGTTCACGTTCTTTATAGCCCCACGGGTTGTTGTTAGGGAACCTGAAGCTCTCGTATGAATTCATTTACCCACCCACGTGACCGCGTAAAAGCGTCTCGACGTGTATGTTTCCGTATTTACGATTCACGTAGCTGTTGTAAATCTTAGCTAAACACTAACTCTTAAACATCGATGTCAAATTAATGTTGTTGTTTTTTTTTGTTTTTTTTTTTTAAATGGAGTCTTGGGTGTTGTGTTGACTTTGTTTTATTTTATTTGGTTTAAAAATAAACACGATAGACTTAAGAAATAGGATACCCACCTGCTTACTTTTTAAGGTCGTTCGACTATCAAAAATTTATTGAACGATTTTAACAAATTTATAATTTTAAGCTATAAATATCGATTAAATGATTATATAATATTACAGATTTAAAACTATACGAGATCAAACTTTCTATTTTATGCTTTTTGCGTACCATTGTTAAGTTAAAGTAATTAATGTATGAGGGTGAAATTTAGCATATTTAGACAATCATACGAGGTGTACAGAATTACAAATATATATATATTATAAAAATTAATATTATTTTATAATATTAATATATCATTGTACTCGCTTCAATGACCGCGTGGTCTAACTTTCCACTCTCGTGTTAAACTAGACTGCCGATGGCGGGGAGATCGGGGTTCAAATTTCGGTCGGGTGTATTTAAGGTAGTTTTTACAATTTGATTTTTCACTCTCCCTCCACACAAATTCGGGTACACTTCCTATAAATAGCACTTCTCTAATCCTTAAAACCCCTAGCGTAATTATGAGATAAGCGTATAACCCGAACGGGTAGTAAGAGGTGCTACAAAAATATTTCATAGAGATATTTATAATATTAATATTTTTAATATTAATTTAAATAGTATTAATATTATAAATATGCCACTCTTTACACTTCATGTGAATGTTTAGTTATACTAAATTTCAGCCTCATACATTAATTTAACAATGCTACGTAAAAACATAAAATAGTTAGATTGACCCATTATAACACGTGAACAATAATGATTTGAAATCATCCAATCATTATTTATTTATAGCTTATAATAATACACGTGTTAAAACTATGCAATAAAATTGTGATGGTCTAATGACCTAAAGGCATGAGCTTGGTCAAGCCGGCGTGCCATGGACGTGATCACTAAGAAGTTTAATAAAGCTGTTCTCCATCTAATCTTAAAGGCCTTGGTTTGAATACCGGTGGCATCAAGGGTTTTTAATTTAAGTGTAGGCGAATTATTTGGTTGGGGTCCAAGGTGCGACTAAACTTACTTGAGTGTTTCGACTGTACAATTAAATCATACTAATGCTAACCTGATGAAATAATACTACCCGCAATCGATGGGTGTTAGGACTAAAGGTAAAGACATTCTAGTCTGGATTTATGGTGACAAGGAGGTCGGGGGCTCGAATACTGGTCGGATGTTTGAGGGGAACTTTTCTTACATGGTTTTCCACTCTCCCTCCACAAAAATGCGGGTACGTTTCCTCTATATTTCATCTTCCTCCTCTATATCGCGTCAGCTTGGTTAAAATACGTACTAAACTGATGAGCAAGAGGCTATGGTAGAAAAACAACTTATAAACTGGTGCATCCAATAGCCGATAGCTAAGTATACCTCAGTTTACTTACGAATGGACATATCTGATATCTATAAAAAGCTACTAGATCCATTTTTATGTATTCATTCGTCGATCCATGTGATCTGCAAATGTCACTTTTGACAAGGGGTATCAATATCTATAAAATAACACTAATAATAGAGTAAAATGTTACCGATGTTGACACCAAAAAAGCTTGTATTTTTCTAAAAAGATGCTCGCTCCACTTCGTAATAAATAAAGGTATACATAAGGTGTAAGTGCAGTATTAGGTTAAGTTAATTTGTAAATCGTGTGTAGATATACCTTACGTAATAAGAAAGTGAAATACAAGTATAAACATTAAAAAAACCAGCCCAACTTTTGTCTCTATACTAAGCCATGTTTATTTTCCAATTAATCATTTTTATAGTACTGCGATAAAGAGTCGACAACCGACCAGCTGAGTTGTAGCCGAGGTGACGAAGATTGGACTGACATGAATCCCCTTGTCTGGAGTCGACCTGTTGACCCTTTACTCTCATGTCAGACAAGGCCATAATGAGATAGGAACACGTCATGGGTGTGTAGGAGACTTAATAGTCCGCACGCTCGTGTATTAAAGGTAGGAACCAGCTAGCAACTTTATGTTTATGAGTTGAGAGTAGGAACGGCACATGGTACTGTATTATTATTATTATTATTATTATTATTATTATTATTATTATTATTATTTAGCACCGTGTCTTACTGCCCGTGCGGGTTATACGCTTTAAGTACTAATTTCGCTAATGGATTAGGAATTGGGAAGGTTGAATTAGAGGAAGTGAACCCGCATTTACGTGGAGGGAGAGTGGAAAACCATTTAGGAGAAACCACCCTCAGTTCACCAGACCGAGATTCGAACCTCAATCTCCCCATCCTCAGCAGTCGAGCTCAACACGACACCAACATGTCGGTGGGGTATCGCCTCCCCAGTAGAGTCGACCGACAGTTTGCCACACAGCTTTATGTTTGCTACATGTGCGTACTCATGCTGTTGTGAACTAGGCGTATATTTACTAAACATAAAATAGTACAGTCAATTTTAAGTATGATGAGGTAACTTTAATAGAGCTTATATGTTCCCTCTAAATATCTTACTTTTATAACTGGGTGCACCCAAAACCGTATTTTATGCACAAGCCTTCGTCTCAAATAAAGCTAATATTATTTGTTAACTGTAGTCATTTTGACTATTTTTAAGGACTGGACACGTCGTGGTAGCGTGCCAGGAGCGGGCTTGAACAAAACAGGAGAGTCGCATCTCTCCGCCTTTCACTAAAATGTGTCCTCGTGGAGTCGGGCCGGTCACATGTCGGTGTCGGTAAATGTGAAATCACTATGTCGGTGACGTGTCGGTGTCAGTAAATGTGAAAACGCCCAGAGGATAGCATTAGAATGTACCTGAAAGAGATAGGGTGTAATGAGGTGGATTGAGTAGAACTAGCTCAAGATAGGGATAGGGTGTAATGAGGTGGACTGAGTAGAACTAGTTCAAGATAAGGATAGGGTGTAATGAGGTGGACTGAGTAAATCTTGCTCAAGATAGGGATAGGGTGTAATGAGGTGGACTGAGTATAACTAGCTCAAGATAAGGATAGGGTGTAATGAGGTGGATTGAGTAGAACTAGCTCAAGATAGGGATATGGTGTAATGAGGTGGACTGAGTATAACTAGCTCAAGATAGGGATAGGGTGTAATGAGGTGGACTGAGTAGAACTAGTTCAAGATAGGGATATGGTGTAATGAGGTGGACTGAGTAGAACTAGCTCAAGATAAGGATAGGGTGTAATGAGGTGGACTGAGTAAAACTTGCTCAAGATAAAGATAGGGTGTAATGAGGTGGACTGAGTAAAACTTGCTCAAGATAGGGATATGGTGTAATGAGGTGGATTGAGTAGAACTAGCTCAAGAAAGGGATAGGGTGTAATGAGGTGGACTGAGTAGAACTAGCTCAAGAAAGGGATAGGGTGTAATGAGGTGGACTGAGTAAAACTTGCTCAAGATAGGGATATGGTGTAATGAGGTGGATTGAGTAGAACTAGCTCAAGAAAGGGATAGGGTGTAATGAGGTGGACTGAGTAAAACTTGCTCAAGATAAGGATAGGGTGTAATGAGGTGGACTGAGTAAAACTTGCTCAAGATAGGGATATGGTGTAATGAGGTGGATTGAGTAGAACTAGCTCAAGAAAGGGATAGGGTGTAATGAGGTGGACTGAGTAAAACTTGCTCAAGATAAGGATAGGGTGTAATGAGGTGGACTGAGTAGAACTAGCTCAAGAAAGGGATAGGGTGTAATGAGGTGGACTGAGTAAAACTTGCTCAAGATAAGGATAGGGTGTAATGAGGTGGACTGAGTAAAACTTGCTCAAGATAAGGATAGGGTGTAATGAGGTGGACTGAGTAAAACTTGCTCAAGATAAAGATAGGGTGTAATGAGGTGGACTGAGTAAAACTTGCTCAAGATAGGGATAGGGTGTAATGAGGTGGATTGAGTAGAACTAGCTCAAGAAAGGGATAGGGTGTAATGAGGTGGACTGAGTAAAACTTGCTCAAGATAAGGATAGAGTGTAATGAGGTGGACTGAGTAGAACTAGCTCAAGATAAGGATAGGGTGTAATGAGGTGGATTGAGTAAAACTTGCTCAAGATAGGGATAGGGTGTAATGAGGTGGACTGAGTAGAACTAGCTCAAGATAAGGGTAGGGTGTAATGAGGTGGACTGAGTAGAACTAGCTCAAGATAAGGGTAGGGTGTAATGAGGTGGACTGAGTAGAACTAGCTCAAGATAAGGATAGGCTGTAATGAGGTGGACTGAGTAGAACTAGCTCAAGAAAGGGATAGGGTGTAATGAGGTGGATTGAGTAGAACTAGCTCAAGATAGGGATATGGTGTAATGAGGTAAGTTAAGTCTTTTAAAACACTTAAAAACACTTGCACTCAATGTATTAAAAAAGTTGTTTCAACTATCGCCCCCACCCCCTATGCAACCGGGACATACGTATTTTAACTACACTAATAGGGTTAACATGAAAAAATTTGAATTTTAAGGAAAAATCCCCGCCTAACGGTGGTGGAAGAGAAAGAAACCATTTAATAAAAATAAAGTCTCCATTCACCAGGTCGGAGCCACGACCTCCTTAGCACCGGTACAACCATATTAGATGTTCCTGATATTGTCCATGTGCGCACCGATGCGGATAACTTCACTTTCGGCGAGTTTGTTTAATCTAAAATCATCCATACTCTCCTAGAACCGACGAGGACCGAAGATGACAACGCTCAAGTTGTAACGATGGGGGAAGTATATAGATTCCGACATGCGCAAAAGTTTGGGCCTTTGCACGCTTTTTACACAAGGGACGACTAGACCGTCCAATTTATTCTTGTGTCAAGTTGTCAGTTGTCCGAGGCCCCTAGCGTTCCGGGTGAAGCCAGTTGTGAAGCTGGTGAAAGAACATCTAGTACGAAATCTCGACAGACTGACGGACGTTTAATAGCGAACGAAGTAACTCTACTAACTCCGGTATCTCGGCTACCGATGGTCTCCCAGGGAGTGACAAGGGACTGCTTTGGAGGGAGTTTACGTTGCTACTTATATAGAGTGGTATGTGAGGATGGGGATAGGGTTGTTTGAGTGATAGTGTAGTGTTAGTGTAGTTAAGTAAGGTATGTATGTTATAATAATGGGTTAACCGTTGTTTGACTACTAGCTTAGTGCTAGAGTAGTTAAGTAAATTATCCAAGAACGGGATTGAGGATTGTTTGAGTGCTAGTCTTGTGTTAGTGTAGTTTAAGTAAGGTATGCTTGAATGGGGCTGAGGGTTGAATTCTAGAGCTCCAAATCAAATAAAACAATTCTCAGTTTTTTTTGAAAATATTCTCTTATTGTTTTGTTAAAAAAATGATTATATTTATAAAGTATGGCTGAATCTATGTTTCTCAACATTTACATTATTCTCTGAGCTGCGACATTTTGCGTAGAAGCTAGTTGACTTTACTCCCTCATAATAAAGAAAACTTCCTGATTTTTAATGCTAGAGTAAGATTAAGAAACCTTTTACATTCGCTATGGCGGATATATAATTTTAAAATAACAAACAATTTTTCAAAGAATGCAGGATTTATGATCGTCTGTAATGCGTCTCGGCATTACCTTTAAGGTGGGAATGTTGGGGACGCAAGCAATAAAATGTAGAGACATAAATGTTTTTGCAGTTTTTATAACAATACTTTTTTTTGACAAAATAAATCAATTATTGCTCTAGTAGAAACATAAAGTTTAATATTCTTCACATGGTAACATTAAAGGTTCTGAAATATATGTTATTAACATTCGATAAGAAACATTTTAAATGAAGATAAAAGTCATTAATTCTAAAACACCCTTGACAGATATATATTGAAATCAGGTCCGATACCTTAGCTCAGTCGGTTGTGTGTCTGTCTACTGGGATAAGGGTCCCGAGTTCAATTCCCGGCATAGACGAAAAATTCGTCATACGTAAAATGTGGGTTTCTTCTTTCACAGTGGTGAATTAAACTGCTCTGGGTTGGATGTTGTGTCTGTTCTAGATTTATGTTAGTTTATAAGTCGTGTGCTGATTTAATCAGTCGGTTCAGAAAGTGCACGTTAAATACCTCAAATAAATTAAGAATTATATATATATATATATATATATATATAATACCTCAAATAAATTAAGAAAAAAAAAATATATATATAAGATGTTAATAAAATTAAACTCTACGTTTCTAATGGAAAACTATTTAAATATTGTGGTTGAAAAAATGTTTTGCTATAAAAACGTGGTCTTTTCCTTAAGTCCCCAACGCCCCAACCTTTAGTAGAAAGTAAATAATTATGAGGAAACCATGATTATACTCCCACTCCCACGTGACCGTGGTCTGTGCCCTACTTGCAAAATAAAAATCGCATGTCTACCATTCTTAAATAGTTTGAGATGAAAAACCCGCTTTGACCCAGGTCAAAAAAAAGAAAAAAATATATATTTCGCTGATCTCAAACTTGTGAATACGATACACATTACCCCATCTGTCATTAAAAAGAGATATACACACTCTACCTTTCGAGCGGAACCCACCAATTATCCACCCGCGCATAATGTCCCCTCTCCTTCAATTTTTTTTTTACAGTTATTTCTTCTTGAATTTCTTCACTTGCGTTTTTTTCTTTTATGGGTTGTTATGGTGAGTCACCATTATATTATCTTGTATTTACATAGTTTTACATTTAATTGCTAACTTGATCACGTGCCGGCCATCTCAATTACAAACTGTCCCTAACCATCGTAATGCACACCCTGAAACTTTTCATTCAAAGTCAAGGTCTTTTTCTTTTCAAAATGAGGACAGGTCAAATTATACATTGAGCATTGTTACGCGTAATTTAACAAAGGCAAATAACGTACCACTTAAACGCGTGAGCCGCGTGACTGGTTGGGTCTTATGTCACAATTATTTTAATTTTTTAATATATTTAGTGTCAATGTATCTCGCTATTTAGGACCAGCACAACAGTCAGAATACAAACCGTCAAATTACTGCTTATTAAAAGGAAACAAGCCTAAAATCCGCATGGGTAGGTCTCTTTTGTTCATCACCACGTGTAATACCTGTTCAGGTCATACGCATATATAATTACGCTAATGGTGTAAGGTTGAGGAAGGAAGCAATTTAGAGGTTATCTACACACATTGGCGTGGAAGGATAGTGGGAGAACCTTTAGGAATAAAAACAACCTTATTATTATTATTATTATTATTATTATTATTAGCACCGCGTCTTACTATCCGTTCGGGTTAAACGCACTTACGCTAATGTGTAATGGTAGGATGATTGTGAGATGAAATGAAGGACCTACAGTTTAACGTGGAATCCGAACCATAGTGGAGGCCTGGCATTCCCCACATTCACAAACACCCTTAGTAGACCCAACCGGGATTTGAACCTTGATCTCCCCGTCATCAAAAAGCCATCATAACACAAGAGTGATGCCTTAGACCATTTGGCCACTAAAGTGGGTGGGGGTCACTCTCATCTAATCTACATTTACGGTGACGTGATGGTAAGGTTGGGGTTTGAATCCCAATAAGATGAGCTGAAATTGTTATTTTTCTAAACTGTTTCCAAATCTCATCTCCACGCAAATGCAAGTACCTTCCGTATCTCTCTCTACCCCTTTATTGTGAATATATTATGGGAATAGCCAGAACGAGTTGTAAGAAGCGGTGCAACCGGTTCAGTGGTCAAATTGTCTAAGGCTGGCGTCTACAAACTACAGCCCGCGGGCCACAAGATTATACTGGCCCGTCCCAAGATTTTACCAAAAAACAAATTAATTGTTTCTCTTTGTTATTTCTTAACCGCGCAATATATTTGACTTGTCCAGTTCCTGTCCACACGCGTGCTTCCCCCATGACACTAAGCCAGAGTTCTGTCGGAATTGCAAACCCTCACTTACAGTCGCAGGCGTCATTCATTATACCTACAAAAGAACGGCTTGTGATGATTTTTAGGTAGTTCTAAGTCTCCCTGCAAAGAGTTATAAAAGAAAAGTCCCGAAAGATGTTACCTAATTTTAAAAATAAGTAATTATGTTGACTAATTATTATAAATATAATTTATTACATATAGATTGAGTAATTTTTCACAGAGAAGAATCAACCTCAATAACTTTTATCAAACACTAACCGGCTTTGGAAATTTGCATTTTTTAATTTTTTTTTTACAGAATTGACCGACCATATGACTTGAATCAAAATTTGCATGTTGAAACACATTTTATTTGTGGAATATTCGCGTTTGTAAAGGCATTCAGAGCAATAATAATGCTACTTGAAGAACAGGTGAACGTTGCTTTGGCACGCGAAAATGTGTAAAATATATGATGTGGTCCACGTAGCAAAAGGTTTGGAGAACCCTGGTCTACACTGAAAGTAAGATACAGTGTACACACAAACACACGCTGTACATTTGAGGTGGGTCTGTAGGAAACGTTAGTTAAGGGTAGTGTTTTTTTTGTTTTTTTAGCAAAACATTTATTTGACCAAAATAATTAAAATAGCTTTCCAGCAGAAACATAGTTTAATTTTCTTCACATTGTGATATGAACAGTTGTTGATTATCTGTCATAAGCTTAGAGGCATTATATTATAAATATTTTAGATGCAGAGAGAAAGTTGTCATTAAATTCCCTTGACAGACGTTCAAGAACTGATGGTATCACTATGTGAAGAAAATTAAACTCGGTTTCTACTGGATAATTATTTGATTTATTTCGACCAAAAAAAAAGTGTTGACATAAAAACCACAAATACTCTCGTCCCCTACTTTCCCACCTTAAGTCATAGATGAATTCTAGCTATAGTAGGATTTCGGCAGGAAGGAACTATTAGAAGGTTTTTTTTTATGGTCAACGTTGGTGACATTTATCTTTATTATTAGCATTATTTTACAGAAGTTTAAATTATCTTTGAAAAGGGACAGTTGCAGATCACAGGACTTTATGTATAAATATATGAACATTTATTTTAATAATTTTTAAAACTGTGCAAAAGGTTCTTTTCTATTTAAATCGGACTGTAACTAACGACCCACACACGACTGTGGGCTGCTCCTATGATCGTGGCCTAGGTCACATTCAACCAATCAAATCGCAGTTCACCATGTGACGTGTTTGTAGCCATATTAAGATTGTAGGGGGAGACGAGAGATTGGAGGTCGTGGGTTCGCCGCAAGGCTAGGTCTTGAAAAACAGCTCGATAACTGAGCACCTGTTTACGAAACTGTTACACACAGACGCTCATGGCACAACTTCAGCTAAAGTGTGAAGAGTCAACAACACCTTTTGTAAAACTATTCGGTGGAGTTTGAGAGATTTTTTTTTATGAAGTATGTAACATTCGCTTTCTAAAGACACAGGTCAAACAAGTACTCAATTAGTTGGTTTTTATACCGTGTCTAACTACCCATTCAGGCAAATAGAATTAAACTACACCTATGTATCATGGATTAAAAAAAATAGACTTAAAAGGAAATGTACCAACATTTGCGTGCAGTTAGAGTGATAAGCGTTTTAAAAGAAAAAACCTCTGTTAACAAGTCTTGGGATTCAAATTATCTCTATGACATCAGCAAACCAGTCAAAATGAGCCTGATATTAGTCCGCGTAGCCACGGATGCATTATAAAAATATATTTATTCATCACTTCGTCCTACTACCTAATAAGTTTATATATGCATATATGATAATTACTCTAACGGGGAAGGGATGAGGAATGAAACATTTTAGAGGTAATCTACCGGCATTTATGCAATACGAAAAAATAAATAGAATTTGTTTATTTAGTATTTAATGCTAGCCTGTTTATTATTAGGGATTATTTTAATATAGATAAAGTGGCATTTGCCTGAAAAGAGGATGGGAAACCATTGTTTTGAAAAATTAGACCTCTTCAACTGTTAGTGATTAATATCTCAAATCCTATTAACCGGGATATTAGACATATTATTACGCTTAAACGTGACCTGGTGGTCAAGGGGTAAGGTGTCAGACTTCTGTGTTGGGGGTCTGGGATTCAATCCTTGGTCCTGGCACAGATTTATCTGATTGCCAAACCCTTCCTTCACCTCTGACAAGACATCTTGTGACTGTGGGGAATGCCAGGCCTCCACCGTGGTTCGGATTCCACGTTAAACTGTAGGTCCTCCATTTCATCTCAAAATCACCTTACCATTACACATTAGCGTAAGTGCGTATAACCCGAACGAGTAGTAAGACGCAGTGCTAATAATAATAATTATTATTATTATCATTATTATTATAATAACTCTTAAACCAGAAATTGAATAAAAGTTCTTAAAAAAATGTATTCTTCACTTTACAAGAGCCAAACTGTGATCAGAAAAATAAGTTTTTTGTTCTAAGATGATTAACATTTTTTATTTTGTAGTATTTTTATTAAATGGTAAAATGGTTTCACCTGATTCGGTGTCCACATGGTTTAACGCGTTACTCTTGAAGTAGACTAGACTACCGATGATGGGGAGATCAAGGTTCTACTCTCGGTCGGGTATACTGAGGATGATTTTTTTATTCCTCCTCCACGAAAATGTGGGTAGACTTCTTATAAATATAGTCTTCCTAATCTCTAAACCCACTGGTGTAATTAGTACATAAGCGTAAAACTCTAGACGATTGTACACGCACGGATAAGGTCGGTGTCGGCGCCGATATCGGTGGAACTGAGGTTTTATGTAATCTCATGGCAAGGCTATAAGCGATGGCAACACATCATCAACATTATCTTGGCGATCACCGACGTGTCGGAGGTATGCCGACGGCCCCCTTGATAAATACACCGATATCGATGCGCAAAATAGTTGCGCACTCGTCTCCAGATGTGGCATTGTTGGTCGATCTTTCGAAAGGTTTCATATATTATTATTATTAGCACTGCGTCTTACTACCCGTTCGGGTTATACGCACTTACGCTAATGTATAATGGTAGGGTGATTGTGAGATGAAATGAAGGACCTACAGTTTAACGTGGAATCCGAACCACGGTGGAGGCCTGGCATTCCCCACAATCACAAGATGTTTTGTCAGTAGTGAAGGAAGGGTTTGGTAATCAGATAAATCTGTGCTGGGACCGAGGATTGAACCCCGGACCCCAGCATAGAAGTCCGACACCTTACCCCTAGACCACCAGGTCACCTGGTTTCTTATAGTTGTGTAGTATTATTGTAGGGTAAAAATGTCTAGTAGCTTTAAGTATAACATTGTGACCTTGATAGAATCGAATTGGGAAAGAACAGAGTGTGTTTGTGGGACAAAACAGGGAGTTAAACTAAAATCTTTGGCTTGAGGTGTACTCTTTACTTTATGAAACTGGATAAAAAGGAACAATTAAAAGTCGGCACTACCCACGAAACTGCCTGTGTCTCATTGGCCGACCACAATCTTGTCGGTGGGTGTACATAATATTCCATAGCAAGACTCCTGGAACATTATCTAAGCATCTACCCTATTTGTGACTTAGTGGTATAGGCTCGCATCGAGCTCGATTACTATTGAAGGGGAGCAACGGGAAAAAGGGTGGTGGTGGAGGGGGTGGATGTGCGAGGTATTAAGGGAAAGTTTTACAAGGTCAGGCACATATAATGATGTTAATAATTACGTGAGGTTTTCACTTTTATTTATCAATCCATTTCTCAAGCTTATGCAATTGTGTTTCCTTTAAAACTACCATTCTTTATTGTCCCTGCCCCTTAAAGCAATTATTTTATAACCTGTGTATTATCATAATAACAGCGTGTCCGGGCTATATCAATATGTAGCTCAGTTTTCAGAACGATTAGCCAGTACTAATGTGCCGTTGTACAAGGGACGATCCGAATATACCCATCGTACATCCTTTCCGTGGAGGCTCTTTCTATGTCCCGAGGAGACGAGGGGATTATGATAGTGAATATGAGGATGTGGAGCCAAAGAATATCTTAAACCTAGCCTAAGCCTAACCAACCAAACTATGGTGACCACGGGAATTATTTCTTTTTCGGGAAAAATCCCCCGGTACCGGCCGGGAATCAAACCAGAGACTCTTAGGTCAGCAGCCACTCTATCACGAGGCCAGTTTGCCTTTGTATTGAACGCACTGCGTATAAAAAAACAACTAGCCTTGACGGGTACCATAACATCCACACATTAAGGTGAGGTGGAAAGGAACGCGCGTAAATGTCCTTGTTTTTACAAGCTGTATAGCAAAAAAAAAAAACAATTTGGACAAAATAAATAAAATATTGCTTCAGTAGAAACATTCATCTTTTTTTTATTTAGCGTCGCATGTTACCACCCGTTCGGCTTACACTTATGTATTATTTACGCTAATGGTTTGATGGATTAGGAAAGTTAGGCCTATATCCAGAGGAAGTGTACCCGGAGTTGCGTGGAGGTAGAATGTAAAACCATTTTATAAAATTACCCTCGATAAAGCCGATAGATATTCTAACCTCGATTTTCCCGTAATTGGCCATCTAGTTTACTGCAAGAGTAGCGCGTTAGACCACGCGGCCGCCAAAGCGAGTAACGTTTATCTTAATTTTCTACACAGAGTAACATAAAAATGTCTTGAATGTTTGTAATGGGCATGGTGGCATTTGAATAGAAATATTTTAAATACAAATAAAAAACGGTTTGTTCAAATTCCATGATGTCCACGATGGATATAAAAATACCTGTTAATATAACTAACTGTACGTAGAAAATTATACTAAACGTATCTAAAGGATCGATATTTGTTTATTTTGCATATGTTGGTTTGTTATAAAAACTACAAATATACATACCTTAACTAGAATTTCCTTACATCCCACATTAATTTGAAATGCGAGACAATTCCAGTGTTTTTGCAGTTTTTATGGCAACAATTTTTTAAGGTTAAAATAATTAAAATATTGTTCCAGTACAAATATATAGTTTAATTATTTTTTTTCCATGGTGACCTTGAAATTTCTTAAATATCTGTCAAGGGTGTCCTGGAATTTAATGAGAACTTTCGCCCCTCATTTAAACAGTTTATCATCTAATGCCGCTATGCTCATGACAGATATTCAACAGCTATTAATAACACTATGTGAAGAAAATTTAACTCTATAATTGTAATGGAGTAATATTTGATTTATTTTAGCTCCCCCAAAAAAAAGTTTTACCATAAAAATTGCAAAAACACTTACATTTTCTTGCGTCCCCCTCCATCCCAACTTAAGTATGTTCCCTTCATGGCTGCAAGAGAACAGCACCTTAAAAGTATGTTCAGCACACATATAACTAATTCATCGGTCACGCCATCTACTCGCTCCTCCCCTCATTGTTTTTTTTCCCTCTTCTCTTTTGTTCAAGGTTTGAAACTGGATTCGTTTTTGAAAGTGATCAACTTCATATTTTTATATGTAAAAATAAGGTTTATAAGTCTGTTGAGGCAGGAACGATATTACTCATGTGTCTAAAGGTAGCGTAGGTAGACAATCAATAAAACCAGTTCCATTTACAACGTCCGTTAGTAGATTATTATTTTATTATTATGTCAGAACATAATGTTCTAAGGAAGGTGGAAGCTAGCCTTCGTTACACATGCAGCCATTATTGGATATATCTTCCAATTCTTTTTTTGTACCACGTCTTACTACCCGTTCGGCTTATACGCTTATGTACTAATTACGCTATTGGTTTAAGGGATTGGGAAGGCTATGTTTAGAGGAAATGTACCTACATTTGTGTGGAAAACTGATGACTCCAGTGTTAATGTTTAATTCGCTAAATTGTATAAAATAATGTGTATACTTAGCGAGTTAAAGGTGTATCGAAATCTCATTGGGGTTTAAACTTTAAAAAAACTATAGTGTATCCCAAAATTGAATGATTCAATCAATATTTTTAATATTTGAGATTTCCTAACACGTTTAAAAACTTATTTTTTAGCACCACGTCTTACTACCCTTTGGGTTACACGCCTATGTACTAATTGCACTAATGTGTTAGGGATTCGCTTAGAGGGAGAGAGGAAAACCATTTAGGAAAATAAACCTCAATACACCCGACTAATATTCGAACTTCGATATCCCCGTCTTGGGCAGTTTAATCTAACACGAGAGTAACACGTTAGGCCATGCGGTAAACGAAGCGGATATCAATATTGTTAATTATTATATTAGAACAGTAGCGAACATCTTCGACTGCGTTTTATAGATAGCTCCGAATAGCTCGTATCCCACGTGGTTTCGCACCACGGTAAAGTTAAATCTCCAACTCCACTAGGCTTTGAGGCAAAGTCTCTCAGATAGGTGGGTTGGTCATAGCACTCTAGTGGTTGGTGCCTAGATGATTCGTGTCCTCGACGGAAGCTGGTCGTTCGTTCAGCGGAAGTGTCAGGAAAGCCAGGAGTTGTAAGAATGCTGATCGTGAGCTATCTGAACTAGGAACTGGACACGTGTGAACGCTGACAAGTGAAACCTCTCTCTACATGGCCGACACAAGAGGTGAGAAGTTAAATGAGAGTCATAGTAAGAGGAAAGGCACTGACAGTTTACAAACGTTACTGGATTTATTGTCTAGAGTTCCGACATCTCATCTCAGTCTGTAGAACGTCTGTCTATCAATCTATCAATCTATCTATCTATCTATCTATCTATATATCTATCTATCTATCTATCTAAGGGTAGCGGGGCTGATTCCTGCCATGACCTAAACATCTATCAAGGGTGAAACGATTGATTCTCCTCCCTCTTTCGTTCTAATAAATTGACGACTGGGAGACTGGGTGTTGTGTCTGTTCTAGAATTAATTTAGTTTGTAATACGTGTGTTTATGTAATCAGTCGGTTCGGTAAGAGCCTGTAAAATATCACAAATAAATAAATACTTTCATAAATTCATAAATAAAATTATGTGATTCGCAGATATCTCTTTCGATAGAAAATAGAAATATTTTTACAATAATAATGAAATATATACGCCTATGGTAATATTTTACACGTCATAATCCCCTTCTGAAACACGCATATTTAATTAAACATGAAGAGAAAGGTAGACCTTAGAAGAAATGTACCCGCATGTTGTAGAGTGAGAGTGTGAAATCCTTTAGGGGGAAAAACCTCAACTAGGATTCAAACCTTAATCTCCCCATAATCTAATACGTGGTGATTGGTTCTGTAGTTGATACGAATATCTCAAATCGGCCTTTTTAAAAGTCAAAAGTGAATACATATTAAAAATCTATCAAATTTAATTCATCTTATTTATTTGTTATATAAAATTAATATTCAAGAAAGACACAAATTGGCACCTCAAATCAGTTGTGTGAATGTAAATATTTGCATTTAAAAAGTATTCCAAAATTCTGCAAACTATTCAAGCGAAAACGTCCCTACATATTTTTTAAAAACTGATTTTATCAGAATTAATGTTTATAAAGAGCTTAACTTTATTGTTTTGATTCTATCTTCATAATAAACCAAAGAGTAAATGCTCAAACTATCGTGATCTTACTTATTTTGACACAAATTTAATTAAAAGTGTGAGAAAATAAATCATAATAATACAAACTAAAAATACTGTGCAAACAAAACAGGAACAAAATCTTTTAAATTTTAGTTTTTTTTATGTACGAACTAAACATTCCTTCCCTTAATTTCATAAACAACCGCAACGGTGGACACGCGAACTAAAGTGTAAGCCTCGTATTGTCTTGGGTTTGAAGGTGAGATGGAAGTAGGAGTAGTTATAATCCCGGGCCGGGTGAACTGAGGTGTAGTTTCTACTAAATGGTTTACCAATCGCCTTTCACGCAAATGCGGGTAGAATTAATCTAATTTTTTTCTCATACCCGCCTCGGTGGCGTAGTTAGCTAACGCACTGGTTTCACGTTGAGCTAGACTACCGAGGACGAGAAGATCAAGGTTCAAATCTCGGTCGGGTGAACTGGGGTGGTTTTTCCTAAGTGGTTTTCCACTCTCCCTCCACGCAAATGTGAGTTCACTTCTTTTATATTCAACCTTCCCAATTCCTAACCCATTAGCGTAAATAGTACGCGTATGGGCGTATGGCGTATAACACCAACGGGTATTAAAACGCAGTGCTATGTATTATTATTATTCTTGTGCGTACATTATCAGTGTAACTATGTGGATATCTCGGACTGGTAATAAGATGCGGGTGACCTGGCGGTCTAGGGGTAAGGTGTCGGACTTCTGTGCTGGGGTCCGGGGTTCAATCCTCGGTCCCGGCACAAATTTATCTGATTACCAAACCCTTCCTTCACCTCTAACAAGACATCTTGTGAATGTGGGGAATGCCAGGCCTCCACCGTGGTTCGGATTCCACATTAAACTGTAGGTCCTCCATTTCATCTCACAATCACCCTACCATTACACATTAGCGTAAGTGCGTATAACCCGAACGGGTAGTAAGACGCGGTGCTATTAATAATAATAAGATGCGTAGGAGAGGAAATTATAATTCTCATGTTTATTATCTAACACCCTAGTAAATATTATATTAAATCATATTCTATGGTAATATCAACCATTACAACTACACGGCGTGAAAAAATAGCCCCATAATTTAACCAAATAAAGTCCCCACGGGACAAAATAAGTTACTTACACCCTCATTAGCGAGAATAGGGGGAGGGGAATTGACAGTAATAAATCGCCAATGAAAAATCCCAACCTAGTTTCACTTGACTGGAACTAGAACCTCGGACCCACTGTCACTGTTAATCCAGTCTATTACGAGTTTGACACCTTATACCATGGGAACACTAGTGTAAGTACTATGTTGATGTAGAGCATTTGTATTATAACATATTTTAGTAACATATTTTCTTGCTATAGTGCTTCCCATAGGTAGACCTACTAAGATCGTATTTTCTAATAGTTGGGGAAACTAGCATTCGTGTCCCAGCCCAGTGTACTGTGGTTGTTTTTCCTTAGACGCTTTTCCACCTAATCTTTCCTCAACACAAATTAGGTTACATTTCCTCTAAATTTTGACCTCCTCGTCCTTACCTCATGAGTATAAATATGCGTATATCTCGAATGAGTAGCAAGAAACGGCGCATGAAAATGATTTTTATCAACAACAAAAAATGTGTGTATAATCTTGAAATATTTATCCAACCAGTCCTTAATGTATCATTAACAAATAATTTTTTTTTTTCTATTAGCATCGTGTTTTAAATACAGTACTGTTAAACTTGTTATTTCACTCCCTCCCCTCTTCTCCTTATTAAAGAAGAGAGTGATAATTCTGGTCGAGACGTGGTGTTGCCATATCCCAGCTGGGCCCACGCGATATTTGGAGGTAGACCCACGTGGTATCAGACACCAACAAAAAATATACCCGAGCGTCCATTAAATTGAAGCCCACAGATGAAGAACTTGCGCAAGTGCTGGTCCGGGGGGTGGGGGGAGACCTAGGTCATTGAATTCCGTTGACGCCTGTAACCCACCTGCTTATATTAATGGCCTAGAAGGCCTTGAATATGGTCCAATTTTTGTGTTTTTTTATTTTTATTATTCAACGAATAAAATTTATCTCAAAAATATAATATGTATTGAAAAAATTGCTCTTTCTCTCTCTCTCTCTCTCGTTATGCTTGTATTTACCTATACGGACATCACCAAACGTTATTTACAACTTTATAAACCTACAGATTAAAGATACAGATCTACTTCCGTTTTGAGCTTGAGATCAATTCTATAAAATGCTTTTTATCTTTAAAACGATACAAATATAATAATGTTATTATTAAATACTCCACTCCGGGTGTATATTAAGCTAACCCTAACTTTAGATCAATATTGTATTACGGTATAATAATACTACAAATCAAGTGGAAATAAACTGAAATTATTATTCGTAACTTTTAGAAATGTTTCCTCTCCATTAAACCCACTCCGATGGGCACACGGACAAACCCATCAGTCTCGTATTGTCTGGTTCGACAGTGAAGGGGAACCCGGCTGGGTGTACTGAGATGGATTTTCACTAATTATTTCACAGCTTTCCTTTATCTACGCAAATCCGGGTATATTTCCTCTGAAAATTCTATCATCCTCATCCTTACCCCATTAATGTAATTATGGAAATATCTGGACGGCAGTAATACGTAGGGCATATAGTTTTTAAATTATTAAATTTAACAATAAAGAAAATAATTCCAATTTATCATGGTAACGCTTCGATACGTGGTTCCCCTAATATCAGCAAAGTTAAGGTAGGATGGTAAGCAACGCGAGTTAGGGCCAGTATTATTATTATTATTATTATTATTATTATTATTATTATTATTATTATTATTATATTATTATTATTATTATTATTAGCACCGCGTCTTACTGCCCATTCGGGTTATACGCACTTACGCTCATGTGTAATGGTAGGGTGATTGTGAGATGAAATGGAGGACCTACAGTTTAACGTGGAATCCGAACCACGGTGGAGGCCTGACATTCCCCACATTCACAAGATGTTTTGTCAGAGATGAAGGAAGGGTTTGGTAGATTGAACTCCGGACCCTCAGCACAGAAGTCTGACACCCTACCCCTAGACCACCAGGTCACCAATTATGGCCAGTAATTTTTCAGTTTTTTTTATAAAAAAAAAGTTGGTCAAAATATATATATATAGTTCCAGTAGAAAGCTCTAGTTTCATTTTATACACATAGTAATCACAACTTTACTGAATATCTGTCAAGGGTGTCCTGCAATATGATACTAAATCTTTTTCTACATTTAAAAAGTTTCTAATCGAATCCCACTATACTCATGACATATTCAAGAAGTGTTGTGATTAATATGAACTGTTTTATACATAAAATTTAAAATCCACGTTTGATGCAATGCATTAATGATTAAGTTAATCTTTTTAATATTATTAGTATTATAAAATTCACACCCTATACATTTTTAGCTATATTAATTTTAAGACCCATAAATTAATTACTTTACCTTAACAATGGGAAGAAAAAAAGCATAAAATGATTTGATATCATTTAATCACTATTCATAGCTTATAATTATGCATTTGTTAAAATTGTCGAATGACCTTAAACACACGAGTGATGTAAATTTATCATAAAATGACCAAATAATTAGCTACTGCAAAACGTTAGATGCACATTTACAGGGTTATTATTTTCATTTTTATTTTGTAAGTAGTTAATTAGATTGATAAAACTAAAATTCATCTTATAAAATGGTTTGTGTCAGTACAAATAATGTATACTTTGAGACAGTCCAGAACATTAATTTTTAAATTGTTACTTCTTAAATGAATAAATATAACTAAACCCTAATCATATTATGTTTTACTCTTGTTTGAAAGACAAGGAACTAACTGTTTAATTAGATAATGTGCCTAACAGTCGTGGTATCTTCACTGAGTCTATACTCAAATATAGATGAAAACTATGACCTTCAATACCACAAAATATCAAACAAGTTTTCATAAGAGTAGTAATAGTTGATTTGTAATGAATTAAGTAAGCACTCACTTCCCACGTGTGAAAGGTATAGGAGACGGCAGAATCCTAAACCTCGCCATTAAAGCCGTATTATTATTACTATACTCCATTTATTTAAAAAAATTCATGTTTTATTTAGAGAATAATTTTCAAAAATATGTCTCAATATAATGTTTTAGTGCCCCTTCATACCCTCTCCCAATTATACCCATAATATAAATTCACCCGAAAAATAATAATTGATATAGGTCCCTATTATTCATGTTTGCTTTTTATACTATCCGTTAAAAATATTCCTTCAGGATCAACAATATAATAATAATAATAATAATAATAATAATAATAATAATAATAATAATTTGGAATTCACCACTTTTTCAATTATCTTTGACATAACGAGAAGGCGTGAACGTCTATTTTAGTAATGGGTGAAGGCGGAGTCTAAAAATGAGCACTTCCTGATTGTGGCCACGTGCGTCCCTTCAGGCTGGATTAGTATCTTTCAATACCTAACCTCTAAGAGTTGTTTACCTTGTGTAGGTTAGGTTAGGCTGGAGTGATATTAAAACCATTTTTTACACATCCACTGAGCTGGAAGTGAAAGGTCGTGAGTCTAAACTTAATGAATATTAGTTTTCGGTTCAATTACGTTTAGAGACGTTGACAAATTTTGAGGTGTTTTTAAGAGAAATAGTATTTTTAAATGGAATATTTAACTTGCATTATCTAAACACACGTGACTCGCAAGCCAGCTTAATCAAGGACAGTACAATTTATATTCCACACCCAGTCCATGCATCTACTTACTGATTGGGTAGCAGGATTAACTTTTTTTTTTTTTTTTTTTTTTTTACTAATAAGTAGATGTTTACATCTCCGCACAGATTGGCTCACACCCATCATTCATTAGATATATAAATTTCATCAATTCACTGTTTTCACCCTCATTCCATGAGGATAAGGGCTAGCGAATGCTGCCTGTAACTCACAAAGAAATACAGCCCTTTCACAGGTGACCTAGCTTGGCGCTTCTGTCAAGGTGGATATCTTGTGTCGGGCTACAAACCAACTCAAACCGTGTATTTTAGTACAAACAATTCAAAGGTACCAATTTATGTAATAATTAAGTTCATGCAACGAGGATAAGGGTATGTGAAAACAACCTGTAACTCGCATATCAAATCAGCCAAAACTTCCCACTGCTTGTCGATGACTCTATTGACAAGTTTGGGAGGTTGGGGCAACAGGGGCAACCCATCCGCACAGATTGGCACGAGGATAACTCCCCTATTCTCACCTAGTAAGGTTTGCCCCTTATATAAAGGTCGGGGTTTGAATTTCAGCTGAGGTGGTTTTTCCTCAATTATTATCTCCTACTCTCCCTACACACAAAGACGGATATATTTCCTGTCAAATTATGCTTTCATAATCATCATAATCATCATAATCATCATCATAATTCCTATTTCATTGGGGAAAATAGCACGGATAGCACGGATGGGTAGTAAAGAGAGTGCGTACACTACTTTTTAAATGTTCATGTTCTAGTGCCAGCACTAATTATCACTAGTATAGCTATTAAAAATAAATTAACATAAAGAAAACGACGAATTTTAAGGAACTTCACCAGCGTTTCCCTGAAGAAAAGATGCAAAGCCATATAGTGTTCAAATAACTTCCTAAATTCGGATGTTGCGTCTATAAAGTAAGAACCAAATCACTACAAAAAAAAAAGAGTCGAAAATTTTTCTAATTTTGCATATTTTTTTTACATACTTTCACCAACTAATTGTCAGTTAAATTCGAACATTTATTGTGATAAAGACAAGTTTTTGAATGCCCTCTTTGAAGAAATGTGCCTCCAAACCTTCATCCGCTTCATCACAATTTGTTTTACCTCTATATCTGCTAAAACGCTGGCAGAATAAATTTGTCTTCATTTAAAGAAACAAGTTAATTTCGTGAATTTTCGAAATAACGCTTTCCTGCGATTCATCAGTGATCAATGACATACGGACTCTTCAATTACCATCGTTCACATTCGCACTACCTAAGCTATATGCTGAAATTTTCTCCATTTATTCGCATTCTGTCCCGATGTGCTGAAGTAATTTATCTATAAATATATTTTGGATGAACATTATTCACATTTAAAAATCATAACAAACGTAATTCACAACTGGTGGGATTTTCAATTTTCACAAACATTTTAAAACGAGATAGTGAGTCGATAAACAAGTCGAATTTTCATAGCGCAAGCCTTATAATTATGACAACTAGAATAGCTATTAGATCGACGTTAACGTATTCATATGTCAATTCAGGTGATCTGCAACAGTCACTGTTGACAGATATTTTAAAGTAAAATGTTATCATTGTTGACTGCAAAAATTTCTTTTATTTTTGAAAAGCTACTTCCTACCTAAATCCTCCTCTAACAATGACACAAAAGTAAATACCAGGCGTTAACTATACATATTATATAATTGTGACTGGCCTTGTTTATCAATTCCCCACTCTTTTGATCGGCTCCAATACGAATTCTGTTCTTACTCCCTGGACACGTCTCTTATATTCAGAAGAGTTACGTTGTCTTTATACACTTCCCTTGGATTGAGGAAAAATATGAAGACATACCAACAGATAGAGGACAGGCTAGTAAATATTGCGATACACAAATATTTGAATAATATTTCTTGGCTGAACTTTTCTTACATCGTGATTAAATTAGACGATGTTTTCATGAGTTTCAATGTAAACTTTCAAGACAAAGCGTGACTAGTTTTATTTATATTTTGACTATGATATGCCTAATAAAACTAATTTCAAGCGTCGATTAGGTTGGTTAATATTTTGACCTAAATATGCCTTAGTACATTAAATAGATTAATAAATACTTTAGATAAAATATTCCTGATGGAATTCAGGGGAAACTTCTATTTGTTTAGTTAATATTTTGACTTTAACACTACCGACGAAACTCAGGCAAAATGTTGAATAGCTTAATTAATATTTTAACTTTGATAGCATGACAAAACTCTAGAGAAACGTCGAATAGTTTAGTTAATGTTTGTATTTTAAATATAATTGATTAAGCTAAGGCGAAACTCAGCTAGTTTAGAAAAAATGTGATAAAAGGTCTCCCACAAAACGTATATAAGCTAGATTAAACCATTACTTCCCAGACGGTACATTCATTCAGTCTTATCTCGCAACAAAACTTCAACACCTCACAAGGGTGTATTAACTAATAAATATGTAGTTTCTCTTAGATTCAATGAGGCTGAGGACCTGCGACGGCAGCTTATAATATTTACTAAACAAAGTCTCCTAAGGATTCTCAGCCAGTGAAAAGCTTCTAGCCAGCAGGTCCAAAATAATGCAACAGCTGTAAAAAGGTCAATATAACTTAAAGTGGGAATGCAGGGAACGCAAATAAAGGTGTTTTTGTAGTTTTTATGGTAAACATATTTCTTGGTAAAAAAAAAAAAAATCAAATATGACTTCCAAACAAACAAATAGTTTAATTTTCTTCACATGAAGAGCTCAAGAGTTGTTGAATATCTGTCAAAGGTGTCGTGGAATTTTATGAAAACTTTTTCTGTTCATTTAAAAAATTTGTTTGATGATGCCACTTCGCAACAACTGTTGATATCAACATGTGAAGAAAACTAAATTCTATGTTTCTATAGAAGTAATATTTGATTTATTTTTACCAAAAAAATGTTTTGCTAAAAACTGTAAAAAAAAAACACCTTTTCCTCTCGCGTTCCCTGCATTGCCACTTTAAACGATTTAATACAAATCCCTCCACATATATATTGATAGTTGTTAAGACTCACTTTGCGAAGGGCTCCGGATCCATGTCGTAGTACTTGTGGATAGGTTCCCTCTTGATGAGCTTGGAGAGTTGCGCCTCATCGACGAGGATGACACCTTCCTGTACGTTCCTCTGCTTCCACTGTACCACCTGTTGATGCTGCTTATTCTTCCCACCACCATTTCTGGCACTACCGCCACCGCGGATCTTCGGCCCCGGCCTGGGGTTGGGCCCTCTATTCCTACTGCACCCCACTCCACCTCCCGAACCTCCTGACGAGTTGGGCGGGTAGATCATGGTCAGATTTGAGGGGGTCAAAGGTTAGACGTTAGAAACGGTTATTCGTTCGTGTTCGTTGTCTTCTTCTAAACGGCCTTTTCCATTGGGTGGATGTCACGTTGAAATATTCTGCAAAAAACAACGGTTTACTAAATTACCATTAATTATTAGAAAAAGATAAATTAGAGAGGTTTCATTTGTACGATTTACTGCTAACAAATTAGTTAAATGGATTAAATAAACAAGCTATTATATTTGTTACTACATTTATAGCCTAATCTAAATGTCATATTGAAAAACGACACCATAATTAACAAATATATTACCTTGGCTATTTAATCCATCATATACGTAATCATACAGTTGCCATTGCATTATTGGAAGCATAAAGTATTACCGAGAAGAAGATGGTTGCGTTATCTGATAGCTCGTGATTGTAATTGACCACACACACATATATAGCTAACGATTTCCACACGTCTATCACAGACTCCGCCTTAAAATATTAGTGAATAATGACCCTGGCACGGGAAGAGTCATAGATAGCTCAGTGGTTACTAAACCAAAGGTCTTGGTTTCGATTCCAGTGTCTAGGTGTCGTTTTTCAATTTATAAAATATACAATTAATTAGAGCTTATTTTAAAATTAAGCACACCAACCAGATACCAGATAATTCAGGGTGTTGCCAACTGTAAAGGACAAGAGGAGCAGCTCTCTCTTTACAGAATATCTTTTTTTTTGTCACTCATCTCCCCACCTTCCCCATTGTTTCCTTGTAATTAAATTCATCAAAATTGGAAATTATAACGTTTTTCTTCCCCGCGTCTTACTACCTGTTCACGTTATATGCATACATGATAATTTACTCTAATAGTGTATGGATGACAAACGAAGCATTTTATAAGTAATCTAACTGCATTTGATTGGAAGGAGAATGGGAAACCATTTAGGAAAAAACAACCCTCAGTAGACCTGACCGGTATTCAAAATTTGATCTTCCCATCTTCGGCAGACCAGTTTAGCACGGAAATGACATTTTAAACCATTCGATCATTGAAGCTGGTAAAAATAATAACTGTTTTAAAATAAAGAAACTATTTCAATTATCAAGATTTTTTTTTTAATGTGAACAATACAACAAACCATACTTTGATACGATATATGGCTGAAGCGTAATCTTGTATCTAATATCTTGGGTTAAGTGTTCATGATGTGGGCTGATCATCGCAGGCCCAACTCAGCTCTCGGCTTGCGTGAGGTATGGGAGTTAAAGGGAAAAGAAAAGACTTATGATATGCCAGAAATGTGTGCAGTGCACTCGTATTCGAATGACTACACGAAATTTTCCGTGGTGGCGATGAGGGACAAAGCGACAAAGTTTCTTGTTAATATCTAAAGTATGTCTATATTATAACAAAATGAAGATTTGTAAAGAGTGCTTATTTGTGAAGCCATTCTAAAATGGTCAAAAAACGTCCTTTTAAATGCAGTTTATTTTATCCAAATATCATTTAATATTTCAACAATATTCAGTAATATAAATTTCTATTAAATCTTTATCTCCATTGATGTTTAATCAGAAATGATCCACGTGCAATAGTGTTCGTGTAAATTTACGATTCCTAGCCGACTGCATTACCGTGATGGATGCAATCTTTTAAATTGATTTATTCTAATAAGAATGGCAGTGTCGCTATGGTTGGATTATTTACTACCAGAAATGTCTAACGTGAAATACTAGAAATGTCACATAGTGTAGTGTGATAAATTAAAGTAGATCAAGAAATGCCCCACTTTATTTTTGGAGGGCTCATAGCCGATTTAAGCATTAATGTCCCAAGCTATGAGAAATTTTCACTCTGTGTTCGACATACCAACCATATTACTACACTGATATAAAATGTGTGTTCACTAGCTGCGGTCTTTGTTTATACAGTGCCCATTCAGATGCCTTTTAATCGCTCACATGTTCTGCTCTATATACATTATACACTCTCATATAGGAATTTATACATTTTTTTTGTTTTGTTTTTTGTGTGCATACTGCTCAGCATCTTATTACCCATTCAGGCTATCCACAGACTAATGATGTATGGTCAATCTCGGTGGTCTAGGGATTAATTTCTCGCCTCAAGACCCGATGTTCGTGGCTTCAAACCCATCCGGCATCAACAAATATTTCTTAAGCAATAAAATCCGTAGCACAGCTTCGTTCTGAGAGGAAGTAAGGTCACTGGTACCATGTCAATTGTGACGTATAAAAATACCTTCCCCAGCAAAATTAATGGGCTCTTTCGCGCTTACACATAAACATTCTCGTGTGCTGATATAATCAGTCGGTTCAAAAAGTGCACGTTAAATACCGCAAATAAAATTGAAAAATTGTGTAAGGATGAGTATGAGTATAATTTAAAGGAAATGTTTCCTTATTGGCTGTTTAGTAGAGTGGAAGGGTGACCTGGTGGTCTAGGGGTAAGGTGTTGGACTTCTGTGCTGGGGTCCGGGGTTTAATCCTCGGTCCCGGCACAAATTTATCTGATTTCCAAACCCTTCCTTCACCTCTGATAAGACATCTTGTGAATCTGGGGAATGCCAGGCCTCCACCGTGGTTCGGATTCCACGTTAAACTGTAGGTCCTCCATTTCATCTCACAATCACCCTACCATTACACATTAGTGTAAGTGCGTATAACCCGAACGGGTAGTAACACGCAGTGATAATAATAATAATAATAATAATAGTAGAGTGGAAAAACTTCTATCAAACGTAATCCATACCTCAGTACACTCGACTAGGATTTGAACACCGGGCTCCTCTTCATCGTCAATGCAGTTTATTGCAGAGTGGCGCCTTGGAACAAGTGACCACCGATGTGACTTGTTCAAGGGAAATAGTACTTTCTTGTGACACCTCCGAGAGATTAAGTATTGGTATCATACAAAAAGTCTAATTCGGGATTTCGATGGCTGTCTATACGTTTCATGACCCCATGAACCGGAAAAGGGATTTTCGCAATCCCGTCTGTCTGTGTGTTTGTAGCTTGGCCCAGAACCGAAACAATTTTACTGATCCATTTAAAACTTGTTATGTATGGTTTTAGTTAGGTTCCCATACGGTTTTTAGAATTATATAGCCAATCCTAAATTTAAGGATTGTTTACATAGAATTAAAAGAGAAAAAAATCTATTTTATCGAAATCAGCTTTAGCTACATACAATTCATTCACGAGCTAAATTTTCCTGGATGACAGCTCGAAATGTTACTAGAAGTAATCACTAACATATGACTACGCCAACAGCTGACATATATCACTTTGGATGACTGTAATAAAAACAGATGGTAATATATTAATGTGATAGTTAACCACAGTAATTTAGGCCAATATTATTTATATATTTATTTGAGGACGGACACAAAGTTTATTTATCATTTTATTCCACTTTAAAAAAATATTCGCCCCACTTTCACATAAACTTCTAACGAACATAACTTCAAAATGGCGACTGACGAATTTAAACAATATTGTTGATCATGACGGTAAACAAGTTTTTTACAATGATGCAGACACGCAGTTGATGAAAATATTTTATTCGGTTTAATATTTCAAAATAAGATAAAATAATCATAAAATCATTTATTGTATGTAGAAAAATGACAACAATTTTCTCTTTTCCAAGTAAATACGATGCCTGTATTAAAATATATTGATGTGTGCACTATATTACACAAAATCAATAACGTTCCAAAACGAAGAATAAGTACTTTTAATTATGTTTGAAATATTGGTTAGAGTTGGATAAAAATAAATTATTTAAAAAAAATGAAATAGTACGAGAAAACTGAAATTTTCGTTATTTTAAATGTAATATATAACAGGTAATTAAAGATCTTTACATTTATAACAAAACAGTGATATTTTACAAGTGTGGGCAACACAATACCTAAACATATGATTTTCGAACTGTCATCCTGGTAAAAACCTATCGTGAACAGTCTGCACATGCATACATACCTAATCACGCCGTTCCCTTAATAGGTAGGCAAGAAACTGTGCATACAGTTCAAAAACAACGCTGCACTTAATCCATCCTCACTAGCTTTCTCCACACTTTCGTAGCCTTGCATACTCCCTTCGCTTCAATAACATCCATAACCCGCCTCGGTGGCGTAGTTGGCTAACGCGCTAGTCGTGTTGAGCTCGACCGCCGAGGACGGGGAGATCAAGGTTCGAATCTCGGTCGGGTGAACTGGGGGTGGTTTTTCCTAAATGATTTTCCACTCTCCCTCCACGCAAATGCTGGTTCACTTCCTCTAATTCAACCTTCCCAATTCCCAATCCATTAGCGTAATTAGTACTTAAAGCGTATAACCCGAACGGGTAGTAAGACGTGGGGCTAAATAATAAATATAGTAATAATAATAATATCCATAAACTGAGTCACACATTGTCGTTTATTCTTAAAACTCTTAATGTTTCTTTTTTCATACATTTATCTACAACATTTAGCCACGTCTATTTTGATTAAAATTCGTATCTAAGCTTTGTTTAACATAAAAACCAAAGTGGCGCATCTGATTTTTCAGGTAAAATAACATACAGGATACTTTACATAAACAGATATCCTCAATTTTGGTCATATCTCCGCAACTGTTTGAGATAAGAAAGTATTTATCATTGTAAATCTCTAGAACTATTCAATATAAAAACACTTAATTTAAATATGTTTTAAAATACTAGTTGTATCTGACTTAGAAGAAAATACACAGGTTTGTTCAGATATCTAGGTAAAACATCATAGATTGTAGATGTTTATAAATAGACAAATGATACACGGTAATCGAACCCGCAACCCTTAAGCTTAATGCACCGATGCTCTACAACTGAACTATTATTACGAATATAACAGTAACCTAAATATAATTTCGATCTCCCAGGCTTAGCTGGTTCTGCACAATTAATTGTACAAGAGTTTTCTTTCTTCTATGATACATTTTTTTTATTAAGGCGCGTTTATGTGGAATTAGAATGGAAATAAAATCTCACAGTGATGGAGCACGCGTGGTGCCCTTTCTTCCTCTTTATAACACACAGCCGGTGTTAGAACCCTGACCTCCCACGTAAAAGGCGACTAAAGTCCTATGTGAAACATAAGATCACCATTGCGTTTTTTATTATTATATTTAGCAGCCCGTCTTACTACCTGTTAAGGTTATACGTATATATATATATACTAGTTACGATCGGGAGTTAAGGATAAGTAAGGTTGAAATTAAAGAAAGTTCACCCGCATTTGTGTAGAGGAAGGATGGAAAACCATGTTGTAAAAAATAACCTCAGTACACCCGACCTGGATTTGAACCACGATCTCCCCATCATCGGCAGTCTAGTCTAATACGATAGTGACGTCTTAGATCATGCGGCCACTGAAGCAATTAAAAAATAATAATTAATCAACCGATTTCAAATAAACTGAAAACATACGTGAAAGCCCACGACAACGTCATAAATAAATTTTTTCAATAGTCTGTTATACACCACAGTGTTCATAAGATCTGATTCGTCGGTCTCGCAACATACTGGATACATTTCTGGTGACTAAGAGGGCTAAGTTCGAATCTCATTCGGGTGCACTTGAGGTTTCCGCATGTGATTTATACGTGTGGTTTTCCCATCTCTTCTCCACGATAATTCGTGTGCACTTCCTCTAAAACAACCTTGCTCTCACTTACACTTATAATTAATCCGTTAATAAGCTTGGAGTTAAATGCAATAGTAAAAAAAAATGACAAATCGAAAGCCTATTTCTCAAAGCCACCATTACAGTGCCACGCGTGTTAAAACGACACAAAAAAAAAAAAGTTCACCGACCTTGATGTTCCCCGTGGTAAATTTCATCATTCAACCTTACTTGATCACTTTGATCTTTCAAGGTTCGTAATAATGTGATTTTGAAACAAGCATAGTTTTGTTTTAATCTCTCTTCACATTTAATTGATTAATCAACACAACTTAATTTCCTTTCTCTTTCTTGTACACCCTGAGGTAATACATAACAAGGAAATAAAAGCATTGGTTTCAACCCCCCCCAAGGACGAATAAAAGTTCCGAGAGAACCTGGTTCGATACATGTAAGGTACGTAAAATAGTGATTTGGAATTTGTTTGAAGGCCTATTCCTTTTACATAGGTAGTATTCTCAATGGTACTATGTTCGAATGTTATTGGTAAGTGTGGTTGGTTTAGCCAGTTTGTAAGTCTTCTACTAATGTAACAACAATATCTTTCAAAAGTGCACGTTGAATATACTCTTGATGAAAACGAGTTTAACTATCATCTTTTATGAAAGTTAAAGTGTTAAAGCTAAGGGGATACTGGAGAGTGGAGGAGGTTACATAATAATAAGGTACATACCCTGTAATCTTCACAAGATATTGTTAGAATAATAAAATCTCGTAGAATACGGCGGGCAGGACATGCAGCGTGAATGGAAGAATCTAGAAGCGCGTTCAGGGTACTGACCAGAAAACCCAATGGGGGGAGGCCTTTGGGAAGACCTAGACGCAGATTGGAGGATACTATTAGAATAGACCTGAAAGAGATAGGGTGTAATGAGGTGGACTGGATAGGGATATGTGGCGTACTTTTGTAAGTGTGCCAATGATCTTTTAAATTCCTGATGTCTTAAAGTAAGTAAGTAAAGTTATGAACCTGCTGACATTACATTTTATAAAAGAGGGCATGATCATAGAAAATTATGAAAATATTTGCTGTAGAACAATTTTTCGTCTCTTATTTTTTTCAAATTTTAGGGAATATTCAATTTTGAACACCACACAACAGATTTTTTTTCCTTCTGTTAATCGCATCTTAATACCCGTTTGGGCTACACGCCTATTTACACTGATTGATTAGGGATGATAAAAGTGGGATTAGAGTAAATGTAGCTTCATTTACGTCGAGGGAGAGCGTAAAATTATGTATATATTAATTTCAAAATAGAAAAAAAAAATGTGTGTATTAAAAAAAATAGACGTCTATACACAATCTACTAAACTAACTAGTCTATAGGAAGAAAATACATTTTTTCTATTATGGTTTAAATTTGATCAAAACATATGGAAAAACAATTTCCGGTAAACTTTGTACAATTTTCTAATATAAGATTATTATTATTATTATTATTAGCACCGCGTCTTACTACCCGTTCGGGTTATACGCACTTACGCTAATGTGTAATGGTAGGGTGATTGTGAGATGAAATGAAGGACCTACAGTTTAACGTGGAATCCGAACCACGGTGGTGGCCTGGCATTCCCCACATTCACATGATGTCTTGTCAGAGGTGAAGGAAGGGTTTTGAAATCAGATAAATCTGTGCCGGGACCGAGGATTGAACCCCGGCCGCCAGCACAGAAGTCTGACACCTTACCCCTAGACCACCAGGTCACCTACTCTAATATAAGAAAATATCCAAACTACCCTCTTAAGTTTTCTAGTCCATTACCTAAGGTTGAAATAAATGATTGGTCAATGAAAATTATAATTATTTATTATAATATCTATCTCTTAAGATAGCTATATTTTTATTGCATTTTTATTTGCATCGAAACTATGGGCGTTGGGAGATATGTTGGTTTCTCGGAGGTATTAAAAATGTATAAAAGTGTATATAAGCCTTACGAGCATTCCGTAAAAATATTACGGCCCTAATTAGAAAATGAAACGCCATGTCATTGGTTGTTAATCTGTGTTCCACAAACCTTATAGAGTAAGTGTATTAATAATTAATATTATTATTATTTAGCACCGCGTCTTACTACCCGTTTGGGTTATACGCTTTACGTACTAATTACGCTAATGGATTGGGAATTGGGAAGGTTGAATTAGAGTAAGTGAACTCATATTTGCGTGAAGGGAGAGTGGAAAACCATTAAGGAAAAACCACCCCCATTTCACCCGATCGAGATTCGAACCTCGATCTCCCCGTCCTCAGCGGTCAATAATTAATAATAATAAGCCACAATTTAGGAGCAGATGCAACATGTCCAAATAATTTACAAACAAATTACAAACTGTAAGTAGTTTATTGAAGATATATATCAAGGGAAAAAGCATCGACTATCAACTTTATGTTTTGTGTGTGTGTTTGTGTGTGTGTGTGTGTGAGAGAGAGAGAGAGAGAGAGAGAAAACCGTAACCTGAAACCAATCTAGGCTATTCACGTATTAACACTAATGGGGTAGATATTAGGAAGGTGGAATATTGAAGAAATGCACCCACATTTGTTTTGAAGAGAGAGTGGGAAAACACTTATAAAAAAATTCCCTTCAGTACACTCAACCAGGATTTTATATTTTTATCACCGCATCTCACTATCTGTTCAGGTTATAAACATATATGATAATTACTCAAATGGGATAAGAATGAGGAAGGAAGCATTTTAGAGGTAATCTACCCGCATTTACATGAAAGTAAAGTGGGAAACCATTTATTAAAAACCATCCTCAATAGACCCGACCAGGATTCAAACACCAATCTCCCCGTTATCGACAAGCCAGTCCAACGTGAGAACGATGTCTTAGACTATTCGCCCACGGAAGTGGGTATCACTTAACTCAAAATAAACCTTAATCAGTGGTCACGCTGTCTAAGGTATTTCTCTTGCAATATACTTAATTCACATTAAGGGTTCAGATTTTAGCCGAGTCTATTTGAATAAGTTTCCCCTAAATGGTTTTTCACCATTACCGCACACAAATCTGTTTACATTTTCTCTAAATTCTATAATCACAACTTTTGAATGTGGGGAATGCCAGGCCTCCACCGTGGTTCGGATTCCATGTTAAAGTGTAGGTCCTCCATTTCATCTCACAATCACCCTACCATTACACATTAGCGTAAGTGCGTATAACCCGAACGGGTAGTAAGACTCGGTGCTAATAATAATCTAAATTCTGTCTTCCTTGTGTCTACTCTAATAGAATAGTTGAATGTTGACGGGTAGTAAGACGCAGTATGGGGGTGGGGGAGGGAAGAAGCTAAATGATTTTTCTTAGCGCTACATTATCGGCCCTGCCAATAAACAATAACCGGGGCTCTTAGTTCGATAGACGCACATGCTATACTAGGATGGCAAACCGTGCTATGACTCAAAGGAAATATCACTCAAATGGCGGCGTCTCTTGTACAGACCATTTTATAATGATTGAGGCCCAGTGAATCCATGGCATTAAAGATATAATGAGAATCCCTAAACGTTTTCCGGTCGTGTTTTTTTTTTCCTCTAGAAGATTAGATCCGACTCTAGACACAAGCCACCATTACCTCGACGTTTATCTGATACTTTTTAAACCACATGTAATCATTTAATTCACGTTGGCTAACTTAGTAAGAAAGAAAAAATGCTTTACGTCTGGGAAGTGTGGATAAAGTTAGTGAGGACGGATTAAGTACGGAGTTGTTTCTTGAACTATAGACAGAGTTTCTTGTGAGGGAACTGCGTGATTAGTTATGTAAGTATATATGTATATTAATACACGCATCCAAACTATGGACCCTAACTTCCCCATCACCAGCAAACCTGACAATATGAGATTGGCGCATTCTTTGCGTGCTCATGGTGGGGGTATGACGTTTACTGTTTACAAACACAAACAATTTTTTTTTTTCATTTCTTAGGTAGATGGGTTCATCTAATATATAAATAGGATTTATTTGAAATTATTGTATATTCATAGTATATATTTATTTATTTATTTTATTTATTTAGAAACTATGTACAATATACTAACCACACGCAGATACTTAAATAATAACAACACATTCTATTTGAAAGAAAAAAAATGTGAAAAAAAATCTTGTTGCCCAGTAAATTGGTGCATTGTCTTGAAATTCACCCTCGTCATCCTGTTCTCTTGGATTATATAGTTTAAGTTGAAAATATACAGAGAGCTGACACTAAATCATGTTAACAGATTTTAAAAAAAAATCGACACATGTGTAATACTTACTGTATTTTTGATGTTTGTATTTGTAAGAGCTATAAGACCAACAAGAGTTCTTATAATTTATTACGTTTGACAATATGGATATTTTTCTAGCACCTCGTTTATGATAGGTTATACGCATATGCACTAATCATACTACTGAATTTAGAGGAAGTGTATCCGCATTTGCGTGAGGTGAAAGTGGAAAACAATTTTGGAAAAACCTCCCTTAATACCCCGACCAGGATTCGAACTCTCTCTCCTTGTCATCGGCAGTCTAGTCTAATCCTGAAAATTGAAAAATGACACCTCGACACGGGAATCGAACACAGAACCTTTGGCTTAGTACGACAATGCTCTAACCACTGAGCTATCCAGGATTCGTCCCGTACCCAGGGTCATTCTTCACTCATATTTTAAGGCAGAGTCTATAATGGACGTGTGGAAATCGTCGGCCACAAATGTGTGATTTTATTAAGATCACAAGCTATCAGATAACGAAGTCACCTTCGACTCGGTAGTTGGCTTATTGCTGAACACGGGTCGATTCCTGGATAGCTCAGTGGCCAGAGCATTGACGTACTAAGCCAAAGGTCCCGGGTTCGATTCCCGTGTCCAGGTGTTATTTTTCAATTTTCAGAATATAATATCTAGATGGAGTAATCCTCACTAAAAGCATAAATAATAGCTTTGACTATTTGAGTCTAGTCTAAGATGAGAGTGACGCCTTGAATTCTGCGGCCACCAAAGTAGGTACCATGGCTCTTTTAACGGCTTAATTTAAGGATTAAGGGCGCTAAAGGTGTATTAGAAGAAATACAGGCCATAGGTCTATTAGCTTAGAGAGGGGATCATAAATCTACAGTAATACTGTAAACCACAAGTGGTTGTAATAAAAATGCTTGGGTTATTTGATATAGCGACCTTCTAAATACAAAGGAATTCAGAAATTCTTCTTACCCCGCGCACACAAGGCTTGAAACACCGCACAATCATTGACTTAAGAATTTATTATATGAAAGGGGGCCGTCTACCGGAACACAAAGTAATGTTTTATAGATATATTCTAGAGACGAGATAGGACATCTATGTTCTAAAACTGTGTTCTCTATGGGAATGAAATGTGGTCTCTTACCTTACATGAACATTTTTTTTATCGTGTTTAAAAACAAGATGCGTAGGAAGATATTTGATCCAAAAAGGTATAAGGCTATTAGAGGCTATTAGGTTACATAATGATGAGTTACATAACCTGTACTCTTCACAAGACATTGTTAGTATAATCTAGTCTCGTATATTACGGTGGGCAGGACATGTAGCGTGATTGGGAGAATCTAGAACCGTGTTTAGGGTATTGACTGGTAAACCCAATGGGAAGAGACCATTGAGAGTACCTAGACGCAGATGAGAGAATAACATTAGAATGGACCTGAAAGTGTTAGAGTGTAATGAGGTGGACTGGATAGAACTAGCTCGAGCTAGAGCTATATGGCATACTTTAGTAAGTGCGGCAATGAATTTCGGGTTTCTAATGCCATAGATTAAGTAAGTTTATATTCACTGATATATAGAAACGATAGTATGATAGAAATATGTTGGCTACGCACAAAAGGCTATAAATATAGTATTTGATCATTGTTTTTACTATGAACCTGAGACCACATCAGTCTGAAAAGCCTCACTCTTCCACAGATCTCACACCACGTCAAGAATAAATAGTCGGACCTACTCAAGATTCGAACCAAATTCTCTCTAAGCAACACCATTTTAGTGATCTCTCATCCAGGGCTGAAGATAACAAACTATACAATAAATCATCTTGGGAATCTATGGTGTCACCCGTAAATTATTGACTTACCTTTTGGAGCGTCCCGCTGTGTGTTCCTAGCGCCGTCGAACCACTGCGCTGCTGTCGGTAATATGGACAGCACGTGTATCGGCAGCTACTGAACGTTGTTAGCAGCCACTACTCTTTCTCTCTCTCTATTTAGATGTATAGTTTTCTCTCTATCTCTTTAGATTTATAGTTGTACTGTCATCCACCGCACTCGCGACTACTCGTGGCAGAGGCGAGTCTCGAACTGGTGACGGCGTCTCACGGCTTGTTCTCGTCTTGTCATCCTATACTCCTCTTCCCCTCCTCCTTTCCCCCTCCATGGACGAGGAGGGGGGGAGGAGTCGGTAGAGAAGATAGGAGAGGAAGAGAGCAGCAGTACCTAAGTCAACATATAACTGGACAAAAAAAAAAGTTTTAGAATAAGGTGATATCAGACTTAGACCAGTGGCGTCGTTAGAATAACAGCTCTGGAGGACTTTCATTAAAATTGTTTTATAATTATCTATAGCTTATTTATTTACCACGCATTTATCTACCATAGTTGTACAGTCTGTACATATTTAATATAACAAACTAAGTACTACCTCTTTTCTTGACAATGTACCACCAGAAAGCAGTGATACATTTTTTTTGTTCCAATTTATCCGACTGTCAAGATATATCATATTTAATATCAAAATATAATATGATCTTGGGATTTAATACGTTTCTACAAAGCCAAAATTAAGATTTGCCTGGTTTTTGAAACAACAAGTTGTTAAATATTTTATAAACATTGTAAGTAAATATAGGAAGACCTAAACATATTTTTAGATTAGGGGGCTTTAAGGGCGGTAGTCACTCCCCTTTAAAAGACCTAACGATGGCTTAAACTTATGAAACTAGGCTCACTATTTACAAAATATAGTCGAATCACAATGTGAATAATCTTTTACACTTTTATGGCATGCAAAAATTAAGGTAAAGGTGCCAACAATGACTAAATATATTTGTAAGTACTGTCAAGATTGCTACTCTCTCATTTTTCAAAGAAAGGACCTTTACAAAAATATTAACATATTAGTTTGTGACCAAAATGTTGATATTTTATTAGTGTTATTCTATATGTATTGATATTATCTATCAAAAGTGACAACTTCAGATCACATGAGGTGACGTACAAATACCTGAGAATAGATATATAACTTTTCTAGCTGTTTTCTTATGATAATAGGATTTTATCTATGATGACAATTTTTTTAGTAAAAAAGCAAGACATAAATATACTAAAAATTAATTTGTATATGTACTGTACATATAAAAAAAGGAGATATAGAGTAAATAGAAGACAAATAATAAAGAAAGAACAAAATATTTTAAACACAAAACTGTGTATTTAAACTCTCGTTTCGTTGCTAATTCAAGGGAACACTGAATTACAGCAAGTCAAATAATACTTAAAAAAAAAAGTTTCATTGTAAATTTCAAGGAACAAATATAATATATTTATTAATTTAAGATTATTTCTTAAAACACTCATTACCTGCATTTAATGTTGTTTAGATAATTCTATATTAGTTTTTAGCTACCTTACGATCTAACATTATCTTAGTAATTTTTAAAATTTAAACATCCAACCTTAATATGTGTTTATTTGTAATTTTACATACTATCTTTATAAATTAACTCAATGTGGATTTGATTAACTACATCCCGTTGAATGTATATTATTTTGTATGGTTTCCATTAAAGAGCTATAAATATCATGGAGATCTTGTTCACAGTAAAGAAAGTATTATCTAGGCCTAGATTTTCAAATTTGAATGTCTTGCCATGTTTGAACACTGTTAACAAAAGTGCATGTAAGTTATTCCTACTATTATCTATTAAAAGGATACATTCAAACAAATGCTACTCGTTCCATAAGGAATGTTTAATAACGAATAACAAACATTATTGTAAGTTTTTGTTTGTTAACAACACAACAACGTGACTAATCGACACACAGACTATGAAAGTATTAAAGTCTATATTCTAATGGAATACGAAGTTTTCCCCTTTTCCTATTATAAAATAGTGTCTAAAGAAAATTTATTTACACTTACTTGAGCTTTGATGATATTATTGTCTTGTATTGTCGTGAATGTAGGATTTTATCTACAGTATTTCTGAATGAATTGAAGAACTAAAGTGATTCGGCAGACGGACGATCCCAAATCAGATTTTTGAAGGGGTGGTTTGAAGTTAGGTTTGGTCGCAATAGTGTTGACTTTACTGGATTACTTCAATATAAATACATTTTATGGAATATTATTAAAACATTGAAGGTTAAAGTTTTTAGCTTTGTTGGGAATGCGTGTTGATCGTATTTAGTCTGCTATCTTTAGTTTTGTGTTAAGTATGTATCTCTTTGGTTTTTAAGATAATCACTTGTTTCATTTGTTTTATACGTAGAGTGCTTCTTTTGTTTTGTTTTATACGTGATGGCTGTTCTCTTTGCCTGTGCAATTTAAGACATGAGATTAAATGTTTTTATTAATTATGCATTTTAAATATTATATTCCTATTAAAGGGATTACATTTTAACTATGAAGATTATTTTCCGATTTATTATTTAAGTACTTGTAATAATTATCCAGTAGTATTTTAAAGCCATATTTTTATCGGGTGATTAAGGTGTAGAGGAGTAAGATGCCTCAGCGGTAGAGATGCCCTGCCCCCAGATTTAAGAAATGAAAGGTGATAATATTTCTATCTACATTTGTTGGTTTACCTTGAAGATGTTCTCAACGGATTAATCGATGTTTTCCCATTTATTGCGGTTCGTTCATTGTTAGTAGAGATACCCGCCTCAGTGGCGTAGTTGGCTAACGCGCTTGTAGTGTTGAGCTCGACTGCTGAGGACGGGGAGATCAAGGTTCGAATCTCGGTCGGGTAAACTGGGGGTGGTTTTTCCTAAATGGTTTTCCACTCTCCCTCCACGCAAATGCGGGTTCACTTCCTCTAATTCAACCTTCCCAATTCCTAATCTATTAGCGTAATTAGTACTTAAAGCGTATAACCCGAACGGTTAGTAAGACGCGGTGCTAAATATTATTATTATTAATATTATTATTATTAGTAGTAGTAGTAGAGATGATTATTTGTTGCGTGACTCGTTCTGGGCAAGTGTATCAAAAACGTATCCCCTGCTGTTGGCGATGCCGCGGTTAAGCCACAAACCACATAATCCACCCGCGCATAATCGGCAGTCTACTTTAGTTTTTGGCGAGTGTATTTCTTTGTCTGTGTGTTTAAAAATAATAAATCTCCTTTATTTTAGTAGATTGTAGAAAAATGGAGTAGTCCAAAGAGAATCATTAAACCTCATTGATCTTTATAAACACCGTTGCGTAATTTTTAATCCTAAGAATCCTGTACACTTTAATAATATCAAAAACAAGATTCGTGGGAGGGTATTGGGGTTGAAATTAACAGGGATGTCAATGAACGAAAAAAAAAAAAAAATGTAAAGTTGGTTGGCTGCACTCAAAAGGGAAACAAATAAAATTTGAATTACAAATCTGTACATATTTCTACCATGATATAATCTTGTCATCCGCCATTGACGGAGTTTTTGCCTTTTTTTTTTTAGCTTTGGTAGCAATGGATAGATATAATTATATGCAGTCGTTGATACTTGTTCACGCGTACTCATTGCACTACCGATATTGAAGCACAACTGAGATAGATGGAAAAAAACTACGAGGTTATCTACCAGCCACTGGAAAAAGTTGTGAACATGTTTTATTCAAGTTTAAACACTCCATCTACATCTAACAAAACGAATATGTTCTTTGTAAATGTTCGAGAACATGTTCTGTTCTGTGTTCTAGACTTGAACCGGCTTTACATTCTTGAGGGCAACGCAGCATCTCTTATTGATATATTAATGTGCGTAGCAAGGTTACATTACTACACCAAATCTATCGTTAAGTTGGTTGAAACTTAGCATAATTTCGTATAGTTAATAATAGGATGAACCACCGAGATCCAAAATTGGCCATTGAGGACTAGAATTTGTCGAATGGTTCTATTTAAATCTATTTCAATTGGAAAACATAAAGCGGTTCAAGTACCTGGGAAGTTTGTTGACAAAGAATACCTATCACACCAAGGAAATTAGGTCTAGGATCACCATGGACAAGGAATCTTTCAACAAGTAAAGGTTACTGCTGACCAGCAATTAGGGCTTAGAATTGAGGAATAAACTGATGAAATGTTACATTTGGAGCGTCGCGCTGTATGAAGCAGAAAATTAGACTCTTAGAAAAATAGAAAAGAAATACTTGGTTAGCTTTGAAATGTAGTGCTGGAAAAGACTTGAGAGGATAGGGTGAACCTAACAGGATGACAAATGAAGCAGTCCTACGAAGAGTGGGTGTGAAGATAACCTTTTTAGTATGCGATTTTTTGGTACAAAGCAAACTGGATCGGGAACATCTTTAGGAGGAACTATCGTCTGCATGACATCTATAAAGGAAAGGTTGAGGGAGCGAGTAGATTAGGAATAAGCAGTATTCAAATATCAGATGACTTAAAGGAAAGATGAAAATTCTGAGAGCTCAAGGGAGAGGCAGAGGACAGGGTGCATTGGCGATCTAAATTCATTGACAAAAGGAATAGACCTATCGTAAGACAGAACACATAATAGTAATAATAATAATAGCCACCTTAAAGTGAAAATGTGTGTATACATATGCTCCATTTATCATGGTAGATTGTAAACAATATATTTATGAATGCACAATAAAGATAAAAATAAATAATCTTGAAATACACTCCACCCTTTGTAATTATTTCCGCCAAGAGCAGCAAGCAGCATACAAATATTAAGGTGGGAGTGTGGGAACGTAAGGCAAGATCAGTATTTTTGCAGTTTTTATAAAAATTTTTTTTTTTTTTTGCTAAACCAAATAAAATATTGATTCATTAGAAACATAAAGCTTAATCTTATTAAAATGACAATATCAACAGTCGTTGAATATCTGTCATGAGAATAGTGGCATTAGATTAGAAACCTTTTAAATGAAGAGAAAATTTGTCATTACATTCCAGAACATCCTTGACAGATTTGAACAAACTGTTGAATTCTTCATATGAAGAAAATTATTTAACTCTAAGTTTATACTGAATAATTATTTGAGTTCTTTTGAATAACATTTTTTTTTATATAAAAACTGCAAAAATATTGCCCCTAACTCACGTTACCAACACTCCCACCTTAATATGAACTATGCACATAAAAATATTTATAGTTAAATACATACAGTATATTATCTGTATAAAATAACTCACATAATAAACATAGTACTATTGTTAAGTTTATAGATTTGATTAGCAGGATTGGAAGGTCAAATGGTGCACCGAAAATTGTTTTCAGTGAGCAAATACATATAAAAATATCAACTAGTTTGTACGCGTTGGACATCGGCATGATTATTAAAGCATTATGATTGAAACATTGTCCAACCTCAGCCAAGAGACTTAAGTTCGAATCCCACCAAGAATGTAAATGGTCTTTGCGTGGGGTGAAAGTATAAATAAGAATAATTACCTATTGTTTATTATAATAGCGCTTAAAAGAGATGTATTTCTTTTGGGTTTGGAAATACTCACTATCCTCCTCATCTTACTAACCATTCGGTCTAGCTTCATATTTGCACCACTGGGTAGAAGTGAGGAAGGTATAAACGAGAGGAAGTATACCCAAAATTGCGTGGAAGGAGAGTGGGAAAATATTTAGTAAAAGCCACTTCAGTACACCGAACCAGGATTTGAAACTAAGCCTTTCCATCACTGACTCTTTTATACGCGTGTCCATTTGTATGTATTTAAATGCTTAGCAAATGATATGTTATGTAATATAGGTGACCTGGTGGTCTAGGGGTAAGGTGTCAGACTTCTGTGCAGGCGGCCGGGGTTCAATCCTCGGTCCCGGCACAGATTTATCTGATGTCCAAACCCTTCCTTCCCCTCTGACAAGACATCTTGTGAATGTGGGGAATGCCAGGCCGCCACCGTGGTTCGGATTCCACGTTAAACTGTAGGTCCTTCATTTCATCTCACAATCACCCTACCATTAAACATTAACGGAAGTGCGTATAACCCGAACGGGTAGTAAGACGCGGTGCTAATAATAATAATAATAATATGTAATATAATGTTATATGGCTCCCTAATTTTTTAATCAGCTCATAACGACGATACATGCCTAACTTGTCTACTAAGTTCGGAGAAGAGAACTAATTTTTGAAGAGTACTGTACCATCAACTCCTCTCTTCAGTAAATTCTCATATAATGTATTCATGAAACTAAGAGGTATTTCCGGCGCGTGGGTAGCAAACTTTACCACATCCTTGCAACATGATGCTAAACCCCAAACAAAATCAATGAGTGGTTTACCAGCTATGGTATTAGCAAAATTACTTTATTCGCCGTGTCAGGCAACAACAAAAACGTCTCAAAATTACATACCTGCTCGTGGAAATAACGTTTTCGTGATGTTTATTTTTTTCATTCATCCGACTTAAAATGAATCATTATTTGGGTAGGTAATATTCAATCAAACGTTCACTAGTTTCGTATACGTATATGGATACATGTTTATATTTGTATGTTTCATTGGAGTTGCAGTGGGGTTGGGGGTGGAAGTAGGGTATTTCGGGGTCTACGAACCCTTACACACACGTTAGAAATAATGTGTTTTGAATGCATTTTGCCATGCCAAGCTTATTTGGTTTATTTATTTCATATTTTCCTTCTATTGGTTGAGAAAAAAGATAGATTTCTAAATTCTTAATAGTATTTTTAATAGTATTTCTTAATAGTATTTATTCTTTACTCTCATTATCATCAATTTCTTAAGATCATATTCGATGAGCGAGTGATCTAAGGCAAAGCGTCATTATCACAATTTAATAGATGGCCAATTATGTGTAGATCGGAATTTGAATCCCTGTTAGGGTGACTTTTTCTAAATAGTTTTCCACTCTCCTTCTACGCAAATATGACTAGACATCTTCTAAATTCAACCTTTATCATCCTTAGCACACTATCTTAATTAGTACATAAGTGTATTACGCAATCAATAATGCTAACTAAAAAAATAATTCTAGCAGCTCTTTATCCTATTTGGTCCTCTAATTGCCTACTTCATTCGGTCTTTGTAGCTGTTTAGGTTTGGGACGCCAAAAAGTTTTTAAAATAATAATAATAATAATAATAAGTACTAATAACAAATATAATAATATTTAACACAATCGCTTGAGATCAGTTTGTATTTTTATCAAATAAAAGTGGACCCATATTTCATTTACAGAAAAATATATAATTTAGATAAAACACCCCAGTCCTACCCCCATAAAATATCCCATCTACGCCACTGGGCTGTGTGTTTATATTTAATTTTTACATTGTCATACTAAGGGGCTTAAGGTGGGGATGTAGGGAATGTGAGAAAAAATTAGTGTTTTACGGTTTTTATTATCAAAACCTTTTTGGTCTGAATAAATAAAATATCGTTCCAGTATAAACAAAGAGTTTAATTCTCTTCAAATGTTGATATCAACAGTTGTTGAATATCTGTCATGAGCATATCGGCATTAGTTGACGAATTTTAAAATTAAGAGAAAAACTTGTCATTATATTTAAGGACATTCTTTACATATAATCAAGAAATGTTGAGGTCACCATGTTAAGTAAATTAAACTCTTTGTTTTTGCTGGAAGAATATTTAAATTATCTTGGTAAAAAAAGTTTTGATAAAATAAACTGCAAAAATACTTTACCTTTTCTCACTTTAATCTGGTCTTATCGTTTGAGAGTCAGGGTAATTTAATTTAATTTAGCACCACGTCATACCACCCGTTCGGGTTATACGCTTAAGTACTAATTACGCTAATGGATTAGGAATTGGGATGGTTGAATCCAGGGGAAGTGTACCCGCATTTTCGTAGGGATAGTGGAAAACCACTTAGGAAAAACCATCACCAGTTCACCCGACCAAGATTCGAACCTCGATCTACCCATCCTCAGTGGTCTAGCTCAACACGACTAGCGCGTTAGCCAACTACGCCACCGAGGTGGGTATCAGGGTAATTAACCACTCTCCTAACGCTGCTTGTATTAATGTTTAGTTATGTATTCGCAACTTTGGACGGGGCACCAATTTACGTTTGATGATAAATTTTAACTATTAAGATATAACGGAATTAAAACTGCCTTATCATATTCATCTACACAAACTTACAAAAAAAAAAAACAAAAAAACTATTAACTTCCTTAAAGTCTCAGCCCATAAAGTAAACGACTTTAACCATTTCCGGCAGTGGCATATATATATTTTTTATTTTTATTTTTGTGTTCTTACTAATATTGTATGTGTGAGGTTAGTTTAGCTCGACGCATGAATCAGAAATCGTTGAACAAATAAAAAGGAGTGACATGTGCAATAAAAGGGTCACGGTCAACACCCTGTCTCGTTTTATTGCGGCGGTATTATGGCCGACAAGGAACTTAGAACGGTCTTTCATAAGAACGTAGTGGAGACCTTAAGGCCCTGCCTACCCATAAATGCACGGTTCTAAACAAAAGAATTTAGAACAAAATATATTTAATAATTCAACCTTGTTGTTTTTTATTTATTTTAGTAACATATCTGGGCATCTTTCATAATTCTTATGGAATTTTCAAACCATGCTAAAAATAGTTATTGAAATAATTTCATTAAAATGTTTCCATTTCAATGCATTTTAAATGGGATAACAAAAATTATTAATGGATTTATTTATTTTCTTTGTACAATTAAGCTAGAGTGTTTGTTTATAACATACTATTTAATGAATAATTTCTTTTTCTTTTTAGACATATTTTTTTAATTTGGGTTAGCTTCAATAATCACGACGATATTGAGCTCTAACGACTCCCAAGTCGACTCTCTAGTCAAAATACATGGTTTTAAATACAACTTTTCCTTCTGCAACTAGTTGTCTTAGCTGATAATAGGTGCCGTTAGTATGATCATTACCCATTTACAAGCTAGTATCATTTTGCAAGCGTTGGCTAACCTGCTGTATCGGAATGCAGGCGGCAATGGAGGGTTAAACTAATCTCTGTGACCTTCTTGAGTCAAAGAAACATTAATACCATGTACGTTAGGATAAGAAGGGCCAATGTCCAATTATGAAAATTTGCGTAATTAAATATAAACAATTAAACATCTTAATATATTCAGTAACTAAAATACTCACAAAGTCTTCCTGCTGTGTGAATAAATATACTTGGTCCCTACTTACTTCAATGAGAGTATTACTCTAGTGATACATTATTTTCAAAGAAAAAACCACACGCTTCTCCATATACAAAGTTTTATGACATTAGCCCTTATTTAACTGAGGCAGTAAAACATGTAAAATTCTTCACTCTTATCTTATATTCTTTCTTGAGTTTTCTCATTCTTTAGCACTACACGTTGAAATAATAAGTGTTAATATTTAAAGTAAATGAAAACTACTGTAAATTGAATTTTTAATCCACTATTATAATAAATGAAAATAAACATTCCTGCTCATATCAAACATAGTTATTTTAAATAAAGTTTGGTCTAAATGTAATTTGGAGACGTTCTCAGTATAATTTTATATACTAGTTTTTATTTTACTGTCTAGGATTTGACTCTCATTGGACTTTGGAATAAGTTATTTTTCAAAAAGTTAATGAACGAAGTTTTTGGTAGTCAAGATGTGAAAATGTTAATTTTATTTATTAGCGTGTTAAATGTGATTACTTTTAATTTGAGCCTGTTGCATTCTCGCAGTTTGTGCGCTCGTTTTGGAAGAAATGTATCGAATCCCGAACAATAAGTACCCACGGTGATTACTTTTTATATAATTAACAATATGTGACCTTTTTGCTTTCGAACAAAATCCAATGGATTGTATAAATTTTGAGGTGGAGAAGTATTTACAAAATATTATTTTATATCCTTGTGAATAACAAGTTTGTTAAGAAAGGGCGCACAAAGAAAATCAAAGATATAATTGATTATTTAACTTCTTGTAGTAAAGGGTAAGTTTTTTTTAATGGTATGCATATTACTGGCGCTTAGGCTATCTGTATCTACTAATTTAAGTACAATGGATGAGCAGCGATACTATTTTATTCACTGTAGAAATAATATCAAAATTAAGATACAAATAAATACTTCTATATAACAATGCAGCGATTATTCTGATATTTCAAGTACTTTTTTTTTTTTTAAGAAAAGCTCTTAGCTGAAAGTAAATGTTACTAACACTCTGTAACGCACTTATTGTATGTTCAAAATCTCTTGTGCCTTGGCCGAGTTCGTATCACGCTAGTACTAAGTAATTTCAACCTAACAGGGAATCGAACTAGTCAAGTTATTGAGCTGATTAATTTACGCACTCAGTGCTCAGTCATAGCACTTTAGCAATATTGACCACGACATGAAGCCGATGATAAGTAAATATATATTTAAAACCATTAAAATTAATGAACTTTTGTGTTCCCTATGCCATAAAGTAAGTAAGTAAGTATTTGATACCCGACCGCCTCTGTTGTATATTGGTCAGATTTACTGGCTTCAGATACTGAAGTCCCAAGTTCGATCCCCAGTGCCCCTAATTCTGTCTGTGAAGCAGTGGGTCTGAAACGGAACCAAAATCAACCTCGTGAGGACAAATGAGGAGATAATTGAATGAATAAGTAGCGCTTCAGTCTAGAAAACTGAGATAGAAGTCTGGAGGGCTCGTTGTGCTAACCACATGGCACCCTCAGCTTGAAAATGTTGGCCCTATCTTTGCCAACATACGGCAGCCTCTCGATTGGTATAGCCTGCTTGCAGGCTGACACTATGGAGATATTACTCAAGTTAAACTCTACCAATAGGATAAAAAATTATTCCCAAAAATATTTATTTCTGGAAAATTGTGTAAATCCTATAGATGTTTGAAAACTGTAAACACCGTATTAAATAACAGATACCCACTTCAGTGGCTGAGTGGTCTAAGGTGTCACTAGTGTTAAATGGGCCTGCTGATAGCGGAGCACTTGGGGTGCAAATCCTGGTCGAGTCTATTGAGGGTAGTTTTTCCTAAATTGTTTCCCCATCTTCCAAAATAAAAATGCTGGTAGATAACCTCTCAAATGCTTCTTTCCTCATTACCACCCAATTAGATTATCATATATGCGTATAACATGACCAGGTAGTATGACGTGGTGATATCAGTAATAAAAATAACAGATATATTTATTGTCAAAATTGTTATAGTCTTCGAAATGAAACTGCTTTTAAAATATGTTATTGCCTCCTTAGCCTTTAAATTTTAAAAATTAGCCAAAGCACAGTGGCCAAATTTAGCACATTAAATTTTAGTTATTTTTTATTTTACCTGCTTACTAATAAACTCAAATAAATGGTACGACAAAATCGTAGGCTACATACTCAACCGTATAGGTATTTATTATAGTTAGTGACAAAATCTTCAAAAATAAGTTCTCTAATTTTACCTTAAATAAATTTTTCTCTGATAAATAAGTGTACATTATTATTTATCACTACCCTCACCAGATATTTATTTGAAAATATTTCAATAGTGGTACAACAGCATTAACCTGGAGTCACGTGACACTTTGATATGCTAATTACTCAAAATGGGTACGGGTACAAAACTTTCTCTTTGTGGTACAAAACGGTACAGAACTAGTACAAAACTTTGGCATGAAAAAGTTCAACAGTGGTACAACAGCATTAACCTGGAGACACCACTTTGATATGCTAATTACTCAAAATGGGTACGGGTACAAAACTTATTTGTGTTACAAAACGGTACAAAACTAGTACAAAACTTTGGCATCAAAAAATTCAAAAGTGGTACAACAGAATTAACCTAGAGTCACCACTTTGATATGCTAATTACTGAAAATGAGTACGGGTACAAAACTTATTTGTGTTACAAAACGGTACAAAACTAGTACAAAACTTTGGCATCAAAAAATTCAAAAGTGGTACAACAGAATTAACCTGGAGTCACCACTTTGATATGCTAATTACTGAAAATGAGTACGGGTACAAAACTTATTTGTGTTACAAAACGGTACAAAACTATTACAAAACTTTGGCATCAAAAAAAGTTCAAAATCAAAAGGGGTACAACCGCATTTACCTGGAGTACGTGGAGTAATCACTTTGATTTGCTAATTACTCAAAACGGGTACGGGTACAATACTTTTTCTTTCTGGTACAAAACGGTACAAAACTAGTACAAAACTTTGGCATCAAAAAAAGTTCAAAATTAAAAAGTAGTAAAACAGCATTAACCTTGAGTCACCACTTTGATATGCTAATTACTCAAAATGGGTACGGATACAAAACTTTGGCATCAAAAAAAGTTCAAAATTCAAAAGTGGTACAACTGCATTAACCTAGAGTCACCACTTTGATATGCTAATTACTCAAAACGGGTACGGGTACAAAATGGTACAAAACTAGTACTAAACTTTGGCATCAAAAGGTTCTAAATTCAAAAGTGGTACTACAGGTTAATGGACGTCTAGCTGACTGGAATGAATAAGCTAATTTTTCTGCTCGAGAGTGTGATTGTATCTTGACGTTATGTCTCCCCACGTTTAGTCAAACTTGGTCGCCTACACACTTTACGGTCCGGCACTACACTTCTTATCTCTCTCAATTCTTGGAAAAAAGTTTGCTTGCTGCCTTTACTGATTACCGGTCATGGTCGCCGGTGTCCCAATTGTTTAAACAAACCAGTAGTTCTGCCAACCTGATGGCTGGAATCCACCAGTTTGTATAACGTTAGCAACGCCATCTATTTTAGAGCTGAAAGCTCAATACGCCGCCAGGGAGGGTAGGCAGGGCCTTAACTGACGTTGATGAAAAAGTTGTCTAAATCAAAATATTGGTTCTCGAATAGGCAATCTACAGCAAAATTTTCATAGGAAGAGCCTTATCTGACCCCTGGATTAGTTATTAGATCTACTTTTACGTATTCATGTGTCAAGTCATAATTTTCGCAGGTGTCACTTTTGGTAGATATTACCAATACTTATCAAATAACACTAAGTATCTAGTAATTTTTTTCAATGTTGACCACAAGAAAAAATGTGTGTGTGTGTGTGTGCTTTACAAAAAAGCCCTTCATATGAAAATTGCTCTATATATTCTTAAACATCCGATTTATTTATAGTTTGTTTAGTTTTCCACCTCACCGTGTCTTAATACCCGTTCTTGCTATACCAATTTTAACTACCCTAAGGGGTTATGATTAGGGAGTGTAGAGTTAAGAGGGATCATATCCGGATTTGCCTGGACGAAAAGTGGGAAACCAATCAGGGGAAAAAAACCTCTAGTCCATCCGGCTGGGACTCAAAGCCCAACGTCCCCGTTCATTTATAAACCATAATAAATGACCCGAATGTTTGGTCCACGTGTCCACCAATACGGGTGTCACTTATATCAAACTCAACTTCAATCAAAACTCGCTTTGGTGGACGCATGGTCTAAAGCGTCACTCTCGCAATAAACTCGACTGCCGATGATGGGGAGAATGAGGTTCAAATCTCGGTTGGGTCTACTGAGGGTGGCTTTTACAAAATGATTTTTCCCTTTCTCTCCACTCAAATGGTGATAAACTTCTTCTAAAATTCAATTTTCCTCAGCCCTATCATATTAACGTGATTAATACAAATGCGTATAACCCGAACACGTATTAAGAGCAGTGATAAAATAAGTAGTACGGGCGGTGCTATAAAATACTACTAGGCTAATTTTTACACAAGGGTTATTATAATGGAATAGTCTGACCTGGTGGTCTAGGGGTAAGGTGTCGGACCTCTATGCTGGAGGTCCTGGGTTCAATCCTCGGTCCCGGCACATATTTATCTGATCACCAAACTCTTCCTTCACCTCTGATTAGACGTGTATTAATCACAACTTGTGAACGTGTGGAATGTCAGGCCTCCACCGGTTCGGATCCCACGTTAAACTGTAGGTCCTCCATTTCATCTCACAATCACCCTACCATTACACAATAGCTTAAGTGCGTACAACCTGAACGAGTAGTAAGACGCGTTGCTAATAATAATAATAATAATAATAATAGTAATAATAATATTAAAATGGATTCAGCTATTATTTGGGCTAAATAGTGTAGTTAGAGAAAGAGCCCCCACTTTAGCATGGATAAGCGATAAATAATTATGTGTAAGAAATCCCACCTCCCTTGACCGCCATCATTCAGCTAAGATTTGATCCTTGACCTTCAGTTGTCACAGACAATCTAAAGTATTTTGAGACCGACTAATTAGACAGCATAGCCAACAGTGAGGTTGAATTCTATCGTTAATAGGGAACTAACTATCGCGGTACGGCGCGTATATTATCTCTGATTCAATCCTTGGAGTAGTTTAGTTTAAAATGGATTATTAACAATTACCTTTACGGTCGTCCCTTCAAACTTATTCAGGATGTCTGTTTCTTAAATGATTTTCCACCCTCCTTTAATGCGAATAAGCTCAAATTTTCTCTACATTATATATTTCTCATTCCTAACCAATTAGTGTAATAAATTCGGATATCCCAGATGGATATTAATTATATTAAAATTTTAAAACATACTATTACTTTCTTTTTTTTCAAAACTGTTCTTTTAACACTAGTAGCTTTGTGAATAGTAGACCTCGCTCCCCATATTTTTTTTTTTAAAGTTCATCATGTTAAGAATTATATCATTTTCGTATCGTTACTACGGTCTTAACATTTCTCTTTGGATTCCAAGATTATATACCTCCTGTACTTGAAGTTGATATTCCTACTTGGATTTCTCTTTGGATTTCAAGATTATATACCTCCTGTACTTGAAGTTGATATTCCTACTTGGATTTCTCTTTGGATTTCAAGATTAAATATCTGCTATAATTTTTTCTGTAATTTAAAGTTGATGTCCCTACTTTAATTTCTCTTTTGGATTTCAAGATTAAATATCTCTTATAATTTTCTTGGGATTTGAGGTTAATATTTATCCTTGGAGATAAAATTATACAGAAAACAAATTAATACAATATTCAATAGCACATTATATCCATGGATAGTAACCGTTGTTTACGCGGTAAGACGTCAACCTCACAATATAACTATGTCCAAATTAAAAATAATACCCCCTACTCAATTGAATGCTTAGAATTTTAAATTCAAATCACTTGAGGCGAGTTTAAATAAACTAAGAAACTGAGTGATCACCATATTGAAATGTATAGCCAGTTTGAAAAAACATGTACGGATACATACCTTGTTCGGTATAGTTTCAAAGAATGTCCTTGCTAAATTTTGCTAAAATTAGTCCACTCATTTTACAATTATCGTAGAACACAGATCCGGACAAACAGACGAATTACCAAATGCTCAAGTTAAAACAGAATCTCACTACTCTCAGTTCAATTATGTCTCCACATAATGAGAGACGAGGCAGCAAAAATTTTACAGAATGAGTTATTTTGTTTGAATTTCTTCTAATGTAGCATCATAACTAGAAACCCTATTACCCGCTTCAGTGGCCAAATGGTCTAAAGGTTCACTCTCATGTTAGACTGGTCTGCTGATGATGAGTTCAGGGTTTGAATCCACTGAGGGTGGGTTTTCCTAAATTGTTTACCCACTCACCTTTCCATAAAGTTCTGGTAGAATACCTCTAAGATACGGGCTTCCTAATCCCTACCCCATTAGATTAATTATCATCAGGGCCCGGATTTTGATGAAATTACATCTGTTTTCCTTATTCTTCACATACAATGCTCACAAGTACATAAACTCTTTTCATGATCACCTGGTTGTCGAAATATAAGATTTGTAGGTAATTTTTTGTCATTTTGGAACTTTAGTTCATATTTTATTGGTTTGCGCCTTTTTAGAGTCATTTTTAAGCATTTTAAAGCCATTTTAAGGCATACATGTTTTTATTATTATTATTATTATTATTATTATTATTATTATTATTAGCACCGCGTCTTACTACCCGTTCGGGTAAACGCACTCACGCTAATTTGTAATGGTAGGGTGATTGTGAGATGAAATGGAGGACCTACAGTTTAACGTGGAATCCGAACTACGGTGGAGGCCTGGCATTCCCCACATTCACATACATGTTGAATAAGTATATTTTTAATTCTATCGATATTTTATAAATTCATAAATATTTTCAATATACATTTGTCGGAATGAGAAGATAATATAGGCAATGAGCTTTGTATCCTCTTTGCTTGTCTGCTTGTAAAACACACATTCCTGGTGAGAAGCTGCAAATATGTTTGAGATGGTTGCGTTGGAAAGGGGCAGATATTTCTTCTGAAGCACATATTTGAAAACTAATATTATATTTAGCGGAATGCGCGCGTATAGTTCGTTAAAGGCTTTTAATTAAAAATGTTTATTTCAATTTATTGGTGTAATGCACTTGTTTGATTTATTCATGTGTATTTATTACAACTCTTTGTTCATATCGTTAGGGATTTTTTTTATAAATTGAAGTCGATTTTTAAGATTGTAATTTTATAGCTCATTATTTGATGATATTTAGGTCATCAATGTCCGAGCCCTTATTATAATATATGTGTATAGCCTGAGACGCTATGATGATACAAACCCTATTGTCAAGTTATCATAAATACGAAAGTGTGTAGCCACTATTTATCGATGTTACGGTAACAGTTAGGCCCATCTAGTCTGGAGGAATAAATAAATGAAGTTAAGTGCTAGTGCGCTTGTGCCACTTTCTCCGCGTAGGTAAATATGGCACCATCATCGAGAATATAACTAACTTCCTTATCCAAGGTACACACTGTTGATTGGTGATATAGGTGAAGGTTGATGGTCTGTGATTGGTGTTTAAAAGGCACCCGTTGGAAAGTGCGAGTGATCGGTGGAGGGGTCGTGAATTCACGACAGATAGCGAACGTTGACGAGGGGAGGGGAGGGATAACTGAACCAATAAACAACTAACCAAGTGGATGATTGAACATGTGGGTAATCGAATAGGTGAGCGACTGAACAAGTGAGCCACAGAACAGTCGAACAGCTGAACAAATAGACAAGTGAATTTCTGCACAATTATTATTATTATTATTATTATTATTATTATTATTATTATTATTATTATTAGCACCGCGTCTTACTACCCGTTCGGGTTATACGCTCTTACGCTAATGTGTAATGGTAGGGTGATTGTGAGATGAAATGAAGGACCTACAGTTTAACGTGGAATCCGAACCACGGTGGAGGCCTGGCATTCGCTGCACAATTGACCTGAGGAACAACTGAACAACTTACTTCGGTAGCCATGTGGTCTAGGGCGCTAGTCTCGCAATAAACCGGCTGCCAATGACGGGAAGATCGGAGGTTCTATTCCGATCGGGTGCACTGAGGGTGGTTTTCCCTAAATTATTTTCCACTCGTCCTCTACGCCAATTTGGGTGCACTTTCTCTAAATTAATCTCTAACACATCAGAGTCATTAGTACATAGGCGTATAACCCTAACGGGTAGTAAGATGGAGTGCTAAAAAAACCTGAACAAATATACAACTGAGTTGATGAACAAACTGAACATGTGGAAATTTTAGCGGGTGAGCAATTGGATAGATGCACAACTAAACAGGCATCCACTTAGTGGTCAAATAGTCCAAGTTGCCCCTTTCACAATGGACTGAACTGACGATGACAGGTATATCGGGATTCGAATTTGAATTGGGTGTACTGAGGGTGATTTTTACTAAATGTTTTTCCACTCTTCCACCACGCAAATTCGGCTACACTTCCTCTTAGCTAAACCTTACTAATCCCTAACACATTAATGTAGTTAGTTCATATGCTTATAATTCCAACGGGTAGTAAGACGCGGTGAAAAATAAACAATCAAGAAATCTAAAAGGGTATACAACTAAACAGTTGGACAAATTGAATGTGAGCAACCGAACAAGAGAGAAAATGATTGGATATGGTGGACAATTTAAAAGAGGACAAATAAACGGGTGGACGATTTAAAGGGTTGACTACTGAACAGGTGGATAGTTTGAACAATGTATAACTGAATAGGTGGCCAAATGACCCTACGGATAACTGAATGTGTGGGCATTCAAACAAGGGGACAAATGAACAGCACTGTGGGATCCCATAAATAATTCCTATATTTGTGAATAAGTGTAACGGGTAGATACAAATTCGGCCCCACCAATCCTATAGCAGTGCTCTACTATTTCGGCTTTAGCCATAATACTAATTTGGCCTCATAGAACATGTGAGTTTGGTCCCATGAATCAACCAAAAAATGTCCATCTCATTTTGTATGGACTTGAGGATAATTTTGTACCTTATATTAGTTAGGTTAGGCTTCACAACAACCTAACCTGCCTTCCCAAACACTATTAACAGGGCCGAGTACGTATGCAGTCCTTGTAACAGCAACGTTTATAAAATATATACATTTAAAAAATACCTAATATCGAACAATATTTTAGGCTATCGAACAATAAAAACACCAACGTAAATTCTTATGGAATATATTTTCCAGTCTCACTTGTAACTGACCACTCTCTAGAAATTTCGAACGTCTATCATGAATGATAATGAATTCCCAAGTCATATTTTTAAACATCCAATTTATTTTCTAGTAAGTAGTTTGGTTCTATTCTAGAGGGAAATGTAAGCGTGTTTGAATCTCCCTAAAGGGCATTTACTCTCTTGTATGCAAACTTTATTTTATATAATTGGAAAATTATTCAATGTAAAAGGATCCATTTAAATTGATTAATAGTATGTCTACAAATGTGTTTATGATAATTTTCTTTGCATGCGTTCATTTTCATGTCTTAACTTTGATAAAATGTTTTATATATATATATTTAAATATATACAACAAGTTTTATATATTTGTTATTTAAAAATGTAGGCAGGTACATTACAGGACTTAAATTTCTAATGTTAGGAGATACGATTACATTATTGGAATAGTTTAGTGACAACTATCTTGTGTACCCGTTCTTCGCACGGGGAATAGTAACAAAGTCTTAAATTACGTTTAGATATTAATACCTTATTGGTTTAAATTTTCATACAAAACGTAGGCTGACTCGTACACAATGTCAAAATAGAGATATAACCTGAACATGTTTTAAAGCTGACACTTATTTTGAAGATTAAGCTATAACTTTTCTATACACAATACTTTGAATTCTTGGTGTTGGCGACAATAAAAGAGAAATGATCTAATTCAAAAGTATTTTAGCCGTTTTTTTACCACGTCTACCCCGTTTAACCTCTCTATCCCGTTTATCGTATTTACCCCGTTTACCCTTATTACCCAGTTGACCCTTTTTTTTGCACTTCTGACATCTTTTTGAACTTTTTACCCTGTTTACCTTAAAGTTATACCATTTTCGCCCTCTTTTCTCTTATTGCCCTATTTAACATGTTTTACCCCGTTTACCCTTTTTTACCTTTGACCCTCTTTTTTTTGCACTTCTGACATCTTTTTGAACTTTTTACCCTGTTTACCCTAAAATTATACCATTTTCGACCTCTTTTCTCTTATTGCCCTCTTTAACATGTTTTACCTCTCTTAGCCTTTTAACCCTCTTAACCCTTTCTACCCCTTTACGCTTTTTATTCTGTTAACCATTTATTTACCCTTTTTTACACCTGTTCATATTAATTACCCGGCTTAGAGCTTGAGAAATATTTCAGGGTAAAAAGAGCAAGGTTTCTATTTTAAATTTCAGACCTCTGCGTGCGATAGGTGTTGTACAACGCCCATGAAAGACGTACAGAAACAAAAACTCTTCATTTTATTAATATATATTTTGAAAATACCATATTAATTGAAATATAGGCCTATTTATATTTGTGGGATCTAGAGTGCATTTGAATCATTTAATTTTTTTTTTTGGGTTCTTTTTGAATAATCTATCATAATTTAATGTGGGTGGTAATAATTAATTAATAATTGAAACTATATTGATTTTTAGTAAATTGTTCTCTATATTTTAAAATGCCACACAATAAATATTGTGTTACTTAAATTGTTCCTACGAAGGGAACTAAATGATGAGAATGTTTATAATTTTTTTTAAAAAAGGATTAGTTTCTACGTTCATATAAACTCTGTATTACATTAAACGTTATTAAAGTTAAATTATTGTAATTTAAAAATAAATAAATGTAACAACCATATTTTCCTGTAGATTATTGTATATAGCTAATCAAATAATGATTTATAAGAATCCTAAATTGTTGGCACATCACGTGATCAAGAACACGTACTCTCCAGAGCTCGTTCTGAGTTTGCTCAAGTAGCGTATACATCAAAGGGAATAATTCAGTCTGTAAATCGTATGCTAATATGTTCTGTGTTTATAAAGTGCACGTTAATATTTCTCTAGATGCATCTATAAAGTTACCTTCTAGACATTTGTAGCCCATATATAAAGGTATCAGATAGCCCCATATACGTTCAAGGATAACTAAAGATGCTGACCATTTGATTATATCTCGCCTACTTATCTTATAGTCTGGGCTTCATATTACATCCGGGTGCACAGGGAGGGGTTTTACTAACGTATGGTTTCAATTTATCTCTTTTATTTTGAGTTGTGGATCTTACTTTGTACCTTTTTTTAATCAATAAACAAGCAACACTTTTTGAAATCTTTATAGCTTGTCAATTCTCCTTATTTTATGATGAACAAACACTTATATTTGAAGACATCTTGAAAAGTATACGTTTGCTTAGTTACTGCTTTTTAAGGGAGTTCGAAGGCTAGCAGGGATTCAGCGAGCCAGTGTCCGGGGTTCCATGAGAATTTGCAAAAGATTGCTTTTTTTTTTCTTTTAGCATCGCGTCTTACTACCCGTCTGGCTTATACGCTATATTATAATTATTACGTTAATGATTTTAAGGATTAGGAAGGTTATATTTATGGGAAGTGTACACACATTTGCGTGGGGTAGAATGGATATTTTTTAAAGAATCAACCTTAAATACATCCGACTGCGATTTGAACCTAGATATCCTCGTCATCGGCAGTCTAGTTTACTGCGAAAGTAGCGCTTTATAGGCTCCCTACACGATAAGTCAGACTGTCACTATTGATAAAGTAATAATTAATACTGACAGTCTGACTGATCGTGTAGGGGCAGTACTGATAGAATGATGGCTGTACTGACTAAAATACTAATGTGGTCCGAATTTTCTGATCACATCAGTTTCAATCCATCAGTCTTGCAAGTGGTGGGAGATACTTACAGTAATACTGACCGTGTGTACGCGCTCGTCAGTATTTCCTTCAGTCTCAGTAGTAAATAAAACTGCCACGTCTTTTTCTTATAGTCCATGTTGTTGCACGTTGCATGCAGGAGCTGAGACTGATAAAAAATAATGATAAGAAGACTGACCGTGTACGATCTCGTAAATACTGATGCGGACTGACAGTCAAATTGTCAATCTTAGGACTGACATTCTGACTTATTGTGTAGGGGCCCTTTCAGATCATTCGGCCACCGAAGCGGGTCTTGATTTTTATTGGTTTGTCCATAATTTTTTGGACAATGTTAAGAGAACTCTTGTATCTAAAGATGAAGAAAAGAAGCGTGCCGGTAATGATGTTAAAAGTGAGTTTAGTAAGAATATTGATAAACCAAGTTCAAGTACCGAAGGAAAGTAGTTAGTAAATATAAATAGGCAATAAATAGTCTTGAAATGTTTTATACAGAAGTATAGGTGTGCTATTATTTTTCAAACCTACTGTTATACACATATATTTTGTAATTTACTCCTGTCGAACCTAAAATAGGTCAGCCAGGTTCCCCGCGATTCCATGACATATTTTAGGGGTTCCTCCAACCTAAAAAGGTTAGGAATCACTGTGTTAGACTAATTCTAATAGTTTTCAATTGATAAAGTCTAGCCTACGCTTTATATGAGAGTATGACAGTTTTATTTTGCATATCAATATGTCGATATATTCTTATTTCGAGTCGAGTTTCATAAACTCATTTGTGATTTTTGAATGTGCGGGGAGTGTTTAATTTGAATTTTGGACTAATTTTAATCTGAGTTAGTTAAATAAACTTTAAGAATTAATTATTATTAATTTAAAATATGATACATCTAATATATCTTAAAAAAATAATTAATAATTTGTCATTCACTTGTCAAATTGGAAGTGAAAACTGATATCGTTATCTCCGACTGCTTGGCTACTCTTAAAGAAAGATTAGTTATCTAATGTCCTCATAAACCGATGTTTACATTCATTTGTCTCAGCTAACACCTTCGCAGGCGATGTAATTAATAACGCTAACAATTTTTGTTGCTGATATCATCCCCTTTGGCACACCCTAATCGTGCAGATTCGACGTTTCGAGATATTGGTATCACTCTTTCCTTTATGTCCATAATTACAACAAAAACTAATCACAAGTTAGCTGTCATCTGTAAGGTGATGATTAACGATGCAGGTCTGCTGTTCCATTAATCAGTTGGACTCCTCGGTGGTGGAGGAAGAGGAAGAAAGATAAGAAGAGGAAAATGGAGGTGGTGGTCGTCATGTGCCTATATAATGACAATTCAATTAATAAGGATCGTGTCGGCTGGCGAAATCTTTGTCCCGGCGACCATTATACCCTGCGTCAGTTCTCCACAAGCTTGAGTCGGGAAACACGGTGGGTTAGCTCGGTGGTTGGAACCACGCCTAGATGAGTGGTGTGGAGAGCATGATTCTGGTCTGAAAAGCTGGTTTCACTTTTTTTTATATAACACTACTTATATATATGCACACCACGTCTTATCACCTATCGGTGCTTTATAATTTAATTACACTAATGGAGTAGGGTTGAGGAAGGTAACACATTTTATAGGAGACTACACCCTGATTTTGATTGGAAGAACAGTAAAGAAATTTCAAACATATTTCTTTGCGACCAAGAGAGATAATATCTAACTCTATTATTTGTGTTATTTTAAAGGTATTGATAATATCTATCAAAAGTAATAACTGCAGATAACAGGACTTGATATATGAATATATTAAAATTGTTTTAGTAACTTTAGTATTTAAATTCTATTGTTATTCCTATAAAAATCATACTATAGCTCGCACTTGCATGGATTGATCTTGACAAACTATTAACCAAACCATTAATCTCAGTACACCCTAACGGGATTTGAACCCTGACTTACACGTTACCAAAACACAAGCTGATCCAATGAGCTTATTTATCACCATGTTCCCCGATGTAACATTGGAACTATAAATATCCTCTGTACAACTGACTGTTGATATCTCACCTTGAGACACCGTCTCCTCACCCTTTTCCACGAGTCTAGCTAGTTTAATGTCCAGGGTCTCGTGGTGTTGATTAGATCTTTATTGTATTATAATTAAATCGTAATAAACAATATCTTAGGCCGTCCTCATAGTCAGGACTGCCTCACGGAGCGGGAGTAATAAACTATCGCCAGGGGCACCGTACCGCCGATGATGTCTTAAAACAGGGATGTGCAAACCTAATTACAGGAGGGTCAAATAAAAAATAAAGATTTGTCGGGTGAAGTACTTGTATTCATTATTTGAGTTGATTGGGACGAGATAGTGCCAACCCTCATTTTCATATTGGCTGTGCTAATACCGCTATCTAGTGTCCAACGTACGAGAAAAAAAAATATTAGCTCACTTGTTTCAGCAAAATACCAACATATAAGGAAAAGTGCCCAATTATCTTCCCCTTTTATGTTTATCTGAATTTCAGAGGAAGTATGGAAACAAGTTTTTTTTTACTAATCAGTTATATTCTGATAACAATGTATTTATAATTTCTTGAACTTAAATTGAAAAAAATAAAGTTAGTTGTATGTTTTAATAGTGTTTAAAATAGGTACAAAGAACAATATTAGGGTTATAGTTCTCCTAATATCACCCCCCTCTTTCAACCCCTACAAAAAGTCATGAAGCATCACATATAACTAGCATAATCAAGTAATACTCTGTTTATTTAGTTATGTAAATATTAAAATAGACTCATAAAGCTATTCATCAAAACAAATCTCACAAATAAATGTTTTTATATTGCTGTTATAGTCGCAACATACAGTGTAACCCCACCAATGACACCATGTGCACTGAACCCATTTATCACCATGTTTGTCAATGGATAACTATTTATCACACACAAAACATTGAGCATCTTCATCAATGTCACTGTCTTCATTATCCGTTTCTACAAAACTCAGGTGGTCATCTGATGATTATGATTATGATGATGATGATAATGATGATGATGATGATGATGATGACGATGACGACAAGAAACCGTGCTCCGTTTATCACAACGTTTCTGTGGTCCTAGCCTACCCCACTTTCCTCGCTTACCTCTGTGAGAAGTTGGCGGATTTGGTAGCGTAGTCCCTGATTTATTTTGTAATGCAAATTGTCTTTTCTCGCCCATCTCTCACTTCTTTTTTTTTTCCATTGGTTTCTTTTCGAGCTCGATCATCCATTACTTTGTTTTTGTGTGGTGATCCTGACACAAGAACTGCAGCACCCTGGTGAGAAATCTGGTCAGCAGTTTTGTTATTTTGTATTGTTGGAACGGGATTTATTTCTGATGGTAAAGTGAAAGTAGGATCACGGTTGTTGTTCTTTTTTCCTGTAGATCTTCTGAAATGAAATCATGATCTTGTAAAACATTTCTATTCATGGGAAACAAAACAGTTTTCCGGAATCCATTTACTGCTACTTCTACTGTAGCGGATTTCAGATAAGCTTTCCTCATTAGGTTAGCAATTTGATAGCTTAAATATGGCTAGGACTTAGATATAAACCCAAGATAAGCACTCAGTAATAATATAAATACGTTAAATAGATTAATTTAAAAATTATTTAGAATGAAATTTGAATGTCTTTAGATTAAAATTTCTGGTTGATTTGTGCTTAAAATTATAACATAGTGTAATATAAAAAAATTAATAACATATATTAAAATAATATCGTCAAATAGTTAGTGAAAAAATATAAGTTGACGACAAGTCTAAAAGTACATAAACAACAATTTAAAATTACAATATTAACAACGACAGTTAAAAAATAAAGTCCAAGTTTACAATACAGTCCATGTGGATGAATAGTTAAATCCAAATTAAAAAACCCTTGTTTAATCACACCTCAAGTTATGACAACGGTAGTTTAAAATTCTTGTTGTAACAAATGGAACAAAATAATAATAATTATGTGAAGGTTGGGTAGTAGATCTAAGTCCAGTCTTGGTTATTTCCCGTTACTCCTTCTAGCAAAAAACAGCGTTTAGAAGAAAGCTGTTTTATATGTTGCCGACATGTTTCGGTAATCTAAGTACTATAATTATGGCTACTGTAAAAAGAAATAGAAGAATTTAAGCGAGAAGTTAATTTTAAAGCAAAAAAACCTAATAACAATCAATAAAGTAAAAATTGTTTAAAAAAATCAATTTAAGTGTACGAAAAAGTTTACCAAAGTCGATGGGGTGTAACACGACGTGTTGTTAACGACTGTGATGGTGTGGATGGAACAGACAGGTTATCGGTAAAAACAAAAGACTAACGAATAAACAATGAAGCATTATATAAATAATATGAGCACGGTTAAGGGTACGGCCAGACTGAGCGCGCGAGCGCGCGAGCGACTAAAATATAAAATAGAACACATTGGTTGTAATGGGGGTGGCCACACTGGAGCGAGCGCGCTTGAAAGATAGAACTGGTTCTATTTTTCAAGCGCGCGCGCTCGACCCGGTACAGTCTAGTTTACAGGCGCTAGGCAATATTATTGTATGTTGGTTCATTGAGTGCTGGGGAAACTTCTCATTTTGACATGATATTTGACTTTTTTCTATCAGTGATAGGTTTAACACACTTGCTATTAATGGCCCGGTGACCTGGCGGTATAGGGGTAAGGTGTCAGACTTCTGTGCTGGCGGCCGGGGTTCAATCCTCGGTCCCGGCACAGATTTATCTGATTACCAAACCCTTCCTTCACCTCTGGCAAGACATCTTGTGAATGTGGGGAAAGCCAGGCCTCCACCGTGGTTCGGATTCCACGTTAAACTGTAGGTCCTTCATTTCATCTCACAATCACCCTACCATTACACATTAGCGTAAGTGCATATAACCCGAACGGGAAGTAAGATGCGGTGCTAATAATAATAATAATAATAATAATAATGGCCTAATTTAATTGGTAAGACCATAAATAATATAATGTATATATGTAAACCCGATATGTTAAAATACTTCAATATTATAATCAAAGTAGGCCTTTACAAATAAGAATCACCATTAGTTTGGAGAGAGTATGAAAAAACCACAACAATAAATAAGTTTTAAAAATCACCTTCAGTTCACTGAGCCAAGATTCGAACCTTTCGAGTGCAACGCACCATTCTGCCACTGGTGCGGCAAATCTGATTTTAAAACACTTCAGTACAGTACCATACGCATTTCTCAATTTATTAATTGGATGCACTTCTACTTTTTTCTTTTTTATAAATACACAATATTTTCTGTAAGAATTTTCGAGGAGCAGAGATGTACTAAGTGTGTTTGACAGAGACATCTTCTCTAACTAGGGGGAGGGGGGGGGGTGCGGTGACCTAGTGGTCTAGGGGTAAGGTGTCAGACTTCTGTGCTGGCAGCCGGGTTCAATCCTCGGTCCCGGCACAGATTTATCTTATTTCCAAACCCTTCCTTCACCTCTGACAAGACATCTTGTGAATGTAGGGAATGCCAGGCCACCACCGTGGTTCGGATTCCACGTTAAACTGTAGGTCCTTCATTTCATCTCACAATAACCCTACCATTACACATTAGCGTAAGTGCGTATAACCCGAACGGGTAGTAAGACGCGGTGCTAATAATAATCTAACTAGGGTCCGCTAATTACGCGCTCGCGCGCTCGCCAGTGTGGCCACCCAGTCGCTTGCGCGCTCGCTCGCTCGCACGCTTGGCAGTCTGGCCGAACCCTAAGGGTTCGGCCAGACTGCCAAGCGTGCGAGCGAGCGAGCGAGCGCGTAATTAGCGGACCCTAGTTAGATTATTATTAGCACCGCGTCTTACTACCCGTTCGGGTTATACGCACTTACGCTAATGTGTAATGGTAGGGTTATTGTGAGATGAAATGAAGGACCTACAGTTTAACGTGGAATCCGAACCACGGTGGTGGCCTGGCATTCCCTACATTCACAAGATGTCTTGTCAGAGGTGAAGGAAGGGTTTGGAAATAAGATAAATCTGTGCCGGGACCGAGGATTGAACCCCGGCTGCCAGCACAGAAGTCTGACACCTTACCCCTAGACCACTAGGTCACCGCACCCCCCCCCCTCCCCCCTAGTTAGAGAAGATGTCTCTGTCAAACACACTTAGTACATCTCTGCTCCTCGAAAATTCTTACAGAAAATATTGTGTATTTATAAAAAAAAAAAAGTAGAAGTGCATCCAATTAATAAATTGAGAAATGCGT